>CM050167.1:339289068-339841568 GCA_027410445.1 Discoglossus pictus | reverse complement strand
GTTGATAAAATATCCATTCAGTCTAGTTTAGAAATTGTATTACTTCCAAAAATGAGTATGCTGCGTGTCACAATCTGCTTCTTCATGGGGGCTTGATATCAACCTAGTTCAAACCTACCCCAGCAGAATCGTGTCGTTCCTTATCTCTGTGGCACAAAAGATGGCTTCTGAAGAGGGCAAGGCCCAAAAGTTATACACAGAGAATAATGGATACAGGTTACTAGTGGCCCATGGCAAGACCACTCCCCAAGTCAGGATACAAAACACAGAAATAGTCTCACACTGTGGATATGTGAAAACTATAATTGAAGAGCTATATAATGTTTGTATTATAGTTCAAGGATTGGGGGGCATGAGCAAGTGAGCCGAGTGAAAGCTAGGTCCACTGGTTAGAGAACTTATGCATGGGCTATTAGGTAAAGGGTTAACTGTGGGTCGGGTCCCTAGATGTAGGCTCTATGATGGGGTATTATTTGGGAGATCTTAGGTATATATAACCGATTGTTTATCGGGTGTTTCTTCCTCAGTAGAGGGGATTTGTAGGAAAATGGGAATTTTCATTTTCCTCCCCTGGCACACAAGTGCCTTAAGTAACTGGATGAGGAAGGGTCAGAGTTTTTATGTTACCAGGTTATGGTTATGTTTGTTATGTTTTTGGCAAAGCATCTTCATCTCTATGGAGGTACCATGACAGACACCTCTTTCGTTTTTGTTTCACATAATGTTAGGGGTTTTAACTCCCAGTTTAAGAGGCACAAGGCTTTTTTGTCCTATAAACCTTTACATCCGGATGTGATTTTCCTACAGGAAACACATTTTGCGCATAATAGACATCCCACATTTTTACATAACAGGAGTAGCTATTTTACTACATAAACATTTTTCATTTATCCTTGAGCGCAAAAAAATAGACTCAATGGGCAATTTTGTGGTGTTGACGGGTACACTTATGGGTACAAGACTATCTTTGGTATCATTTTACTTTCAGACTACTGCCCCACATAAATCATTTAATACCTAAAAAATACCTAAAGTCAGCGGATCTAGAGAGGTTTGTCCTAGGGGGAGATCTTAACCTGGTTTTATATCCTAATTTAGACAGATCAGGTATAGGGATGGGTGTGGCAAATACTCAAACAAATTGAAGCAGATTAGGTCATTACTTAATGACCTGCACCTATTAGACGCATGGAGACTGCTACATCAGGGTGAGAGGGGGTACACCTTCTATTCGTCAGTACACGGCATGTATTCCCGAATAGACACCATTATGATAGACTCATCATTTTCAGATAATATAGATAAGGCAGATATCCATCCATGCCCGTGGTCGAGCACTCCAAGGTTAGTGTTTCAGTGGATATGGGCCAGAAGAGCAAACCTCCCTATATTTGGAGACTCAATGAAATTTTTTTATCAAACCCAAATGTAGCAGGACTAATAGCTGATGATCTTGAGCTATTTTTCTCAACCAATATCACTCAGGAGTCAGACATGGGATGGACCTTGGTGGCTCACAAGACCTTTATTAGGGGCTCTCTTATAAAAATTGCATGTAGTCACAAAAGACAGACCAAATTGTGGGAGGAGTCCCTGAGGAAGGACTTGGGTGATCTAGAAAAATTGAATCAACGAAGTCCTTCCCAACACCTATGTAACAAAATAGATAAAATTAGACTGGAGCTGGTTTTATTATTATGTAATCATACTGAAAAAGCGATTAGATGGACAAATCACAGGTTCTATGCCAAAGCTAATAAGCCTGACAGCTTACTGGCCAAGAAACTCCGAAGCAACATTTCTCAGTCAAAACTTTAGAATTCAAATTAGAACTTCTGCTGGTGATGTCACGGCCAGTCCTAATCATATACAAAAAACCTTCCTGGAATTTTTCCAGAAGATATATTCATCCTGTCCGCACCAACATCAGCAGGAGCAACAGAGATTTGCCTCTCTTGGCTCCTGTGATTTGCCCACTCTGTCATTGGGTTATGGAATTAGAGGTCAGGAAGACTATTATCAGTTTCAAGGGTGGGAAGGCCCCATGCCCGGATGGATTTACTAACTTATATTTCAAGAATTATATTGACATTCTCGCCCCCCATTTACCAGACTCATTCATAAAGACCAAGTGGGCTTTGTCCCTTACAGACAAACGGAGGATAACTTTAGGCGCATTTCAAATTTGATATCATGGGCGTCCCAAAACTGTACCACAACCTGCTTACTGACCTTAGATATAGAAAAGGCTTTTGATACTTTAGAACGGCCTTATCTCAAAATGGTATTTCTCAAATTTGGCTTTGGGGGAAAATTTATGGACCTAAATGAGACCTACTATAGATCTCCCAAAGCAAGGTTGAAATTCCATGGTGCAAATTGAGGTACAATGGGATGCCCCCTTTACTCTTTGCCTTATCAATAGAGCCACTTGCTCAGTCTATACAATCAAGTCCAGATATTCATGGGATTCATGTTGGTCAGTATCATTTCAAATGCAGTCTTTTTGCGCATGACTTTTTAGGCTCACTCACAAAACCTGCCACCTCCATCCCTGAGCTACTACAAATTCCCACTCATTTTGGAAACCTATCGGGACTCAAAATAAATGTGGCTAAGATCGAAGCATTAGGTATTTCACTTTCTCAACCAGAGATTCAATTTCTTAAGCAAAACTTTGATTTTTCATGGCCTAAATCACATATTAAGTATTTAGGGGTTTCCATAACCAGTAAATTGGCAGATCTATATAAAACTAATTATCTACCCTTGTACAAAGATCTGATGCTGGATGTACAGAGATGGTCGAAAGGGAGAATTTCATGGCTAGGCAGGATAAATGGGGTTAAAATGAATATTCTTCCCCAGCTTTTATATCTATTTCACACACTTCCGATCCCAATTGTTTATAGGGATCTTGAGAGGTTTCAAAATCAAATCTTTAAATTTATATGGAACTGCAAATCTTAGAGGATTTCCAAATCTATTATGTACAAGCATAAAACCAAATAGGGGCTTTCATGTCCCAACTTTAAATTGTATTATGAAGTGGCACAGCTCTCATTTATTCCCCTAGCACATTCCACTAAACACCATCCACTGTGGGTCTTTATAGAAAACTTGCAAATGCTCCCATACTCATGGGACACCATTTTATCCATTATATGGCTTCCCAGGCCAAGTAATATCCTAGGAAAGATAAAGAACCCACTTATCAAGCACTCATTGTTGGTATGGGCATGGGCGATCCGTAATTCTCATTTAGCCCCAAAATTGGCTGGCATATCCCCTATTATACCCAACCCACTACTAACTATTCAGCTAACTCCAACTCCTTAACACTGGTGGAGCTCAAGGAGGTTACTGACTTTTGAAGGTGGACGGAGGTAAGAAATATTTGACATTATTGATATTGATATTATTTTTTCAACCTGGATATTCTGTGAACAAACAGTTTTATGATTTCACCCCCCCCCCTTTTTTTGTTTCCCAATTGGGCATTTGACTGTATTAATGTTACAGGTTTGAGAAACAACAATATATTAAAAAACAAACAAAAAGATAGGCTTTGGTAAATGGATCCTTGGGGAAGGTATTATGAAATTAATAATCTAACAATTTGATACTACAGGATTTTGAGCCCGGATAGCAGACACAGTGTATAAGATAAAGTTTTATATGTGAAAGATGTATCTACCTGATATGAATGCTTACTCACTGTAATGTGAATTACCATTGCCTAATAAAAAATTACTTGTTAAAAAAAATAAAAGAAAACACAGTATATGATATTATTTTGCTGTAAAATTCAATATTTGAGTAAAATCATATCAGAAAAAGGAAAATGAGAGTCAATTTCACTGGTTATACAGAAATTACATGACATCTTTTTGAATCAGTTTAATTATTTAGCTTGAAAATAACCTGGATTTTACAATGACCTCTTAGTGTACAGTGTCATCTTGTTTTAGAGCTATGCTAGCAGAAGGTAGCGCCATATGCCCCAAGCCTGAAGTTTGATGCTCTTTCTGCAGTTTAATGTGGTTGTCAAAATATGTTACAATCACAAATCTATTTTCTTTACCCGCAAAGAAAAAAATTACAGTTTTGATCTTTTATCATCTTCAGCTGCATCTTTGATTTTGTGTCACATTGTTTATTAAGACATATTTACCATCTTATGAGCCACCAAAGCCATATAAATAAATCTTACAGAGTATATAGATATAAACTTTATTCTACAGTATGTCAAATGATACTTTTCTTAACGAGAACTCCTATATGAATTTTGTTATTAATATAATAAATGTTAACGTTAAAACTTTAAAAATGTATCAAAGATTTTATTGACTAGAAATGTATTTTCCAAAGTGCCATGGATATAAAACAAGTTTTAATTGTTCAGATTATTTACTTTTCTAGTTACAGTTTAACTAATTAACCCAGTTGTTTATTTCAAATACATTTGGAATTCGATCATCCTCTCAGAAGCACTACATTGCAGTTAGAAAGAAAAGGCGACCACCAAGTTGTGAGGATTGAAGAACAACGTCCCTCTTCAGTGAGCCTCATAATGACTCTTTTTTTCCTTATAACCAAAAATGTGTGTTGTTCCCTCATCAGTGATCATATACCGTCCCTCTCCATCCTTAGTGCACACTAGATTAGCCCTCTTCTTAATACTCACTGTTCCTTAGAGTGATTTTCTCCCTTGAAACTGTATTAAGCTGTTATATCTGCTATATTTTAGTTATTGGCTGAAACCATAATGATTGTCCTATGAGAGTCTTGCTCCTGTATGTAGTAAGCTGATAATAGTTGTGGGAGGTGTGCTATGCTTTAGTAGTAAATCTAACATTTTAATGAAATATTTTAAAAATGTGTATACGGTATGTGTTTAATGGATGTATTTATTAATGTCAAAATTTATAACAACGAACTTACAAAACCACTCTACCCTTATGGAATATTTTGGTGCTTTACAAATAAAGGATAATAATACTACCCTTGAAGACTGCTTCAGAGTCTGCTGGGAATAATTACTCTTGAATGACTTTCATAAATTGAACAACAAAGGATTTCTGAAGCTAAAATCATACTATCCTCTTACAACTGAACTTGTAATACACTTATAGCTTAACCTATTAAAATCATTATTATATCAATACAAATATTTATGTTTAGTTACATGTGTTTAATGAAGGAATGTGGTAGTTACTACTTTCTTACTATAATGGTCATTCAACTGATGTTGGCAGACAATTTAATCATAATGATTACAAATGTTTTCATTCTTGTAACCTTACTATTTGTAACATTCACAATATATTTTACATATTGTTTTTGTGATTAATTACTACGCTTTAATTATGTTAAATTTGTGAGAATGAAAATACATCCTGCATATCAGATATTAATATTTTGATTCATAACAGTAGCAAAATTACAGCGATGAAGGAGCAACGAAAATAATTTTACTGTTAGGGGTCACCACATCTTGGGAAATTTTATCAAAGAGTCACTCAACTAGAAAGGTTGAGAACTGCTTCTCTCGGGGCTGCCATGTTGGCCTCTTTTCCTCTTCACAGGGTATCACTGTGAGGAGTGGCCAGGCAGCAAACTCTGAATCTCATTTCATCTTGCAGTGCATATAGCTCAGATTCATAATGATCCATGCTGTCTCTTGGTACATCACTTACTGTAGAAGCCAGCAATATATGACAGCATGGACCATTAAGAAGCTGATTGTGTTGCTCTTTGCTTTGAAAAATGCAATATGGAGATTTATAGTTTGCTGTCCTTACATAAGTGACATTTTCTAAGGAGTGGAAGGAGGGAGAATGGCCAACATGCCAGCCCTATACAAATACCCCAAGGGAAAATTGTTGTAAAAAAATATTGTAATAATTTATAACTTTGTATAATTAGGTAATTGGGGGTAAATTATTCTAGATACAACTCATACTCTTAAAAGGCAGTTGCTGCTACATTGTCCCTTTAAGGACCATATAACATGCAAATATATGGTATGCAATATGTCTAAGATAAATATCTCACTTTCAGACCTCTTTATGCTCTATACCAGTGGTGGCGAACCTATGGCACCTATGGTGCCTTCTGTGGGCACGCGGCCATAGGTCGCCGGCAGCATGCTGGGTCTGCTCATCGTGCGCGAGCACGGCGCCTGAGCGCTCTCCCGTCACTTAAAAAAGGAAGGGCTGTGCTAGCGTGCGCGCGCGCGCGCGCGGCGTAGGCAAACAGACTCTCCTCGAGATCCGCAGGGGGAGAGGCAAGGGGAAGGTAAGAGTTATGGGGCAGGGGAGAGACAAGGGAGAGGGGGAGAGAGAAGAGGGTTGAGACAAGGGGGAGGGAGAAGGGGAGAGACAAGAGTGGAGGGAGAGACAATGGTGTAGGGAGCCAATGGGGAGTTGGACAGATAAGGGAGAAGGGGAGAGACAATGGAGAAGGGGGAGACAAGGGGAAGTGGAGAGACAAGAGGGGAAAGAGAAGGGTGGGGGATACAAGTTAGAAGGGGAGAGAGAAGGGGGAAGACAGTGGAGAATGGGAAAGAGAAGTGTGGGAGAGAGATAGAATCGTGTGGGAGACAAGGGAGAATGGGAGAGACAAGGTTGGGTGAAACAAGGGGGTAGAGAGAGCAGGGTGGGAGAGACCAGGGGGAGAGACAAGGGTAATGGGAGAAACAAGGGGAAGGGGAGAGACAAGGGGGGAGACAATGGGGAGGGGAGAGACAAGGGGGAGAGAGAGTGAATGGTGGGAGAGACAATAGTGAAGTACAAGGAGAGACAAGGGTGGGGGTAGAGACAAGAGTGAAGGAGATACAAGGGTGGGGGAGAGATAAGCAGAGAAAGAGGGAGGGAGGAAGAAAGGAGAGCAGAGAGAAGGGAGGATGGAGAGAAAGAAAATAGGGAGAGGCAGAAGGGAAAGGAAGAAGTAAGAGAGTGAGATGGGAGAGAAGGTAGAGGCACATGAGAGGAAGGGAGAGGAGAGAGAAAGGAAGAGGGAGATGCAAAAGGGAGAGGTAGAGAAGGGAGAGTGAGAGAAGGGAGGAGTGAGAGAGAGGGGAGAGGCAAAAGGGAGAGGTAGAGAATGGAAAGAAAGGAGGAGGGAGAGACACAGGGAAGGAAAGAGACAAGGGGGGGTAGAGGCAAGGGAGAAAACAGAGACAATTGTGAGCGGTACAAGAGAGGAGAAATAAGGGTGGGAGAGAGAGAAGGATGGAGGGAAGAGACAAGGGAGAAGGGAAGATACAGGGGTGGTGGGAGACAAGGAGGAAGGGGAGAGACAAGGGGAGGGGAGAGAGAAGGGTGTATGATCCAAGGGGGGGGGGGGGAGACAAGGGAGAAAGGAAGAGACAAGGCTGGAGGGAGAGACAAGGGGGAGGGGAGAGACAAGAGGCGAGAGAGGAGGGTGGGGGGAGAGGGAAAAATGGGGGAAGAGACAAGGGGGAAGGGGAGATACAAGGGTGGGGGGAGAGACAAGGGGGAAGGGGAGATACAAGGGTGGGGGAGAGACAAGGGGGAAGGGGAGACATAAGGGGCAGGGGAGAGACAAGGGAGAATGGGAGAGAGAGAAGGGTGTAAGAGACAAGGGGGAGTGAGAAAGTGAGAGACAAGAGTGGAGGGAGAGACAAGAGGGAGTGGTAGTCAAGAGAGAAGGGGAGAGACAAGGGAGAAGGGGGGAGAGAAGGGGAAGCGGGCATATGCATTAAGGGAGCAATGTATAAAATTGCTATTTTTGGATTAAAAGAGTGAGGTGCATTGTATTCTCATTTGCATGGCCCTGCCTTTTAGACACGTGAATGGGCTTATTAATGTAATATTAATTTCCTCTCTCTAAAAATGTATATATATATACATACAGTGGGGGGGGGGGGGGGAAGTATTTGATCCCATGACAAAGAAATGATCAGTCTATAATTTTATCAAAAATGACGGGAATACAATTGTAAGGCTGGCAATGCTGTTTGCCACATAATGTGAGGCTTTTGCTCCTCTGAGCACCATTTGCGTGGCGCGCACTAACTGCCATTTGTTTTATTTTTAACGTTGTGCGTTCCTGTCGTTGTTCGTCTAAGACTCAGTATTCAGGTTTAATTGCCGTGTTGGCACTTAGAGGAAAAAAAAGTTGGCATGTATTGCGGTTTGGGCACTCGGGCTCAAAAAGGTTCGCCATCACTGCTCTATACTATATCAGCTTTAAGTACTAATTGGACACAAGTTTCCCAGCTGCTACAGCAACTTCCTTATTTAACATATATCATGGGTTGTTGATTGGTATGTCATGGGTGAAGAACTGACCTTTTTATATACACAGGAGTTTTTTTTAAACTGAACTAGTTTTCTTAACAACTGAGCAGTCCATGTAATTGCAAAACAGACAGGCACTCTTACCTTACCTCTTACCCACACGAAGACCATATATCCTCTGAGAAGAAACTGGAACTCTCTCTCAGTGCACTCTGGAACAGTGACATCATAAGATGGAATGTTGTTACATCATCCAAATTGAAATTTTCTTAAAGAGGTCTCTTAAAGTAATATTTCTAGCTATGATGCTTGTAATGATTAAGCCCAGTTATGAAACTGGTTGAGCACAACTCTCTGGTGCTGAGATGTCATTTATTGCCAACACTCATATGTCGTTACATTCCTTGAGAGGAGTAATCAGTTAAGAGAAGGGTGCTTAGTAAGAGTCTGGGAACTAAATAATACAGGGCACAGATTCAATAAAGTATTTTAATACAAATATATTTGTTTAGTTCATTTAAGCATTACTGTGTGCCATTTATAGCTTCCCTTTATAAACCATTGACATTTCTCTTAACCTGCATGTGAGAGTATAATGCTTGTCTGAGAGAACTCACAGAGAGAATCAAGAATGTGTCTATTTGAACAAGATCATAGGTAGCAGTCAACACAGATTTATGAAGGATATGTCGTGTCAGACCAATCTAATTAGTTTCTATGAGGAGGTTAGTAGGAACTTGGATCAGTGGATGTAGTCTTTTTGGATTCTTCAAAAAGGCATTTGATACAGTGCCACATGGAAGACTAGTGAGCAAAATAAGTGATACAGGAATTGCAGTAAATATCTGCTCATGGATCGAGAGCTGGTTAAAAGACAGGAAGCAAAGGGTTGCAGTAAATGGAACAGCCTACGATTGGACTAATGTGGTAAGTGGGGTTCCTCAAGGTTCAGTATTAAGTCTTCTCCTTTTTAACATATTTATTAATGACGTAGAAGTAGGACTCAAAAGTAGTGTCTGCATTTTTGCTGATGACACAAAGTTGTGCAAGGTAATAAAATTAGATAATGATGTACTTTCCCTACAAAGGGATTTGCATAAATTAGAGGAATAGGCGGCTAAATGGCAGATGAGATTTAATGCAAATAAATGTAAGGTTATGCATTTGGGAAGGAAAAATAGCAATGCAATTTATAATCTTAATTGAGCAAATCTAGGGGTATCATATATTGAAAGGGATTTGGGAGTACTAGTGGACAACCACCTAGGTAACAGTGCTCAATGCCAAGCAGCAGCTGCAAAGGCAAGTAAAATATTATATATATGTATTAAGAAGGTTATAGAAGCAAGGGAAGCAAATATAATTCTGCCACTTTACAGATTTCTAGTACGCCCTCTTTTGGAATATGGAGTACAATTTTGGGCACCACTTCAAAAAAAGGAAATTTAAGAGCTGGAAAAAGTACAGAGAAGGGCTACAAAACTAATAAGGGGAATAGAGGGGCTAAGTTATGAAGAAAGACTAACCAAAATAAGTTTATTTTTGCTAGAAAAAAGGCGTCTACGAGGGGATATGATTACCTTATTTAAATACATCCAGGGTCAATATAAGGCTTTGTCAAGTGCACTTTTTGTAGCAAGAGATTTTCAACTGACAAGAGGACATCCTTTGAGGTTAGAGGAAAAAATATTTCACCTTAAACAAAGAAAAGGGTTCTTCACAGTTAGGGTGGTTAAACTGTGGAATTCTCTGCCAAAGGAGGTGGTGACAGCGAAATCGATAGACAACTTCAAAAAGGGGTTATATATATTTTTGAATAAAGAGGGCATTCAAGGCTATCCTAGATAACTAGCAAGGAATATTGATCCAGGGAGAAATTTGATCTCCAGTTTCTGGGGTCAGGAAGGGATTTTGCTTTTTTTCCCCTTATGAGACAATTAACAAAGTTTCAATGTTTTTATTTTTTCTGTTTGCCTTCCTCTGGATCAATTAGCATTTAATAATAAATAGTCCATATATTAAAAAGATCAATAGAGATCTAAAAAGGTTGAACTTGATGGACTAACTCTTTATTCATCCTCAAATACTATACTATTAATAATTATTTAACAACTAATTCATTAATAACTAATCCGCATATTGCAGATCAGAGGAGATCTTAACAGGTTGAACTTGATGGACTGAAAGTCTTTTTTCAACCTTAATTACTATGTAACTATGTAACTATGTAACCCTTCTGTAGTAGAAGGGAGGCACTAAAAAGGTGTAACTATAACATTTGATGCTGTTCATGTCTTGAGAACTGCAGCTGCTGTATACAACCATAAAGTCAACCACATATTAGGAACGACAGACTCATTAAAGTGGAACTATATCAGAACAAAACAACATGGCCATTTAAAAGTGTATGTTGCACCATTATAATGAAGACTCAATTACCTCTGTTAGATAGAGTTTGCAAAATACTACTCAAGTTTAAATTTGCCTAGACACTAGGGGCTTGTCATGTTGTCCTCATTTCTGATATCCCTCAGAGCATATCACTGTGTGCGTGAAGAGAACAGAAAGCTGTAAAACTCTATATTGCAGTTTCTACTACAAGTGCCGGCACCAGGTAACCTCTTTGACTCATATAAAGACGATTACAGTAATGAGTGAGCAACACACTGGTTGATACCCACTCCCATACAGTAACACACTTTGAGGGTGCATTACCAGTGTGGGTCGCTCTCTTCTTGTCTATTGCATGCACATCTTTTATGACTTCTCTACAGGATACAGGGGGATCCAGTGACCCCGAAGTGGGCCTCTTCCTCACTTTGCCTAGAGAGATCAGTAGCATTGGACTGATGAAGATTTTAATAGCTGAAAAGTACGTCTAGGGGTTGATGTTTCTCTTATATAAATGAGACTTGTCTGGCACTTCAGTTCTGACTGGCTTTAGGGGCAGGTACAGATGGATATGCTTCAGGAGATTTCTACTATGTAATGACACAAATGATCGCAAAAGAGACTGTATCCTGTGTGGGCATTATACCACAAGAGACAATATTAAATTATCTCCATCCCTGCATGTTTCTTTTATTGTCACAAGGATAGTGAGAAAGGCCAATATGGTGAGCTGAGAGAATTTTCTTATTAGCTTCATTTATGTTTTTCAAGCGTTAGTCTCTTCTATTCATACAGTATATGCTTCTGTGACCATCCCCACATTTTTCAGTCATCTGCTTCACCTGTTACACTTACCTCTTACCAGACCCTTATTCTAATGCCTCCTTATTTTGCGTCTGGTGCTCTATTCTACTCTCTGCTGATATATCCCAAACAAACTGACCTAAAAGAGTACAACTCTTTTACTTTTCATAAGTCAAAAACACTCTTTTCCATTGCATGATTTAGTATCTAGACCTGCTAATCCACTCAGTTCAGTAAACTACCTAGACATTACAGATAAATTGATTGCTCATTTGTTTTTTTAATATTTGGACATTTCTGGAATACTGTATTCTTAATTAAGTGGGCAAATCAAAATAAAGGCATTAAATGTAAAAATGTCCAATTTGGAGCCATTTTGTATAGATGTTGGAGAATTCTCTCTATTTTCCCAGACTATTGCCACTTAATTTGGTAGTGCTAAAAACCCCAGAGGTGCTTTATGTAAGAACGAACAATACTGAAGTAGGTTTGTTCTATAGGCATAGTAACTTACAGAGAGAGCAATACTCTTTTGTCTCACTTGTGCCTTTAATTGGGAGTAATATTTTGTGGTATATCAGTCTGATAATAATTCATGCTGTCACGGTACATATGAGAACGAACAATACTTGGTGATCCAGCCCCCAAATACCAGGCAATTCTACCCTGAACTAATGAAATAGCAGACCCCAGATGTATATTTTGGTCTTTATTGGGCCTCATTAATAGGGTGTAGCTGAACTCGCTAAGCATAAGCTAAAACAACAACCAAGGTGCTTGATCTGAGAATGAACAATATTGAAGTAGGCTTGTACTATAGGCATAGTAACCTACTCAGAAAACAACATTTTTTTAGCACTCTTGTGCACTCCACTTGGAGAAATATCCTGCAGTATATTAGTCTGGTATCACTCAATAGAGTGATCTAGCCCTAAAATACCAGGAAATTCTACCCTGCACAGGAGTAAGCCTCATCAGTAGGGTGTAGGCGAAGTCTATAATGAGTATTTCTCGGACAATCAAATTGAATCTCTAGATTTATGCCATTATGCCAAAGCTTTCTAAGTAGGGTAGCTTATATGTTGCAATACTCTGGAGCCACTGAAAAATCCAATGCTTGTAAAGCATGTACAACATCAATCAATCACATAATCACATAAGGAGGGGTTTGGCATTTTAGAGCACTGGGCTGACTTCTCACTTTGGTACAATCTCTACAGTAGGGATGGATTGGACCTTAATGATAAGGGAGCTTTTGTACTAGGGGATAGGATGGTAGAAAGGCTGGAGGAGTTTTTAAACTAGTAGGTGGGGGGAGGGACTACATATAAGTAATGGGGTAGAAAGTGTAGAGGGTATAAAGGATGAATTAACAACTCATAGGGGAGGAGATGGGGGGAGGGGTAGTATAGTATATAGGGAGGTAGTACTAAGTAATTCAAGTACAGTGGCAGGCACGTCAGAACTACAGACTCATAACATAAGGTGTATGCTTGCTAATGCCAGAAGCTTGCCAGGAAAAATCGGAGAGTTAGAATTACCGAAACGTGGTGGGATGAATCTCATGACTGAATCTCATGAATCTCATGACTGGACTGTTAATCTGGATGGTTATAACCTATTTAGGAAAGATAGAGGCAATGGTAAACGAGGAGGAGGAATTTTTCTGTATGTTAAGCCTGAATTTAAGGCTATAGTCAGAGAAGATATTTATGGTGGACCTAGTGATAAAGTTGAATGTTTGTGGGTAGAGTTAAATAGCGGAGCAGCAAATTCCAAAAGAATATTAGTAGGAGTATGCTATAAACCCCCAAATATAGCTGAAAGTGAGGAAATACAATTATTGTTACAGATTGAAAATGCAGCTAAGCATGGGCAAGTTCTGGGAGATTTTAATTACCCTGAAATAAACTGGATAAATGAGACCAGCAGTTCAGCTAAGGGGAGCAGGTTCTTGAGTACACTTAGGGATCATTATCTGGCCCCGGTTATACAGGAGCCTACTAGAAATGAAGCTATCTTAGATTTACTCATCACAAATAATATTGATATAGTATCAAATGTTGAAATAGGGCAACCTTTGGGAAACAGTGATCACAACACAGTCTCATTTGAGAATGAATTAAAAAAACAACATTTTAAGGGGCCAACAAAAACTCTTAATTTTAAAAGGGCAGATTTTAACGGTCTAAGGGCAGCAATACAAAGTATAGACTGGGACAGAGAACTGATAGGTAAAAACACTGAACATAAATGGACAACATTTAAATCCTTACTAAATATACATACACATCGGCATATACCGTGTGGGAATAAAAGTAAACGGAGTATATCACAACCCATGTGGCTTAACAATGATTTAAAGATCAAGATACGGAGTAAAAAACAGGCATTTAAATTATACAAACAAGAGGGGACAGAGACTGCTTTACGGGAATACAAGGAAATCAACAAGGCTTGCAAAAGCGCGATTAGACTGGCTAAAATAGAAAATGAAAAATGTATTGCAAAAAAGAGTAAGACTAACCCTAAAATATTTTTTAAGTATATTAATGGGAAGAAGGCGAGGAAGGAAGCTATAGGAACATTAGAATGTGAAACAGGCTGTCTGAAAATTAGTGACCAGGAAAAGGCAGATGAGCTAAATAAGTTCTTTTCTTCGGTATACACAAGGGAGGTACAAGTGGTTGGGACACTGCAACATAATGGGGCTACACTACCTTTGCCAAATAATTGGTTAACACAGGAAGTAATCCAAAAGAGGTTGGAAAAAATAAATGTTAATAAAGCTCCGGGTCCTGATGGAATACATCCAAGGGTACTAAGGGAACTGGGTTCTGTAATAGCCAAACCATTATATTTATTTTTTCAAGATTCACTCAACACAGGGTCTCTACCAGATGACTGGAGAAAAGCTGATGTGATACCTATATTTAAAAAGGGAGCAAGAGCAAATCCAGGGAATTATAGACCAGTGAGTCTCACTTCTGTAGTGGGGAAGCTTTTAGAAGGGTTAATAAGGGATAATATGCAAGAATATGTCTATTTGAACAGGATTATAAGTAGGAGTCAACATGGATTTATGAGGGATAGGTCATGTCAAACAAATCTAATTAGTTTCTATGAGGAGGTTAGTAGGAACCTGGATCAAGGCAACTCAGTGGATGTAGTCTTTTTGGATTTTGCAAAGGCTTTTGATACAGTGCCACATGGGAGACTATTGGGCAAACTAAGAGATACAGGAATTGCAGTAAATATCTGCTCATGGATTGAGAGCTGGCTAAAAGACAGGAAGCAAAGGGTTGTTGTAAATGGAACATACTCCGATTGGACTAATGTGGTAAGTGGGATTGCTCAGGGTTCAGTATTAGGTCCTCTCCTTTTTAACATATTTATTAATGACTTAGAGGTAGGATTGGAGTGTGGGGTCTCCATTTTCGCTGATGTCACAAAGTTGTGCAAGGTAATTAAATCAGATAATGATGTGCTTTCCCTCCAAGAAGATTTACATAAAATTTAGGAATGGGCATCTAAATGGCAGATGAGATTTAATACGAATAAATGTAAGGTTATGCATCTGGGAAGGAAAAATAGCCATGCAATTTATAATCTTAATGGAGCAAATCTAGGGGTATCAGATATTGAAAGGGATTTGGGAGTGCTTGTGGACAACCACCTAGGTAACAGTGCTCAAAGCCAAGCAGCAGCTGCAAAGGCAAATAAAATATTATCATGTATTAAGAAGGGTATAGAAGCCAGGGAAGCAAATATAATTCTGCCACTATACAAATCTCTAGTACGCCCTCATTTGGAATATGGAGTACAATTTTGGGCACCACTTCATAAAAAAGGACATTTTAGAGCTGGAAAAGGTACAGAGAAGGGCAACAAAACTAATAAGGGGAATGGAGGGGCTAAGTTATGAAGAAATACTAACCAAATTAAACTTATTTTCTCTAGAAAAAAGGCGTCTAAGAGGAGATATGATTACCTTATATAAATACATCCAGGGTCAGTATAAAGATTTGTCAGGGGAGCTTTTTGTGCCAATAGGTTTTCAACTGACAAGAGGACATCCCTTGAGGTTAGAAGTAAAAATATTCCACCTCAAAGAAATAAAAGGGTTCTTCACAGTAAGGGTGGTTAATCTGTGAAATTCTCTACCAGAGGAGGTGGTGACAGCGGATTCGATAGATAACTTTAAAAGGGGACTAGATTTATTTCTAATTAAAAAGGGAATTCAGGGTTATCATGGATAATTAGAGAGACAGTATTGATCCAAATTTTTTACATTTCCCTTTGAGACAAGTCTCGCTTGTGTTTTTTTTTTTTTTTTTTTCTATTTGCCTTCCTCTGGACTAATTAATAATAAAAAAAAAAAAAAAAAAAAAAAAACATTAAATAATTGATTAATAATTAATTAACAACTAAGGGAATAGAATAGCCGAATAGCTTGCGGCCGGTCCTTGCGGCCCCGCAACGGCTGCGGCCGCTAATAGAATGAGGCCCTATGTAACTATATATAATAGTTGTCAAACTGCGATTTATCATTACGCTTGCGAGCCATGCAAAGCGAGGCGAGCCGTGAATGCATAGAAGCCTTCCGAGCTCGGTCCACTTGGGCAATGAGCGCCTTTGGCGCTCATTGCCCTGTGAGACTTGCGAAGTGAGGCAAGCAGTTGAGGCATGGAAACACACTGGACTTATGCAAAATGAGCGCACCTGCGAGCCTCGCAAAGCGAGGCAAGCAGTTGAGGCATTGAAGCACGCAGGACTTAGCCTGCAAGCGGTTGATAAACGTGGGACTTACTTAGGCTGCAAGCAGTTGAGGAATGCAGGACTTAGAAAAAAAAATCCAAACAGATTGTTAGCTCTTCAGAATATTGATTGCTGCATATTAATTATAAATAGGTAAAGTATATTAATGTATTCATTAATTAATTAATTATTATTAAAAAAATAAAAATAATAAAAAATACAAATAGCCTAAATATCATATTTTACACTGCCCTTACTTTATGAATACATAAATGCTTTGCATTTTGTAATACATTTATTAATTCATTCATTAATTATTAATGTACTTAAAATTTATAATTAGCAATTAGTGATTTAAAAAAAAAATAATAATCCTTTCCACTGCACTAACAAACATTTACATTTTACACTGCACTTATATATCTGTATTACTGCTCATTGGCTGACCGCGATAGGACTCTCAAATCAGTTAAATATTTAAATCACTTTATTATGCTTTGAGACCTGCAAAAATGTCTAATTTACACTGCACTTAAAAAAAGTATATTTTACACTGCACTTACATATATGTATTACTGCTCATTGGCTGACCTCGATAGGACTCTCAAAGCAGTAACATTTTTAAATCACTTTATTATGCCTTTATTATGAGACCTCCAAAAAATAGATACTTTATACTGTACTAAAATTGTATATTTTACACTGTATCTTGAAGTACACAAGGGAACAGGCTCGCAATGAGCACCGAAGATCCTCAGAGAGGCAAAAGCCTTACATTGTGGGTCAAACAGCATTGCCATGGCTTCAAATGTTATTTCCATCATTTCTGAAGGGCAAGTCGCTAGTACATAATAATAGTGTATAAGTAATAACTTTATTATATCTTGGGACAACCTTTCCTGGACACTTGACAAATGGATTTGTACTAAATTCTGTGGCCCTCGTTCTATTATAGGACGTAAATTGGCCGCAAAGCTGTGATTCCTTGCGGGGCTCCCGTTACCTTGCAATTCAAATAGACTGCGCCGCAAGGATATCCCCTTACGGCTGGCCGTATATCTTGCAACCGGCCGTAAGCTCAGAAATCTTTAAAAACAAATATATATTCAAGACGGCACTGTAAAGCTTTGTAAATGCTAGGGATCATAATGGGGGACATGAGGATTAATAGCAACCCCCTCTCAAGCTTGCACATCAGCCCAAATCCGAGATTTCATTAACTGTTTATTTTCCGGCCGCAGCGTGGCCTGGTCTGAGGTGCTCCAAGCCCTCTGGACTTTTTCCATGGATATTTGACATAAATTAAAAAAATATATATTTACGGATTTGAGTGTAGGGTAATGTTGTGCTATGAATGCTAACACCTACAATCACTTTATAGTCTCCTCAGAGTGCAGGATGGCTTTATTATGGCTTTATTATGTGCTTATTTGTGTGCCTGCTGGACCTTTTTGCTGCATGTAAGTTTTAGTCTTGCAGAGAGGGTTCCCGGAGCAATTGAATAGCAACCGGGATTTGCTTGCGGCCGAAACTCTTGCGGCCGTTTATGATCAAAGGCTTGCCTCCGGCGCGTGCGGCCGCAAGGATAACAAGGCGCCGGCCGCAAGCCTGCCGGAGTCCCCGGCCGGAAGGGAATAGAATAGGCAAATAGCTTGCAGCCGGTCCTTGCGGCCCCGCATCTCCTACGGCCGATAATAGAATGAGGCCCTGTGTATGCAGTGCTGGAACTTAAATCCTTGATATGGTTCTTCTCCCAGTGATCAGCAATCTCAATGGTCTGCTCTTGGGACTTCTTTGTTGCTAGGTCTACATAGATCCCTTATATATAGTGAGTAATTCTGGACTCCATCTCAGTTAGCATTCTACCAGGTAAAGTTACTCACTCTATGCTGTTCTGATACAGTAAATAATTAAAATGACTATTCTATGAAGGACTGTTTTCAATTGACTGGGGCTGTCTTAAGAAATCCACATACCCCACTTTATCTTCTTAGTATTTACTGCATAACCACTTTTTCTACACAATCTATACATAATTTGCTTATGTATCATTTTCCACTTTCCATCTACGGCAGGGTTTGTCAACCTTTTAATAACTACAAGTCGGTGTCGGTGCTTTCAAAACAAGCACTATCTACATTCCTTTTAATGTGTTAAGTTTGTTTTTTGTATTTACTTAACCCCTGTATAGTGCTACGGAATATGATAGCATTACAAATAAAGATAATAATAATGATATGCTCTATACCAGTGGTCCCTAACCTTCTCCTTAAGGCCCACCAAAGATATTGTTTTTGCACTTTGCAGATACAAGTGAGGCAATTATAGGCTCAAATACTAATTGAATACTAATTGCCTCAACTGGGTTGGCATAGTGTTAAACCTAGATCATGACCTGTCTAGTGAGTCTTGAGGAAAGGACTGGAAGCTACTGCTCTATACATCTCTGTCTTCATGAGTAACATATATCATGTTATTGACGTAATAGGTTAATTAACAATATACATTTGATCTTAAGGGGCAATTTCCGACTAACAATTCTTTTATATTAAAGATCAATCTTTGAGCAGATTACTATCTATAAATGTCACAGAAATTGCCTAGTTTGCCAGCTACTCTTCCATGTTTGTGGAGAGTGGAATCTGACATTTTAAGTTTAATTTCTGACACTTAGAATTCTGATCTAATTGGGGCAAAATTTCAAGAGCCAATTCAGCAGCTAGTAAGGCTTCATCTGCAGTACTAAACTGCAGTGACATATATATTTATGTTGTGCATTTATCAACAGCTCATATTGCAGAAATTTTACAATATATCTAAAATACACAGAGTATTTCTGTGGATGTTTTATTTTGTCTTTCCCTCCCTCTTTCCTTCTATCTCTCTCGGCCACTTTCTGTTCTGTCCCCTGCTCCTTTATTTTCTATCTTACACCACCCCTTTCCATTAACCACCATCCCACAATTTCACCTGCCCCACTCCTTTCATTCTACTCCATTTTTCCTATTATCCATCCTAAATAATCTACATTCTGATTATGTAAATCCCTGTCTCTTTCTCTTAACCCCATAACTAAATAAGTGAGTGAGGCTTTTTTTCTCATTAAAAATCAATACCAACAGTACACACCAATATAAAGATGGAAATCAGTGTTTAAAAAGTACCATTTAGCTGTGATATTTGTTCTATCTTATATAAATCTATTGCGAAACTAAAAGCCTCTCTTTCAATAAAAAAATCTAAAATATATAAAAATTGCACTACAGTATTAAAAAAATAATATCAAAATTAAAATATACCTATCTAATAGAGATAATACAAATTGTACATAATGGGACATGTTTTGGTTAAAATATGGCCACTATTAGAAATCGTGAACATAAAGGCAATTTATTTGAGGAAAGGTTTATACTATTTCACACCTATGTCAGCACCAAAAAGTTAAACTCAAACTCAACATTAGACTTTTATTACATATTTTAAAATGCCAATATGGCCTTGAGCTACACGCATATGATATACAGATTTTATGGCTTCTTCCAAAAAAGATGTATAATATAACTTTGGCAACAAACTAAAAATGGAAAAAATGTAGTAGAGTGGAGTCTCAGTAATAACAACACTTCATTATTGATGAAGTATGAAATATAAAAATGAATACTGTTTCAAACATATGTCACCATAAAATGCTAAATGTTGCATTGTGATTTTTACAAATTAACTGAAAAATGCAAATAAACAAATACAAGCATGTATACATTTATATTTGTTATGTTTGTTAGTTATTTGAATAAATGATAAATATAGTTTATGTATGTGTTATAAACAATTTGAGTGCATTCTAAGAGAAAAGTGCTATATAAATGAATTATTATTATAAATGATACATAAAATATGAAGATGATGTAGATGTAGTTATAGATTAATATATTCTGCTTTTTAATCCGTATATAGACCAAAATATATCTACTGAAAATTAGTTACAACATTTAATGCTAGGGATTTTAATATCAATCATAATTTACTTGCATGTTCTTTGAAACTGTCCCCAAAGAAGTTGCATGGTTAATAAGGATGTAGCTTTTTTCCATGCAGCCAATGATTTCCTTCATGTGGCCAGTACGACTTTCGGGATAGAGTAGTCAGCATTGCAGAAGAAGTGATGTTCTGCAATTATTCTATGCACATGGGGGAAGAGCGATAGTAAGCAAAAGGTGACTATAAATGGCAATGCCATCTGTTTCCACTTCATATATTGTTAACATATACTAATGCCTGGGCTGATCAACATTCCAATACATATTTTTAGGGTAGCCATATCAAGCCTAACTCTTTTTAAAATCCAATATGTGTATATGAAATGTGTATATGAAATGTAACAAGATGCATTGTGGAATTTATTACATCATTGCCAAATCAATAACACTTTTTTCATTGAACCTGTCAATACATTTTAACAAAAGAAAACTAAGGAAACAAATGAACTTCAACAATTGTTTGTCACCACCGAAATCTTTTTTGATTTTGTTTTCATAAATCCATAGTTGGAAATTGCACTTAGAAAATATTAGAACTGTTCAGAATAGACTATAGCGAATTTGTTATTGCTCTGCAGCTGCTCCATTAAAGCTAATGTCACTACAGCCATTTTGATGCATTATATGTAATGTGAATGTTTATGGTATCCTATGCTATATCATACACAAACATTGTATGCTCCCTATACATATAGAAGAAGAGGAAATACAGGGGAAAATAAATACTACCCATTTAGTAGCTGGATGGGTAAATAATAATTTTCTACCCATGAAATAATTTCAATCAAAAGTAATTTAAAGTCACCATATGTACTCTGCACAATTTAGATAAATGGTTGAAAATCATATGGAAAAAGTGTATTTCTTTTTAAAATTGCTACCAAAAAATGATTTATGAGAATTTGAAATTAGTGGTTTTAAGCTGCTTTTAACTGGCTTTTACATTCTGACAATACATAATGACCTGCACAGGCTGGTGGAACTAATTAGAATTAGCTGTACAGGTTTTGGAAGGAGTGGTTCCAGTTCTAGTATTTTGCTCTAAATTATTATTCTTTTTTACCCCTCACCAACTATGTGGACACATAGATCAGTGGTTAAAAAACTAGCCTGTGAAGTAGTAGCCTTGGTTTCAGGCTCATGAAATACACATAAATATTAACTATGGGTAATATATGACAAATATATGGGTAACTAGCGACTTGCCCGTCAAAAAATGACGGCAATGTTATGTATATGTTTGTCAAGTTGTTTAGTTATTAACATATATTTTTGACACTTGTAAGTATTTTAATATGAACGTGTATTTTTGTAAAATGTTGATGTAATGGTTTTTTAAAATGTAATTAGTATCTGAAGAATTGTTAACTTGAATATACATTGAATGAATAGGAAAGCCAAAAGTAAAAACCCTTTTTTAAACGTTGCAAATTTTAACATGAAGTTTAAAATATATGTAAGCAATAACCATCAAAGTATATATTTTTAAACTTGAACTTTATTTTTTATGTAAGTTTAGAAGTTGACAAAACATTGGTATAATTTTGAACATTATAAACAGGAACATAGTGAATACATTTTGTAAAGTAATTTTTTATTAAAAGTATTAACATTTGAATGTAAAAACAATTGACATTTAAATTAATCAGTATTAAAATTCAATTTCTATCACAATAATTGTTAACTTGAATATACATTGAATGTAGAGGAAGGCATACAGTCAAACTCTTCTTAAAACGTACGTAATTAAACTAATTTATTACTGAGCACATAAATTGGCGATAAACATTAATGTAGGTAGTAATCTTAAGATAACAGACAATATTTACATTGTGACTTAAAAGGTGCTTGACCTCTTAACATCCACTTTGTAATATGTTGAATGAAATAACTTCAAAATATATTTTTTAAACTTTTAACATTAGAAACATTAACATAGTGACTTAACATTTTAACATAATTTTTACTAACAATGCAAGGCAAGTATTTTGTGAGGCGAATCATTCATAAACATGACTTCCATTAATTATGACTGAATTAAACAACCAATTGTTATGTATTTTGCAATGCTTTTAAAAAATCTTGGCACCTTTAATTAGTATCCTTCAAAGTTATAGTACTTCATAGTAGACAATGTTTTTAGTAAAAATACGTCCATCTTCTAATAAATCACCTTGACTTTCATTGTTTTCAATGTAAACTTTAATTGCCTGTGGATTTTTGCACCTTGACAACGCAACGTACAATTGACCATGTGCAAAAACTGGTTCTTCCAAGAAAATACCCACAGATTTGAAAGTTTGACCTTGTGATTTATTAATGGTCATGGCAAATGCCATAATAATGGGAAATTGTCTTCTTTGAAGTATAAAAGGGAGACTACTTTCACTTGGTGCTAAATCTATTCTTGGTATGAAAACTCTCTCTCCTCTATGGGTCCCAGTTAAAATTTCAGCATCTATAAAATGGTCCTTTAATTGTTGAACAATTAATCTTGTGCCATTGCATAGGCCTTTTTTGGGATTCATATTTCGCAGTAACATGATAATTGCACCTTTCTTTAGCTGCAAAATATGTGGTGGCATTCCAGAAGGAGTTAAAGAGTTTATGAATTCAGTGGAAAAGTTAGCCTGACTTTCATTGTCATCAGCAAGTACAGAATCAGCACTGTGATAATTTCTTTGTGGTGCATAAATTTTTTTTAAGATTTTATTATTGAGGATTAATGCATCTTTATTTTTACACGTCAGTATGACTTGGTTGGCAAGCTCGGAATATTCTTCGTTATTTATGCTCCCTTCAAATATAGCCGATATAATATCTTGTTGACAAATCATATGAGGTGGGATCTCTACAGTGTCGTCAGGTAAATTTAGTATTTTTTCTGTTCTGCCTTCTCCAATTTTAATAAGCCAATCATTGAAATCAGTTTGGCCTTCTGATCTCATATTTTGTTGCAGTTGAAGATGGGTAAAATGTTTCCATACTGTACTTGACTTTATACATGTTTCGATAATGTCAGTTCGATTTCCATGTACAACAACAGGTAATGTTTGTCTAAAATCGCCACCCAACAACATTACCTTTCCACCAAATGGAAAAATATTATCCATGACTTCACGAAGCAAACGGTCAATACATTGGAGGGCATAGCATGACATCATTGTGGCCTCATCTATTATAATTAATTTACATTTCTTCAATTTCTTTGCTTGTAAGGATGTCATGCGAATATCTGACACAGAATTTTCTAAAATAGGCACTGGCAGTTTAAATCCACTATGAACAGTTCTTCCACCTTCTAATAAAAGTGCAGCAATTCCAGTAGTGGCAAACGCCATTGCTATTTTTCCTTGTGCTCGTACTGAACTCATTAATAAATTGTACAAATATGTTTTTCCTGATCCGCCAGGTCCATCAAGATAGAAATAACGCTCTGTCACCATGTCATCATCTATAGCATTTTTAATGGCATGAAATGCTTGCAATTGTAGTGTATTTAAAGTTGCAAGTCTTTCTTCTGTTCTTTCTGCTTGTAGTTGAATGTCATAGTCTTCAAAGTTAATGTCATCTATAAGACCTGGATCAGGCAAATTAAAACTTGCACAACTTAATCCATGAGTTAAAAAGACTTCTTGGATTTCCATTAACGCTTTTAAGTGTGCAATGGGTTCATTGTATCGTCGCATAAAGTCTTCAGCCATATTACTTTTAAAAGTCTCCCACAAAGCTAATGCATTTGGAGCATTTGAGAAGATACAAATAAAAGCAAATTGTTCTCTCATCTGTCGTGGCATTTGACATTGTGCTGCTTCTTCTAAGCATCTTTCCCACTCTGTATCATCAGCGAGTAAGTTTCTATGTCTTGCAGCTAAATGGAAGGATTCATATACAATGTCATTAACAGTTCTTAATTGTTCAAAACTTTGTGCTCCAGGAACATTTAAAAGTAATATCCGTAAGCAAAAACGTTCAACATCTCTTGGACTGACTGTGTAAATTCTTGGAATAATTTTATTGCCTCTGGTTTTTCTTGGTCTCCATAATCCATTCACAAAAACATAGTGATATGGAATTTCAATATATAAGTATTGTGTTGCTTCAGCATCAGTGGAATTTAATGCAAACCATGCAGTTAGTGTAGTGTGACGATCTTCACTTTGGGCCAATGCATTCATTTCATTTCCAGCATGGAAATAGACTAAATGTCGTTGTGGCAAATGTACTGCTAACCTATATACTGCATGTGATCTATCATGCATTTCAAATTTTAAAAGCCGCCACATAGCTTCTGGCGCACTGACATAGCGAGCATCTACATGAGATGCAAGTTCATCATGTACTAACTCACTACTTTCAGGGTTGTCTGCACTTTTGACGACTACAGTAGCTGCATCGTAACCTTTGTAAATATATTTGTAGACATATTTAATGGATTTGATGGAAGTGCAGGCTTCTACGTTGATGTGGGCGTTGTACTTCATGAGTAAATGTGGATTGTAGGGTACTACATATCTATTGTCCACTTTTTTCCCACGAATAATGGCACTATCTCCTTCTCTTCTTTTATAAAGTGGATATCCATCACAATTGGCATAGGTTTTGTCTCTATAATCTTTGGGAAATTCTTTGGAACATTTATTATTTTCCATACATGGTGATTGTGGATTAAGGTCACCACAGGGTCCATGAATCATGCGATGAGTAACAATCTCATATAGTCTACCATATAGTTCTGGATCTGGTAGTTCAGCAACAATGACTGCATCCACTTTGTCTGAAGTATCTAATTTATCTTTTTCTTGAAGTATTATTAGAAGATGTGCATGTGGAAGGCCTCTTTTTTGAAATTCAATGGTATATACATAAGCAAGACATTTGCCAAATAACTGATTTATAGTGAAGTCACGTATTAATTCATTTAATTTAATCTTAAAAACTCTGGCTACTAAATCTGGTCGATCTGAAGCAGTTTGTCCAAGAAGTAGATTTAGTGTAATTTCTGGCCATTGTGGATTACATGTAAATGTCACAAATAAATCGGGTTTGCCAAATTTTGTCACAATAGCCATAGCATCATTGTATCTTTCTCTCATATTCCGAGGAGATCCTTGAAAGGAAGATGGTAAAATGATGGCTTTGCCAGCTGTCATGTCTCTGCTTGTAGCCACGTCAGCAACATAGTCCATGAGTCCAGAATATTGTTCTACACGGAGTTTATCTTGTTGATATTTGATAAAGTTTAAATTATTTGCCTCAACTTGCAAATATGAATCAATAATCCATTGTTGTGTTAGTTTCCCACCACATAAAATTGGATTAAATACATTGCGAATGGCAATTTGAGCTACTTTAAATTCAAGCATAGAAACATTATTTCGGATTCTGGCTTTAGCATTTGGGTAGCTGGGAAGAGTTAATTTTGGTTGCCAACCTGCTTCTCCGTGTGGGAAAAAGATGGGATATGTCATTGGATCTAAATTTGGACTTAAGATACTCATATTAATAAACGGTTGGTCCTCATTTCTAGGATATATTCGTATGTCTCTTTGAAATGGTGGTTCTCCTTCATCATTGTGAAACACCATTGCAACCTCATTTGTTGTTGGCAAGTTATAACGACGTTTATCAGTATGTCTGTCTCTTTTAAGCACCATATTAACCTTCGGCATTGGTAATTGATGTGTTTGTGAATGAAGTAGTTGTTCATTTTCTACTTCTGCCAATTTTTTATAAGCTTTACTGTAGGGATTGTTGTCCATAATGTTATTTAGCTCTATGAAAACAGTGGGTAAGCATTTTTTATTTTCTTCCATCTGCATACGTTGGTCAACAGCTTCCATTGTATCTAGGACATATAGTTGAGCGAATTTTCTTTTATTTCCTTCCTCTGGATGTAAATGGGAAGTGCGATGATAAATTTGTCCTTGGACTTTAAAACAGTAAGGACCATGTCCTGGTACATTAGCAGCTAATGTTGCCCCCATGGATGCAAAGGATATGGCACTATTGTAGGATCTTATGTTTGTCTTAAAATTTTTGTAGTTTGGAAAAGTAGGTTCAGTCATAATATTTTGTAAATAAATAGGAAATTCTTTCCTTTCTGGAAGTTTGAACTTGCCTTTTTGACAACAACTAATAAATTGTCCATCTCTGGGTCTCTCCTGTTTAAAATAATAAGCCTCACAAAACTGACATTGAGTAGTCATGTCCCCACAACTATGAACCTCTACTGCTAAAGACTTGAGTAGAGGACAATTTGCAAAGCATATAGGATTTTGCCTTTCATATTCATCAGGTGAAATGTCATATAATGTTTCAACAACAGGTTCTAAATGTTTTGTTTTTTTCGTTGCTTTTCTTGGTATATGTTGTATTGTTTGAGGTAAAATGTCATCTAATGTTTCATGAAACGGTTCTAAATGCTTTGTTTTCTTTGTTGCTTTTTTTGGTATCTCTTGTCTTTTTTCTGGCAAAATGTCATCTGATGTTTGAGCAACAGGTTGTAAATGCTTTATTTTCTTTGTAGTTTTTTTTGACATATCTTTAATTTCTGCAAGTGACAGTCTTTTGCTTGCAATTCTTTTGCATTCTTTTTCTCGTCGAATTTCCTTCTTCTCCGGTGTCTGCTGGCTGTCTGCTCTCTGTCGTCGTTCTCTAGCTTGGCGTCTTTTCTTTTCTTGTTTACTCTCATTATCAGCCATGTTAATCTGTAAAAATAAAATAATGTACCATTAGTTTATTTTGAGATGTTAAGTTGTTTTTCATGACATATAGTTATCAATAGTGTGTTAACATTTTATAGTTAATCAATTTCAATGCGTTCAATTGAATAAAAGTCTAAATAAGGGCATGAGATAATTATTTAAAGACATTTTTATTTATTAAACATGTATCCAAAAGCAAGTGTTTCAGTAACTAAAAAGGTATTTAAAAAAGGTGTTATGTCCTTATTTACAGCACTATTCAATTTGTCAAATGGCAATTAAATTAGGGTTTAGGACTGGAATGTTACAATGACAAATTGTATAGATTCTGTGTTTTTAGACTTTTTTGGACTATGCGAATTTATTTTTTAAGTTTACATTGAAGTTTGTTTTTATTGTTAAAGATTATTGGCCCTAAAAGACAAATAAGAGATAGATGATAGATATTACTTTTTATACTGTACCTTGGTTGAAGTTTGATTTCAAGCAAAATTCTTTGTTGGTCCTGTGTTGAAAGCCTTCGTCCGATGGTCTGGTCCTGTGTTGAAAGTCCTCGTCCGATGGTGTAGTCCTCTGTTGAAAGTCCTCGTCCTCTGGTGTGGTCCTCAGTTCCAACTCCTGTTCCGATGTTCTTGACGCAGTATCTGTTATAAAATAAAAATGAAAATGTTATGTTATTTGAATGTCTTTGTATGAATGAAAAAATGGCATTATTTCTGTGTTTTTCTACAATCCTTTTTGGTGCGCCACAATTTTGGTATGCTTCTGTAGGCTATTTTCTAAGGCTTATAGGTGGTTAAACATTAAAGAAGAATATTAATTAATTTTTCTCTTTTTTTACTTGTTATACTGTACCTTGGTTGAAGTTTGATTTGAAGCAGAATCTTTGTTGGTCCTGTGTTGAAAGCCTTCGTCTGATGGTCTGGTCCTGTGTTGAAAGTCCTCGTCCAATCGTCTGGTCCTCTGTTGAAAGTCCTCGTCCGATGGTGTAGTCCTCTGTTGAAAGTCCTCGTCCAATGGTCTGGTCCTCTGTTGAAAGTCCTCGTCCGCTGGTGTGGTCCTCAGTTGAAACTCCTGGTCCGATGTTCTTGACGCAGTATCTGATATAAAATAAAAATGAAAATGTAATATTATTTTAATGTATTTGTATGAAGTAAAAAATGACATTATTTCTTTGTTTTTCTACAATCCCGTTTGGTGTCCACCACTTTTGGTATGCTTATTTAGGCCTTTTTCTAAGGCTTATAGATTGTTAAACATAAAATAAGTATCTAAATGTACTTTGGTATGTGTTTGTGTGAGTTTTCATACAATCCTGTTTGGTGCGCACCACTGTTGGTATGCTTATTTAGGCTTCTTTCTAAGGCTTATAGGTTGTTAAACATAAAATAAGAATGTAAATGTAGTTTGCTATGTGTTTGTGTGAGTTTTCATACAATCCTGTTTGGTGCGCACCACTGTTGGTATGCTTATTTAGGCTTCTTTGTAAGGCTTATAGGTTGTTAAACATTAAATAA
This sequence comes from Discoglossus pictus, assembly GCA_027410445.1. Classification (NCBI taxonomy): domain Eukaryota; kingdom Metazoa; phylum Chordata; class Amphibia; order Anura; family Alytidae; genus Discoglossus; species Discoglossus pictus. Next base: position 339,813,087 of record CM050167.1, on the reverse strand, counting down.
GAATCTAAATGTAGTTTGCTATGTGTTTGTGTGAGTTTTCATACAATCCTGTTTGGTGCGCACCACTGTTGGTATGCTTATTTAGGCTTCTTTCTAAGGCTTATAGGTTGTTAAACATTAAATAAGAATGTAAATGTAGTTTGCTATGTGTTTGTGTGAGTTTTCATACAATCCTGTTTGGTGCGCACCACTGTTGGTATGCTTATTTAGGCTTCTTTGTAAGGCTTATAGGTTGTTAAACATTAAATAAGAATCTAAATGTAGTTTGCTATGTGTTTGTGTGAGTTTTCATACAATCCTGTTTGGTGCGCACCACTGTTGGTATGCTTATTTAGGCTTCTTTCTAAGGCTTATAGGTTGTTAAACATAAAATAAGAATGTAAATGTAGTTTGCTATGTGTTTGTGTGAGTTTTCATACAATCCTGTTTGGTGCGCACCACTGTTGGTATACTTATTTAGGCTTCTTTCTAAGGCTTATAGGTTGTTAAACATTAAATAAGAATCTAAATGTAGTTTGCTATGTGTTTGTGTGAGTTTTCATACAATCCTGTTTGGTGCGCACCACTGTTGGTATGCTTATTTAGGCTTCTTTGTAAGGCTTATAGGTTGTTAAACATTAAATAAGAATCTAAATGTAGTTTGCTATGTGTTTGTGTGAGTTTTCATACAATCCTGTTTGGTGCGCACCACTGTTGGTATGCTTATTTAGGCTTCTTTCTAAGGCTTATAGGTTGTTAAACATTAAATAAGAATGTAAATGTAGTTTGCTATGTGTTTGTGTGAGTTTTCATACAATCCTGTTTGGTGCGCACCACTGTTGGTATGCTTATTTAGGCTTCTTTGTAAGGCTTATAGGTTGTTAAACATTAAATAAGAATCTAAATGTAGTTTGCTATGTGTTTGTGTGAGTTTTCATACAATCCTGTTTGGTGCGCACCACTGTTGGTATGCTTATTTAGGCTTCTTTCTAAGGCTTATAGGTTGTTAAACATAAAATAAGAATGTAAATGTAGTTTGCTATGTGTTTGTGTGAGTTTTCATACAATCCTGTTTGGTGCGCACCACTGTTGGTATACTTATTTAGGCTTCTTTCTAAGGCTTATAGGTTGTTAAACATTAAATAAGAATCTAAATGTAGTTTGCTATGTGTTTGTGTGAGTTTTCATACAATCCTGTTTGGTGCGCACCACTGTTGGTATGCTTATTTAGGCTTCTTTGTAAGGCTTATAGGTTGTTAAACATTAAATAAGAATCTAAATGTAGTTTGCTATGTGTTTGTGTGAGTTTTCATACAATCCTGTTTGGTGCGCACCACTGTTGGTATGCTTATTTAGGCTTCTTTCTAAGGCTTATAGGTTGTTAAACATTAAATAAGAATGTAAATGTAGTTTGCTATGTGTTTGTGTGAGTTTTCATACAATCCTGTTTGGTGCGCACCACTGTTGGTATGCTTATTTAGGCTTCTTTGTAAGGCTTATAGGTTGTTAAACATTAAATAAGAATCTAAATGTAGTTTGCTATGTGTTTGTGTGAGTTTTCATACAATCCTGTTTGGTGCGCACCACTGTTGGTATGCTTATTTAGGCTTCTTTGTAAGGCTTATAGGTTGTTAAACATAAAATAAGAATGTAAATGTAGTTTGCTATGTGTTTGTGTGAGTTTTCATACAATCCTGTTTGGTGCGCACCACTGTTGGTATACTTATTTAGGCTTCTTTCTAAAGCTTATAGGTTGTTAAACATAAAATAAGAATGTAAATGTAAATTGCTATGTGTTTGTGTGAGTTTTCATACAATCCTGTTTGGTGGGCACCAATGTTGGTATACTTATTTAGGCTTCTTTCTAAGGCTTATAGGTTGTTAAACATTAAATAAGAATCTAAATGTAGTTTGCTATGTGTTTGTGTGAGTTTTCATACAATCCTGTTTGTTGGGCACCAATGTTGGTATGCTTATTTAGGCTTCTTTCTAAGGCTTATAGGTTGTTAAACATTAAATAAGAATCTAAATGTAGTTTGCTATGTGTTTGTGTGAGTTTTCATACAATCCTGTTTGATGCGCACCACTGTTGGTATGCTTATTAATGTAGTTTTGTAATGCTAATAGGTTGTTAAACATAAAATAAGAATGTAAATGTAGTTTGTTATGTGTTTGTGTGAGTTTTCATACAATCCTGTTTGGTGGGCACCAATGTTGGTATGCTTATTTAGGCTTCTTTCTAAGGCTTATAGGTTGTTAAACATTAAAATAAGAATGTAAATGTAAATCCTGTTTGATGGGCACCACTTTTGTTATACTTATGTAGTGTTTTTTCTAATGGTTATACATTGTTAAACAATCACATTTGAATGAGGCCCTCGGCCATTAAACATATTTAGGTCCTGAATCAATTGCGTTTTGACCAATTGAATAGGGCTCTATATAAGCACATAAAATATTTTTTGACAGAAGTTTTTAGTTAGTGAAGACCTATTATGTGCTTATATAAAGCCCTATTCAATTAGCCAACTCACAATTGAATAAGGCTCATGGTTCGGTTCTTTTTTATACTTAAATACTTTACCTTGATTGAAGTGTGGAATGACAGAGGGTCCCCTCCTGCCAATCTTAATCCGCCGGTCTTCTTGTAGTGTCTGTTTGAAAAATAAAGTGAAATAGTGAATTATAGAATTTTTTATTTGTATTTAACAAACCATGGCCTTTTCAGCATTTAAAGTATTTTTGTATCTTACCTCTTGTTCTTTGTTGGTGTTCTTTAAAAGGGATTGTTCTTCACAGTGCACAGTGCAAATTGTTGAAAGACGCTGTTGATGCAGAGTCTGTTTGAATATTTAAAAAAGTAGAAAGATTGAGTTTTAGGTGATCTATTGAATTGCAGTAAATTAATTTCATTGAATTATACTTCTGTAATTAATTTGAATTAACATTATTTTTTGGTGGGTGCTACACACATATGTCACATACATGAAGCACATTTCCATAGTTGAAAGTAATTTTTTTGTGTGCGTGTGACATATCAGTATACATGAATCATATTTTAATTGTTAAATTAACCTTATTTTTATTTTTGGCCAACATACATAAATGTGTGTGTGACATGTGACTATAGATGATACACATATATGTGCGTGTCACATATCAGTATACATGACTCATATTTTAATAGTATTTTAATAGTCCCAACTTATTTTTTTGTAATGTAATTTAAATGTAGTTGTTTAATTAGTTTGTTGCAGGGGCAATACACATAAATGTGCATGTAACATGTCACTATACATTATACACATAAATGTGCATGTCACATGTCACTATACATTATACACATAAATGTGCGTGTCACTTGTCAGTATACATTATACGGCTAAATGTGCGTGTCACTTGTCAGTATACATTATACGCATAAATGTGCGTGTCACTTGTCACTATACATTATACACATAAATGTGCGTGTCACTTGTCACTATACATTATTATACACATAAATGTGCGTGTCACTTGTCAGTATACATTATACGCATAAATGTGCGTGTCACATGTCAGTATACATTATACGCATATATGTGCGTGTCACTTGTCAGTATACATAAACCTCTTTGTCTTCTTTAATTTTTTTTTTTGATGTCCTGTCTTGAAAATAAGTAATATATTAAAGCTTACCTCTCAGTTGTAATTTGCACAATGTAAAGTAGTAAATTAGGAAAGAATTATCTTCTAAAGTTTTAGCAGCAGTTATCTCCGAAGTCACTCTGTTCATCACCTGAGGAGAAATGTATTTTTCTCTGTCAAATAGACAGTATTTATAAACTTGTAGAACATTCTGGAAAGTTAGACCGTTAGAACGTAATACGCATGCGCTATTTGCGTTCCAGCTTACAATTTGCGTTCCATCCGCCATTTTGTGCGTAGTACTGTTTAAAATGGTGTTTAATATGAGTGTGATCCGTTCCGCATAGTATGTGTTTCATTATTGCGAGTAAGTGTAGTGTAGTTACGTCTGGAGCCTCGTTTTCGTTTTGTTCGGCGGCCATTTTTTCTCTCGCTTAGCCGATTTTCGGTCGTTTAAACTGTTTGTTTTCACTTAAATGGACGTGTAAATGAACTTTTGGAGGTGCCGGATGCCCCCCCGTGCTATAAGTAAGGTTTTTATGTGTTTGTTGTGTTTATTTCTTGTGTTTGTGATGTTTTGATGCGCGGCGGTTGGAATGGGTCTTTCGCGGCCGTATTTTTTTCCGATGCGGCCGTATTTTGTTGCGATATACGCAGTTAGCTTTTACGTGTACGACGCAGTGTATTTGTTTCTAAGTCGTGCGTATGTGTGTTAAGAGCGTGTGAGGGGCCTTTTTTACTGTTTTTTTGTTAAGTCTTGCGTCTGTGTGTCTGGGTGTAAGCGGGTGTGAGGCGACTTTGATTTTTTTTTTTGTTATGAAGTTATGTGTGTGTGTATGTGTGTGTTAACACAGCCGTTGTGGGGATGCTCCCACCACCGCAAATGCGGACCCTCGCTTCGCGAGGATCCGCATTTGCGGGGACGTTGTTTGTTTTTTGTTGGCTGGGCGGTTGGGTTTATTCTGTTAAAAAAGTCGTGTGTGTGTATGTGTGTGTTAACACAGCCGACGTTGAGCCTCCACAACCGCAAATGCGGGCCCTCGCTTCGCGAGGACCCGCATTTGCGGCGAACTGCGTCCCTCGCTTCGCGAGGGACGCAGTTTCTTCAAGCGTGAGCAACGACTTGGGTTTTTGTTGGCTGGGCGGTTGGGTTTATTCTGTTACAAAAGTCGTGTGTGTGTATGTGTGTGTTAACACAGCCGACGTTGAGCCTCGACAACCGCAAATGCGGGCCCTCGCTTCGCGAGGACCCGCATTTGCGGCGAACTGCGTCCCTCGCTTCGCGAGGGACGCAGTTCTTGCGGGCTCGCTACGCGAGCCCGCAAGCGTGAGCCGACGTTGAGCCTCGACAACCGCAAATGCGGGCCCTCGCTTCGCGAGGACCCGCATTTGCGGCGAACTGCGTCCCTCGCTTCGCGAGGGACGCAGTTCTTGCGGGCTCGCTACGCGAGCCCGCAAGCGTGAGCAACGACTCGTACGCTCACAACTATATATGTGATGATAGGAAGAGAGTTTTATTTTTTTTAAATTAGTTTTATGCTATTTTTATAGTTCTTATTTACCAATCAACATATATATATATATATATATATATATATATATATATATATATATATATATATTGAGACAGAGTGCCGCCCAGAGGCCGCTTTAAGATACAGAGCTGTGAATATTTCTCACCAAGAGAGAGAGTTAACACCTGCAGTAGTAATGAAGATAAAACACTGATTCACAGCTTTAGGACGGATACACAGAAAATTGGGTGTGGCCGCCATTTAGGCACTGTGGCCTAGCAGAGTGTGCAGGCTGTGTGGAGCCAGAAAGTTACAGCTAGCACATGCCCCACCCGTCCCTCTGAAAAGGAAAGACAATTTTCTGTGGAGAAAAGAGATTTGAAAAATCATATGAAAATGGACTATTTAAAGAGCGGACTGTAAAATGAAAACTGTTTTACCTGAGAGCCAAAAAGTGGTTTTAGAGCAACCTAGGGTGTTCCTGCATGGAGCTAGTATTTTTCTGCAGATTTTAATTTTATGCTGAAGTAAGCTATTTCCTTTGTATTTTAGACTTTTTATTAAAAAGTACAAAAAGAACCTTGGACTCTCTACTGTTTATATATGTTTATTTATTGGAGAAATGGTCACCAAAGGCTACTCTATATATATATAGGTGTTACCTGGGATTTGTGGGAGGGTCCCTTTCTCACCTCACAGAAGCCCTTCTGGCCAGCCTCTTGCATGCACACTGAAGTTCACTTTTGAAACTGTGCTTGGAACCTTGTGAGTCCTTGTCTTTTTGGCTCTCATCAAGCCCTACTTTGCATTCATTTGTTAATTATAGTCGCTACCCAGATGTGAAAACCAAGTTGCATTCATATGTCATTACCATCATAGACACTTTTTGTCCCTCATTTCTCACTACCTAGTCACTACTGTTACAATCTGCTTCGTCTTCATGCTTAATAAGGCTGTTGTGGCCAAACCCACCAAGCAGATCTTTCAGATTCCTTTGATCCCTTCACTAAGACAGCTGATGTCTCTTAAAATGCCCTTACTCAGATGCAGTATTTAAAAATATATGAACTCAGGCTTAGCATTATAAAACTCAGGAACTGCTCTAATTGTTGTTGTAATTCATAACATTTTCTATAGATGTATATTTAAACTTGAGCTGATACAGTCTATAACAGTTTGTGTGTCTTCTGGATTTCGTGTAAATTACTTTTAACAAGGTTTCATCTGCAAGGCATCATAACATCCACGTCATTACTATATTCTCTAGGAATGCTGACATACGCATATATTTCTAGATAGGGTTCCTACCCTTTTATTAGGAGCCTAAACACACTTTGGTTTCCTCCCCTTTGATTAGGAGCATATGCACACTTCAATAATTGGACAAGATCAGGGCAGCCATTTTCTCTGACACATATATATATCTTTCAAATATATTTTTCCATATATATATATATATATATATATATATATATATATTAATACTACTTATTCCTATCTTCACTATGGATTCTGATACATATATATCTTCCAGATATCTTATTCTTATATTAAGCTTCTCAGTCACTTAAAGCAGTTACCTTCCTTTCCTTCTTTCAAAACCTTCTGTCTTCAGACTGACTTGTTCTCAGAGACACCATTACTTCTCACTCTATCTCAACTGAATCTCAACTGACTCTCTCTCCGACAGTTACAGACTGACAACACAACAATCTAAATTATTTAACACTACATGAACCAAACATGTAACATACAGAATCAAATATCACAAGTCAATCACATATAGGGAAGCAACATAACATACAACAATTAACATACATAGGGTTATCAACTTAATATAAAAACATATTAAATAACAATAACAATTACTAAAGCCAAAGGATCGTCAGAGGGATCATGACAACTACCCTTTCTTATCTAAGACCCAAACACCAAGTAAACAACCTTTCTCCCTTTCATGACTATCTGGCCTTCTAAGCAGGCTAGGTTTATGTAGCTTTGGTCACAACGTTAGCTACCTCGCCACAAGAGAGAGACACAACCACAAATTAATATATGATTATATATAATACACATACACAGTCCAGGGGTAAAAAGTCTTGGCTTTGAAATAACAGATGTGTGTATGAATTCTACAACAACCTTATTCGATATGATACAAATAAGAAAGGTGTAAAATAATTATTTTAACCAAATAAAAAATATTACTTTAAAAAAGAAAAATGATAATGGTAGATTCTAACCTAAACCAAAATTCTATGCCCACTGAAGCATAAGCATATCACATATATTAAGCAAAGATTATAGACATCAGTAGTGATAGTAACAGCGTAACCCTAATTACCTAAACAGATTTCTGTGAGGGCTTTCCTGAGGGCTTTACATTTTTGATGAATTAAAAAAAATTAAACATTCCACCTCCTGTCTAATTCTGAAGAGAGTGCTTATGGTCACTTCAATGTTAATACAATAAAGGATCCTGCTAAAAGAAATAACAAAGTTTGAGTTAAAATATACCTGAATCATAATTCATAATTTGTACTTACAGATCAACAGTGAAATAAATTAAAAGGAATTAAAGAGGTGTGTCAAGATATGGTGGTCATCAGGAAGTAAAACAGTTTAAAAAGGCCTTGTGTAAAAGGTGCAAAGCTCTTTCATGGATAAATCTGTTCAAAATAGGGAAAATGCGTGTCGGGACCAGTCAGCCAGTCTCCAGACTCCAGCATCTTACAGTCATGCCCTGTGTGTATTTGTGTGTAATCTAAAAAAGTCATGAGCACTAACAATATTTACCATTAAGTTAAAAACTAGGAGCCCCATGTAAATCAGGCGATATACGTTAGGGGAATGCAGTAAAAAAAGTCTGCAGGAGCTTTTTTTCCCTAAGTAATTGTTTTTCTTTATTAATATATTTTGATATTAAGATGTGACAATTGTATTTATAGGTTCAAAAAATAAAAACGTGTTTATTTTGTGTTAAATTATGATATATTTATAGACAATGCATTAGAGTGTTTGTTCCTAGGCAACATGGTTTTGTGATGTGTATTAACCCCTTGAGTACAGGGTTGTTTGTTACCCTGGATTTTGTATCATAAAACTGGCTTAATACCAACATATCATATTTTTTAATTAAACATATGTTGATATTAGATTGTTTAGGGTCAAATAATGTTGAAATATCATCATTTTGTAGTCTTTTTTGCTTTACTTTCACTTTAAATGCTTCTGGGAGACTCATCAAAGGTTTTCAAAGCATTTCCTAGTGCTCTATGGAACTTGTACTTCTTTATTCTGTTTTTTCAAATACGGCACTGTCCTGATTTACAATTGACCTGTAAAATCTTATCGGCATAGGGTTTGGGTGTCAGAGTGTCAGGGAGTAACTCGTAATTTATGTTCAGTGCATAACTCATTAGAGATATATGCCTTGCTTTTTGTCTGTGTCATGAAGTTCACAGGTAACAATGATCCGTAACAGTTTGATTGTAGTGTTTTAGGGATGGGTGATTAGCATAGCTATGTAGAATCACCTCTGTATTTAGGGCTCTCATAAATGCTATTTCAGGGATTAGCATGGGGCCCAATATCAATTACCATATTCCGTGGAATGGGTGGCCTTGAAATGGCAAACCCATGAAGGTTTATTTAAGCTATTAGTCCTAAAATGCTATTGAGTGTTTAATGAATATGTAATCTCATGGTAACAAATAGTTACAAATTTAACAAGATCAAGCCATAGTGAAATATTTGTTTAGTCGTTCAGTTGTGTCTGACTCTCCGTGCTCCGCAGCACTCTAGGCACATCTGTCAGCCACTGCCATCTGAGCTACATAAAGCTTGTGTTCATTGCTTCATTGACCTCATCTATCTATCTCCACCTCTTTAATCCCCTTCTTTGTGATCCTTCAATCTTCACTAACATCAGAGTTTTCTCTAAGGAATCCTGTCTTCTCATGATATGGCCAAAACATTTTGAGCTTCAGGCTCATGATCACATTTTCCAGTGAACAGTTTGTCTTGATTTTCTGAAGGATTGATTTATTGGATCGTCTTGCAGTTCAAGGGACTCTAAGCAGTTTTCTCCAACACCACAATTCAAAGGTTTCAACTATGCAGGGCTCAGCCATCTTTATGGTTCAGCTCTCACATCTGTATGTTACTACTGGGAATGCCAAAACTCTAACTGTGCGGACCTTTGTTGAAAGTGTAATATCTATACTTTTTACTAGCGTGCCCAAGTGTTGCATAGCTTTCTTTCTCAGAAGCACACAACTTGTAATTTCATGGTTGCAGTCACCATCTGAAGAGATCTTGGATGCCATGAAAATAAAATCTTTCACTGCCTCCACTACTTTCCCATTTATTTGCCAGGAACAAATATTGCTGTTTGCCATGATTTTTTAACTTTGAACAGCAGGCCAGCTTTTGCACTCATTTTTAGCCATCAAAGTAATATCATCCGTGTATATGAGGTTGTTGATATTTCTTCCAGGAATATTGATTCCGGCTTTGTATTCATCCAGCCCAGCCTTATGCTTGATGTACTCTGCGTATAAGTTATATAAATAATGTGACAATATACAACCTTGTATGCTCATTTATTTAAGAACTTGCCACATTTTGTCAAAGTCTTTAGTGAACTTTTTCTGCCAAGAGGTTTTCAACTGACAAGGGGACATCCTTTGAAGTTAGAAGTAAAAAGTTTCCTCCTTAAAGAAAGAAAAAGTTTCTTCACAGTAAGGGTGGTTAAACTGCGGAAAGGAGATGGTGAATAAAATAGCATTCAATGTTATCCTGGGTAAATATGAAGGCGGATTAATCCAGAAAACAGTATCTGGGGTCAGTAAGGAATTTAATTTTTTAATTTTTTTGAGACAATTGGCAATGTTTAAATGGGGTTTTCTTATCTGTTTGCCTTCCACTGGATCAATTAACAAATCACTAATTAATCTGTATATTACATATCAGAGGAGATCCAAAAGGTTAAACTTCATGGACTAAAATTACATTTGAATAGTCTATGAATCAGAGATTCTGGGACTCTCTTGGTTTCTCTATTATCCAATGGACTTTGAAAATTTGATCTTTTGTGCCTGTTCCTCTGTGAAACCTGGCTTGAACATCTGGTAGTTCCCGGTCCATATATTGTTGGAGCTGAGTTTCTAGGATCTTAAGCATTACCTTACTGGTATGTGAAATGAAGTTCAATTGTTGAATTGGGGCACTCTTTGGCACTGCCTTTTTTAGGATTGGGATGAAGATTGAACTTTTCTAGTCAGTTGACCACTGTTGCGTTTTCCATAGGTGTTGGCATAAGGCAAGCAACACTTTCACAGTATCATCTTGTAGGATTGTGAATAGTTCAATTAACTCTTATGTAGTCTTGTTATCAGCATGGTTTCCAGAGTAACAATAATAAGCCAGTGGGCAATAAATATGCAAATTAAATATAATTTTCTGTGTTATTCTTATATCCAGTTGATTTTAACTACCGTATATACTCGAGTATAAGCCGAGTTTTCCAGCCCTTTTTTAAGGCTAAAAACGGCCCCCTTGGCTTATACTCGAGTCACTCTCCCCCCGTGTCTCTCTAACCCCCCCGTGTCTCTCTAACCCCCTCATGTCTCTCTAACACCCCGTATCTCTCTACCCCCTGTGTCTCTCTAACGCCCCGTGTCTCTCTAACCCCTCGTGTCTCTTTCCCTCCCCTCTCCTCATCCTCAACCCCCCTCCTCATTCTAAACCCCTCTCTTCATTCTAAAGCCTCTTTCCCCTCACTTACCTGCTTCTGCTCCGGCCTCCGCTCCTTCTTGACCCGGCGCGCATGTGTCGTCACATGCGCGCCACGTCATTAGCATATACCGGGTACCGGATCAAGAAGGAGCGGAGGCCGTAGCAGAAGCAGGTAAGTGAGGGGAAAGGAAGAGGGGGAGGTATTTAGGGGGGTTTAGAATGAGGAGGGGTTGAGGAGGGAGTTGAGGAGGGGGTTGAGGATGGGGCGGTAGAGGAGGGAGGATGTGGATGGGGGGTTGAGGAGGGAGGATGAGGATGGGGTTGAGGAGGGAGGATGCGTATGGGGGGTTGAGGAGGGAGGATGAGGATGGGGTTGAGGAGGGAGGTTGAGGGGGGGTTGATGAGGGGGGTTGAGGATGGGGGGGTTGAGGATGGGGGGGTTGAGGAGGGGGTTGAGGATGGGGGGGTTGAGGAGGGAGGTTAAGGATGAGGAGGGAGGTTGAGGAGGGGGGTTGAGGAGGGGGTTGAGTATGGGGGGGTTAAGGAGGGAGGATGAGGATGGGGGGTTGAGGAACAAAGTTGAGGAGGGGGTTGAGGATGGGGGCTTGAGGAGGGAGGATGAAGACGGAGGTTGAGGATGAGGAGGGAGGATGAGGAGGGAGGTTGAGGAGGGGGTTGAGGATGGGGGGTTGAGGAGGGAGGATGAGGATGGGGGGTTGAGGAGGGGGGGTGAGGAGGGGGTTGAGGATGGGGGGGTTGAGGATGGAGGATGAGGAGGGAGGTTGAGGATGAGGAGGGAGGTCGAGGAGGGGGTTGAGGATGAGGAGAGAGGTTGAGGATGAGGAGGGGGTTGAGGAGGGGGGTCGAGGTTGAGGAGGGGGGTTGACGATGGGGGGTTTAGGATGGGGGGTTGAGGAGGGTGGATGAGGATGGGGTTGAGGAGGCAGGTTGAGGAGGGGGGTTGAGGATGGAGGATGAGGAGGGAGGTTGAGGATGAGGAGGGGGGTTGAGGAAGGGGTTGAGGATGAGGAGGGAGGTTGAGTAGGGGGTTGAGGAGGGGAGGTTGAGGATGAGGGGGTTGAGGAGGGAGGTTGAGGATGAGGAGGGAGGATGAGGAGGGAGGTTAAGGATGAGGAGTGGGGTTGAGAATGATTAACTCTTATGTAGTCTTGTTATCAGCATGGTTTCCAGAGTAACAATAATAAGCCAGTGGACAATAAATATGGAAATTAAATATAATTTTCTGTGTTACTCTTATATCCAGTTGTTTTTAATTACCGTATATACTCGAGTATAAGCCGAGCTTTTCAGCCCTTTTTTTAAGGCTAAAAAGGGCCCCCTTGGCTTATACTCGAGTCACTCTTCCCCCGTGTCTCTCTAACCCCCCCGTGTCTCTCTAACCCCCTCGTGTCTCTCTAACACCCCGTATCTCTCTACCCCCTGTGTCTCTCTAACGCCCTGTTTCTCTCTAACCCCTCGTGTCTCTTTCCCTCCCCTATCCTCATCCTCAACCCCCCTCCTCATTCTAAACCCCCCTCTTCATTCTAAAGCCCCTTTCCCCTCACTTACCTGCTTCTGCTACGGCCTCCGCTCCTTCTTGACCCGGCGCGCATGTGTCGTCACATGCGCACCACGTCATTAGCATATACCGGGTGCCGGCACCCGTGTATATGCTAATGAGGTGGCGCGCATGTGACGTCACATGCGCGCCAGATCAAGAAGGAGCGGAGGCCGTAGCAGAAGCAGGGAAGTGAGGGGAACGGAAGAGGGGGAGGTATTTAGGGGGGTTTAGAATGAGGAGGGGGGTTGAGGAGGGAGTTGAGGAGGGGGTTGAGGATGGGGGGGGTTGAGGAGGGAGGTTCTGGATGGGGGAGTTGAGGAGGGAGGATGAGGATGGGGTTGAGGAGGGAGGATGCGTATGGGGGGTTGAGGAGGGAGGATGAGGATGGGGGTTGAGGAGGGAGGTTGAGGATGGGGGGGTTGAGGAGGGGGTTAAGGATGGGGGGGTTGAGGAGGGAGGTTAAGGATGAGGAGGGAGGTTGAGGAGGGGGGTTGAGGATGGGGGGTTGAGGAGGGAGGATGAGGATGGGTGGTTGAGGAGGGGGGTTGAGGAGGGGGTTGAGGATGGGGTGGTTGAGGATGGAGGATGAGGAGGGAGGTTGAGGATGAGGAGGGAGGTTGAGGAGGTTGTTGAGGATGAGGAGAGAGGTTGAGGATGAGGAGGGGGTTGAGGAGGGGGGTCGAGGTTGAGCAGGGGGGTTGAGGATGGGGGGTTTAGGATGGGGGGTTGAGGAGGTTGGATGAGGAGGCAGGTTGAGGATGAGGAGGGAGGTTGAGGAGGGGGTTGAGGATGGGGGGGTTGAGGAGGGAGGATGAGGATGGGGGGTTGAGGAGGGGGTTGAGGATGGGGGGATTGAGGATGGAGGATGAGGAGGGAGGTTGAGGATGAGGAGGGAGGTTGAGGAGGTTGTTGAGGATGAGGAGAGAGGTTGAGGATGAGGAGGGGGTTGAGGAGGGGGGTCGAGGTTGAGGAGGGGGGTTGAGGATGGGGGGTTTAGGATGGGGTTTGAGGAGGGTGGATGAGGAGGCAGGTTGAGGATGAGGAGGGGGGTTGAGGATGGGGGTTGAGGATGAGGAGGGAGGTTGAGGTTGAGTGGGGGGTTGAGGAGGGGGGTTGAGGATGAGGGGGTTGAGGAGGGAGGTTGAGGATGAGGAGGGAGGATGAGGAGGGAGGTTGAGGATGAGGAGTGGGGTTGAGAATGAGGAGGAGGGTTGAGGAGGGTGATAAGGGAGGGGGGAAGAGACACAGGGAAGGGAGAGGGGGGAAGAGACACGGGAGAGAGAGGGGGAACACAGAGGGCACAAGAGGGACACAGGGGGCAGCACATTTCACACCCTCGGCTTTTACTCGAGTCACTCATTTCAACCAGTATTTTGTGGTAAAATGGGTGCCTCGTCTTATACTCGGGTTGGCTTATACTCGAGTATATATGGTAATTCCCTGTGGAGAAAAGAAAACCAATTTAATGTGTACAAATAAAGTATAATTCTTTTAAATGTTACATAGTTACATAGTATTTAAGGTTGAAAAAAGACCTTCAGTCCATCAAGTTCAACCTTTCAAGATCTCCTTCGATCTGCAATATGCAGATTAACTATTAATTAATTAGTTGTATTAATTTAAAAAAAAATCCCTCCTGATCCCAGACTCCGTGGATTGGACTTCTCCCTGGATCAATACTGCGTCTCTAATTATCCATGATAACCCTGAATTCCCTTTTTAATTAGAAATAAATCCAGTCCCCTTTTGAAGTTATCTATCAAATCCACTGTCACCACCTAGAGAATTCCACAGATTAACCACCCTTACTGTGAAGAACCCTTTTCTTTCTTTAAGGTGGAATCTTTTTACTTCTAACCTCAAGGGATGTCCTCTTGTCAGTTGAAAACCTCTTGGCACAAAAAGCTCCCTTGACAAATCTTTATACTGACCCTGGATGTATTTATATAAGGTAATCATATCTCCTCTTAGACGCCTTTTTTCTAGAGAAAATAAGTTTAATTTGGTTAGTCTTTCTTCATAACTTAGCCCCTCCATTCCCCTTATTAGTTTTGTTGCCCTCCTCTGTACCTTTTCCAGCTCTAAAATTTCCTTTTTATGAAGTGGTGCCCAAAATTGTACTCCATATTCCAAATGAGGGCGTACTAGAGATTTGCATAGTGGCAGAATTATATTTGCTTCCCTTGCTTCTATACCCTTCTTAATACATGCTAATATTTTATTTGCCTTTGCAGTTGCTGCTTGGCTTTGAGCACTGTTACCTAGGTGGTTGTCCACAAGCATTCCCAAATCCCTTTCAATATCTGATACACCTAGATTTGCTCCATTAAGATTATAAATTGCATGGCTATTTTTCCTTCCCAGATGCATAACTTTACATTTATTCGTATTGAATCTCATCTGCCATTTAGATGCCCATTCCTCAATTTTATGTAAATCCCTTTGGAGGGAAAGCACATGACTATCTAATTTAATTACCTTGCACAACTTTGTGTCATCAGCGAAAATGGAGACACCACACTCCAATCCTACCTCTAAGTCATTAATAAATATGTTAAAAAGGAGAGGACCTAATACTGAACCCTGAGGAACCCCACTTACCACATTAGTCCAATCGGAGTATGTTCCATTTACAACAACCCTTTGCTTCCTGTCTTTTAGCCAGCTCTCAATCCATGAGCAGATATTTACTGCAACTCCTTTATCTCTTATTTTGCACAATAGTCTCCCCTGTGGCACTGTATAAAAAGCCTTTGCAAAATCCTAAAAGACTACATCCACTGAGTTGCCTTGATCCAGGTTCCTACTAACCTCCTCATAGAAACTAATTAGATTTGTTTGACATGACCTATCCCTCATAAATCCATGTTGACTCCTACTTATAATCCTGTTCAAATAGACATATTCTTGTATATCATCCCTTATTAACCCTTCTAAAAGCTTCCCCACTACAGAAGTGAGGCTCACTGGTCTAAAATTCCCCAGATTTGCTCTTGCTCCCTTTTTAAATATAGGTATCACATCAGCTTTTCTCCAGTCATCTGGTAGAGACCCTGTGTTGAGTGAATCTTGAAAAATTAAATATAATGGTTTGGCTATTACAGAACCCAGTTCCCTTAGTACCCTTGGATGTATTCCATCAGGACCAGGGGCTTTATTAACATTTATTTTTTTCAACCTCTTTTGGATTACTTCCTGTGTTAACCAATTATTTGGCAAAGGTAGCGTAGCGCCATTATGTTGCCATGTCCCAACCACTGGTACTGTGAGGAATTGACTCTGCTGGGATTCGAACCCTGGTTGCATGTTGCTAAACCTCTTCCCTACCGGTACGCCAGCCTGCCTCTTGCAGATTTACCTGAGATCTGATACCTTGACTCTAAAAGCAATGCAATCAGTGACAACTCTCTTTAGCTGTGTCTGGTCAGCTTTCTGGTTCTTGGCCTATATAAGGCACTTCCTGTCTCTGTATCCTTGCCAGATTATTGTTGGTTCCTGATCCCTTCAATAAAGCTTGTTCCTGTTTCACCTACAAGTTGCTGAACTGGATTATTGCTGACCTTGGCTACTGGTCTCCACAACCTTGTGATTCCTATATCATTACAGGTACCTCCCTTGTGTATACCGAAGAAAAGAAACTATTCTTCCTCGCCTTCTTCCCATTAATATACTTAAAAAATATCTTAGGGTTAGTCTTACTCTCTTTTGCAATTCATTTTTCATTTTCTATTTTAGCCAGTCTAATCACCCTTTTGCAAGCCTTGTTGATTTCCTTGTATTCCTGTAAGGCAATCTCTGTCCCCTCTTGTTTGTATAATTTAAATGCCTGTTTTTTACTCCATATCTTGATCTTTAAATCATTGTTAAGCCACATTGGTTGGGATTTACTCCTTTTACTTTTATTCCCACACGGTATATTCCGATGTGTATGTATATTTAGTAAGGATTTAAATGTTGTCCATTTATGGTCAGTGTTTTTACCCGACAGTTCTCTGTCCCAGTCTATACTTTTTAAATATATACCTTTTAAAATTAAGAGTTTTCGTTGGCCCCTTAAACTTTAGTTTTTCTAATTCAATCTCAAATGAGACTGTGTTGTGATCACTGTTTCCCAAAGGTTGCCCTATTTCAACATTTGATACTATATCAATATAATTTGTGATGAGTAAATCTAAGATAGCTTCATTTCTAGTAGGTTCTTGTACAACCTGGGCCAGATAATGATCCATGCATGTACTCAAGAACCTGCTCCCCTTAAATGAACTGTTGGTCTCATTTATCCATTTTATTTCAGGGTAATTACAATCTCCCATTATTAGAACTTGACCATGCTTAGCTGCATTTTCAATCTGTAACAATAATTGTATTTCCTCACTTATCAGTCTTTACCTGTAAAGGAAAATCCACTTGTAAACACATCCACTTGTTACAAAATGTATAAAATAGAATTCTTGTGTATATCTGAGACATTTGGTTTTGGTTATTAGATACTGTATATTGGTATATACATTTCTCTCTACTCAGATATTGTATTTTCTAAGTAATAGGAAATTATTTGAAAGCCCTTTAATGTAAGGCCTGGTAGATCACAGTATGAGACTGCAATTACTCAGTATTGAAAAATAATGTGTGTGTTTATTACTCAGTATGTAATACACATAAGTCATTTCTTAGAATGTCTAGAAATCCCTGGACAAAATAGAAGGGGCTATCTCAAAAAATCTTTAACGTTAGAGAATATAGCTCATTGTTTTAATGTGACCTTTTAAAATGTCCTATGACTGTGAATACACATAGCTGATAGATGCAAATCTATGTCATTGAAGTTAAAAAAAGGCCATTCTTATTCTTGTTTCACAAAAACCAAATAGATATTTACACACACACAACATATTTTTTAACGTAATTTACAAAGAACCACATGCATTGTTGATATATGCAATGTCAGTATTACTTAAACCAGGTTCCCAAACTTCATATATTTATTACTGATGCACTCAGGGGACAAAATGACTGACTTAGTTTCAGGAATTCTGATGTAAAATTTGACTTATTAATAATGACATTTTACTGCCAGGAATAGTTCAGATTACTGTATATTTGTGTGGGTGTATTTGTATATACAAAAACACATTTATATAAAGATATGTATATTCAATTTGACTTATAATATGGTTAAAGAAAATGACTTAACATTTAGAGAGGGAAATCCAGAGATAAACAGTGAGTGTATTGATTTAGAACACAAATCACAAAATCTCTTTAAAACATATACTAGAAGAGATTATTAAAAGTAAATGTCAGATCAATGGACCTTTACCTGAATGACATGCCCAATACGTAATTAAATGATTGAAACAACAATTTTACAAGAAAGTAAATAAAGACAATAAACTGCTAGTATAGAAATGAAAAGCTTCAGAAGTGTCTTAAGATAGAATGAAAAAAAAACAAGTTTCAGTTAGTATTACATAAAGAAAAAGTAAATAAAACAAAACTAAATATCAGCTGTGCAACTGGTGACTGGATATCAGTAAAATTTGAATTAACCTTTAATACCTAAAGGTGTTAAATGGGTCAAAACTAAACTCTGAGCCAGTCTTCCAGTTATTAGAGCTTTGCCATCCTGTTTTGTGCTTTTGATGTCAACATTATTATGGATAATATCCACATGCTACTACAAAACTTATTTGGGGGTCCCATTTTGAAACAGACATACATATATATAAATTGTTTGCTGTAGGTGATACCTTCTATGGGTTAATTCTTCTTCAATAAGACAGACCACTTTGAAAGCCCCCAAAGGCTTCCTTTCAAGTTTCTTCAGCTATTATTATTTATTATCTTTATTTGTAATGTGCCAACATATTCCATAGCGTTGAACAAGGGTCAAGTATGAGGCAAAACAAGAATTGACACGACAAGAATTCACTTATAAAGATTAATTCTGAAAAAAATGACTTCCTTAAGCTCATTAACAATATGGAAAACTTTCAATGTTTCTTCATCTATTAAGATACTTCAGGTTTCAAAAGTTTGACTAGGCATAATTTCCAAAAGTTTCCAACACTGTGGAAGTGGCGTAGACTTGTTTTTGTCCCCAAATTAAGGGCCCCATTCATTTTCAAGCTTGCAACTCATTCGCCGATGGCCACATGTCTCGAGTTGCGAGTTGCAATCCTGAAGAGAGCTTCATAAACCATGCACTGTTTCGGAGCAGTTGTGGGTGGGAATGCGTATCAATTCACCGAGCCCGTAACTGCCCATTTCGCATCAGCCAATAGAAAATGAGAATGTCATAATTACAGCAGTAAAACATAGCAGAGTCAATCAGTCAGGTTCAGGGGTCCGATATGCGATCAGACTTGCAAGACTTCGAAAATTAAGAATTATTAAAATTAATGCCAATACTGTTCTAGTCCATGTTGGTGGCCTGATATGTATTAACTCATTGATACCTGAGATCATTAAACCCCCGAAATGACACATACAAATAAAACCTATTTCCTGCAGTTGTGCAGGCTTGAGACTGTTGTGCAATTAACTCTAATGTCTATCATCGTTCTCCTGGTAATTTACAGTGTAGCATTACAGTTTTATTCACATTTACAGTGCTACCAATTAGTGTTTAACCCCTTTGCAGCTCCTCTCAAGCACATTTAGGATTTTCAGTTAAAAAGTGCGGATAAGTTTGCGAGCTCTGGGAATCGGACACCTTCTTGTTGAAAAAGTTGATTTTTTTCTTTAAAACCTATGAATTAAAATTGGTGTTTTCTTATTGTGTTTGACAAATTTGGAGGACAGTATGCTGCAGAGTATTAGGCATCACATAAATTAGAGATGAGAAAATGGGTTTCCCATAACAAAAAATAAATTAGGTTTGCATTTCTTATATAGTTCAAACCCTTGAACATTGTGGGGTATAAAAGTTATGTCTTTGTTAGTGTTTATGAGCCTCATTAAATTGAGGCATCGGGAGATCCGGGCTTAAAAAATGGAGCCCGTTAGTTATTTTGCTATTCAATTGGCGTCATTTTGAGGGATCCAATCGGGTTATGGGCTCCGGCCTCCGATTCATTGCGATTGTTACCATCGCAAGTTAATGCCCCTCAAAGCCTTTGATCTTTCATGGCCAGAAGAGTTCTGATGGCTAAAATCGCAAATCGATATTCCATTACTCCGATTCTCCCTGGCTAACCACCACGCCAAGGCCGCAAATGGCAAAAGTTGCTCCACAAGTTAGGGGTTCCAAGGAGGACTTGCAAAGGGCTTATGTCCGGACATGTCCAGAGCACTTTAAATGCACATATACACACATACTGTACTTTTATTAAAAGGGAAAGTGATGTTAGGTCGTAGAATAAATAACACTACATTCTCAGGCTCGCAAATCGGCAAAGAAAAATACTTTATTTTATGTTTAATTTCCGTGTTATATCGATCCCGGCAATCCAGGATAATGGAACTTGCATGTAATAGAATATCATATTTACGGCTTTATTAATATAGCATTATATATGGAATGTGGGTCCGATCGTAACTTGTAATTTAAGTTTCATTGACGTAATGATGATGATCTCTGTTTCCATTGGCTGTTTCTAATTGAGAGTTACGGCATTGCTTAACTGATCATGTTGAAGCTCGCAAATGCTACATGCGATGGCATTTTTTCCGAAATTCGCTATCGGTCCATAACTTGCGGCCTTGCTGAATTGAATAGCACCGTAACTCGAGCGCCCTTTAGACATATGGCCTATACTCCATAACTTGCGGCCTCCATATTGAATGAGGCTCCGTATTCTCAATAGAGAGCCTCATTCAATTGAGCAATTGTAAGTAACTGGAGCCGTAAAGGAGCCCCTAAACTAATTTGCTTTTCAATAGTCTACGGTTTACAGGCTTAAAATTCCTTTGGCTGTTGCAACCGTAACTTACACCCCATCTAAGCCTTTGATCTTTCACGTCCTCATGAGTTACAATCGGTAAAATCGCAAATCGCTATCCAATTGCTACAATTCCGCAAGCCCGCAAATGTTTTCACACCCGTAAAAGTCAAATGTAGAAGAAAATTCTACGGGTACCAGATAAAACATGCATAGGGGTTAAAGACATGTCCAAAGCAATGTAAATGCAAATAAAAAATCAATACTGGACTGTAAATGACGGGGAATGCTATGAAATACATTAGAATTAATTGCACAACAGTCTCAAGCTCGCAAATCTGCTATCAAAAATCTTTTATTTTTATGTTTCATTTTGGGGTTATATCGATCTTGGGAATCAATGAGTTAATACATATCAGGTTACTCATATCGACTAGAAAAGTATTGTCATTCATTTTTATTATTTTGTGTTTTGCAAGTCTGGTCGCATATCAGACCCCTAAACGCTAATTGATTGACATGTAACCTCCATCTTATACTGCCGTACTGATGACAGTCTCCTTTCCTATTGGCTGTTTGTCAATGTGTAGTTACGGCCTTGCTTAATTTATTAATTCACGCTCTTAAATGCTACATAAGATTGCATGGTTTACGGTTTCGGCTTTCGGCCGGTAACTTGTGGGCTTGTTCAATTGAATAGCGCCATAATTGTAGCAGAGTTGAAGCTTGCAGCAAGCCCGCAGACATACAGCCTCTAACCCAGAAGTTACGGCCTTCGAATTGAATGATTTCACAAGATGCGGCCTTGCAATTGAATGTGGCTCAGAGTGTCCAATACTTTACTATGTAGCATTTGAATTACACATAAAATATGTTAACATTCATGTGCTATTACCAAGCTACCGAAATTATAGAAACTTTGGTCTGGTCTATGTAGAGATTGTAAGATTTTACGAGAGCAGGGTCCACTACTCCTATTCCACTCTATAAACTTGGTCATGTATGCTCATGTATTCATTGTAGCCTTTGCACATCATTGTATCCCTCATGCTTTTCATTATAGAATATGTTTATAAAAAAGAATAATAACGACTACTAAGAATAATAGTTCAATTTGATCACCAAAAAGTCATCTTGCAATTTACGGTCAAATAGAAGAACAAAACAGTAATTTTAAAAAAGTATATAATAAAATATTCAATTCAATTATATTAGTAATTCTTTGAAGCTTAAATATCAAATTACATTTTGATTCCTAAAATTAGGAGAGTTAAACAGTTTTAATGTTATGTCTTCTGACAAGAAAAATTGTAACTTTGAAAACATTTAACAAGAAAAATATAAAGTTTGTTCATGAGAAATGAAAAGTCCCACATACTTTTATACTGGAACTAATTTTTAAAGATGTGCGATTCCTTGAAATAGAAAATGTTGTTTATGCAGATGAGCTATTTGAGGCCTCTGTCTGGGCTTCTTCCTGGGCCCAAATTTGTACACTCCCTATGATGTAGTAATGGTCTAGACTCTTTCGGGGGAGTGTTTAGTGTGGGTGGTTGTGAGATTGGTTGTGGGAGACATGCAGATGATAAGTCTGGGTACAAAATGCTTTTACAATGGCATGACACAAATTCCATCACTTGTCAGATATAATAGTTTCTGGAATGAGGACTGTTGGGAATTTATTTAGAGACAAGAACAG
Source organism: Discoglossus pictus (assembly GCA_027410445.1). Taxonomy (NCBI): domain Eukaryota; kingdom Metazoa; phylum Chordata; class Amphibia; order Anura; family Alytidae; genus Discoglossus; species Discoglossus pictus. The sequence continues at coordinate 339,791,085 of CM050167.1, read as the reverse complement.
ACATATTAGAGGGTGCACTATTGTTAAGGGTTTTATACGTTAAGGTCAATATTTTAAATTTTATTCTGGAGGCTAAGGGAAGCCAGTGGAGTGACTGACAGAGAGGTGCTGCAGACACTGAGCGATGAGTATGGTAGATGAGTCTAGTGGAGACATTCATTATGGACTGGAGTGGAGAGAAATCGGCCAAGGAGAGGCCAGCTAGGAGACATTTGAAGTAGTTGAGGTGAGATATGATAAGAGCATGAATTCGAATTTTGGTTGTGTCTTGTGAGATAAATCAATGTATTTTGGAGATGTTTTTAGGTGAAAATTATTATTATTATTATTATTATATTTTATTTGTATCGCGCCAACATATTCCGTAGAGCTGTACAGGGGATAAGAACAAGGGAAATACACGTTTAACAAAATTCAAAAGTTGAAGAGCCCTGTTTTGAGCTTAGAATCTTAGCAGAAAGTGCTTTATCCCAAAGCACCCTACGAGACTGGAAACTCGCTACTTACAATCTAAAGGGAATTAAAGGGCAGAGAACTGGGGAAGAGTAACAAATAAGGAATAGCAAGGGCCAGGAAGCAAGTGAAAGATAGAAATAGTTTTATTTTAGAGGGAGAGGGGAGGTATCTGAGGTGAAAGACTAGTATGTTGGCTGACCCCTAGTGTTGAGATGATATATCTGCAAGTAGGAAGTCAGGTGTTTTCTATGGCTCTATAAATTTAATCTGAGTTGGGGTGGGTGGGTGAGGGGGAGGGAGGGCAATATTCTGAGTGTCTCACAGATGAAGTAGGCCTTAAACCAGAGTGAATTTGCACTGAAAGAAAGAGAGAGAATGGATTGGGGTCAGACAGTACAGGAAGATAGGGGAGTTAGGAAGGAATGGGAGAGAGACCATAGAATTAAGGTATTTGAGGAGGGGGGAGGAGATTTGAGGTAATTATGCCAGCCATAAATGGGGGAAGGATGGGGGGAAGGTGGGGACGGCAAAGCAGGGTATAGGAAACAGTTAAAAATTGAAAACAAAAAGTCAGAATATTTCTATCTGTCAAGATATAATAACATGCATACAGTAGTGATATTAATAAACATATTGGCTCCAGGGATGGCACTGTTTCCATAGTCTTCTCCATACCTGCTGAGGTGTTCTGAATGCAATTCTGATTGTCTCACAGGTGAAGTAGGCCTTAAACCAGAGTGAATTTGCACTGCTGAGGTGTTGTGAATGCAATTCTGAGTGTCTCACAGATAAGGTAGGCCTTAAACCAGAGTGAATTTGCACTGCTGAGGTGTTGTGAAAATTAAAAGATCCGGTAAGATTGCTTGCAGAACTGGTCCACAACAACAAATATTGTGGTCAATCCTCCAGAGGGTTAAAGATCCACAACAAAGTCCACAGCAATATCTTTGCAAGGAATGCATGGCACAAGTAGAGGTTGTAAAATCCCTCAGACTTCCTCAGGAGGGATTGAATGTATCTGGTTCATAATGTGAGGTCATAACCTGTACTGAAGCTGGCCAAAGCAGATGGTGTCAAGTCCGCTGGGCTGGGGTAGATTTGGAGACCTGAGACATCCAGAACTGGAACCAGTCAGCAAACTGGATATAGAACAGAAGACAAATGCTAGACGGGATCATGTAGGTAACTGGATACAAACTAGATACAGGAACCAACAGGCTTTGACCGGTGAGAACAAGCTAACAGATCACCATGAACTGACAGAGAACTATGGGTGAGGCTGGGCTAAATGCCCTCAAGTGTTCCCTAATTGACTCTGGAATTTAGAAGCTAATTTCCTAGCCATTTTTCTTAAAGAATCATCTCTGCATGTCATTCGAGAAGTAGGGGCGTGGTTCTCCCTGCAGCTGCATGCCCAGGGCAACCGTCTGCTTTGGATTCTATAGGATTAAATTCTTTGTGTCTGTCTGCAGACCCAGCAACAGTTACATCACCTATGTATATTGTGTTGAATTCACCAGCTACACAAGATGAAAGAGAATTCAAGTGAAGGAGTATGTGAGGGACAAAAAGACTAATCCTATACTGAGCCATATGAGTGGCAAAATAAAGCAAGAAAAAGATACAAGTATAGAAGAAATTATTTTTTTTTAAAATATTTTATTAAATTTTCGACATAAAGACATACATACCATGATTTGTTTACAGCTTATTGTCACAATAATCAATAAATACTAACATCCTGTTAAAAGACAATAAAATAATAAATCTAAATATTTCTCACATATTCTCTTACTTTTATGAGACCAAAATAATAGAGGAGATTACTTAAACACAATCCTTCATAAAATTGTCCCATAATGACCAATTAATCGTAGATCTTTTTCCATAGCCACCATAACATGTAAAATCAGTAAATATAAAATGAATCTAAAAATATTTTATATCATATAATAAATATTAGCAATAAAATTGAATATTGTTATGAATGGAAGTTAAACTGATTGTATTATAAAGAATGAATTAATATCCTCTTCACAACATAATAAAACAATACATATATGTTCTGCATAACCCATGTAATTATTTGGTATTAGTCATTAATTAGCAAATATCACTTTAATAACAAGGTATTGGTGGATATATGTACATGGAAGATGGAGTGTCCTCAGTGGAAGATGGGGTGTCCTAAAGAATGATTTTAGAGAACTAGGGAATAAGCTTAAAGCTAGGACCTCCAAGGTAGTAGTTTCTGAGATACTACCAGTGCCTGCAAGAGGTTTGCCTGGAAAAATGGGCGAGCTAGCATTATTAGTCATACAAGAAAAATGGGTTTAATAGGCATTACTGAAACATGGTGGGATGAATCTCATGACTGGACTGTTAATCTGGATGGGTATAACCTATTTAGGAAAGATAGGGGAAATGGTAAAAGAGGAGGTGGGATCTGTCTGTATGTTAAGTCTGAATTTAAGCCTATAGTCAGAGAAGATATTTATGCTGGAACTAACGGCAACATTGAATCTTTGTGGGTTGAGCTAGATAGTGGAGGAGCTAATTCTAAACACATATTGGTGGGAATATGCTTTAAACCCCCAAATATATTTGAAAGTGAGGAAATACAATTATTGTTAGAGATTGGAAATGCAGCTAAGTATGGGCAAGTTCTAATAATGGGAGACTTTAATTACCCTGAAATAAACTGGATAAATGAGACCAGCAGCTCAGCTAAGGGGATCAGGTTCTTGAGTACACTCAGGGATCATTATCTGACCCAAGTAATACAAGAACCTACTAGAAATGGGGCCATCTTGGATTTAGTCATCACAAGTAATATTGATATAATATCAAATGTTAAAATAGGGGAATCCTTGGGGAACAGTGATCAGAACACAGTCTCATTTGAGCTGGAATACAAAAAACAGGGTTGTAAGGGGCCAACAAAAACTCTACATTTTAAAAGGCTAACTTTAATGGGCTAGGGGCAGCAATACTACATATAGACTGGGACAAAGAACTTACAGGGAAAAATACTGAAAATAAATGGACAACATTCAAATCCTTACTAAATAAACATACTCATCGGCATGTACCATGTGGAAATAAAATGAATAGGAGTAAATCACATCCCATGTGGCTTAACAATGACTTAAAGATCATGAGGAGGAAAAAGAAACATGCATTTAAATTATACAAGAAGGAGGGAACAGAGGCAGCATTATGTGACTATAAGGAAATCAACAACGCTTGCAAAAGGCCTATTAGACTGGCTAAAATAGAAAATGAGAAGTCAGTTGCAAAGGAAAGTAAGACCCTAAAATATTTTTTAAATATATCAATAGGAAGAAGGCGAGGAAGGACGCTATAGGAACATTACAATGTGACACAGGCCATCTGATAATTAGTGACCAGGAAAAGGCAGATGAGCTAAATAGGTTCTTTTCATCGGTATACACAAGGGAGGTACCAGTGGTTGGGACACCACAACATAATGAGGCTACACTACCATCACTAAATAATTAGTTAACACACGAATACATCCAAAAGAGATTGGAGAAAATAAATGTTAATAAAGCCCCAGGTCCTGATGGAATACATCCAAGGGTACTGAGGTAGCTGGGTTCTGTAATAGCCAAACCATTATATCTAATATTTCAAGACTCACTCACTACAGGGTCTCTACCAGATGACTGGAGAAAAGCAGAGGTGATACCTATATTTAAGAAGAGAGCAAGAGCAAATCCGGGGAATTATAGATCAGTGAGCCTCACATCAGTAGTTGGGAAGCTTTTAGAAGGGTTAATAAGGGACAGAATACAAGAATATGTCTATTTGAACAAGATCATAGGTAGCAGTCAACACAGATTTATGAAGGATAGGTCATGTCAGACCAATCTAATTAATTTCTATGAGGAGTTTAATAGGAACTTGGATCAGGGTAACTCAGTGGATGTAGTCTTTTTGGATTTTGCAAAAGCTTTTGATACAGTGCCTCATGGGAGATTTTTGAGCAAACTAAGGGATACAGGAATTGCAATTAATATCTGCTAATGGATTGAGAGCTGGCTAAAAGACAGGAAGCAAAGGGTTGTTGTAAATGGAACATACTCTGATTCGACTAATGTGGTAAGTGGGGTTCCTCAAGGTTCAGTATTAGGTCCTCTCCTTTTTAATATATTTATTAATGACGTAGAAGTAGGACTCGAAAGTAGTGTCTCCATTTTTCCTGATGACACTAAGTTGTACCAGGTAATTAAATAAGATAATGATGTACTTTCCCTACAAAGGGATTTGCATAAATTAGAGAAATGGGCGGCTAAATGGCAGATGAGATTTAATACAAATAAATGTAAGGTTATGCATTTAGGAAGGAAAAATAGTCATTCAATTTATAATCTTAATGGAGCAAATCTAGGGGTATCAGATATTGAAAGGGATTTGGGAGTACTAGTGGACAACCACCTAGGTATTAGTGCTCAATACCAAGCAGCAGCTGCAAAGGCAAGTAAAATATTAGCATGTATTAAGAAGGGTATAGAAGCAAGGGAAGCATATATAATTTTACCAGTATACAAATCCCTAGTACGCCCTCATTTGGAATATGGAGTACAATTTTGGGCACCACTTCATAAAAAGACATTTTAGAGCTGGAAAAAGTACAGAGAAGGGCTACAAAACTTTTTGATTCCAGCACTTTAGCGAAAATTTTATTAATTTTTTTAACTAAGTAAACAAAAGGCACAGAAATATCCAAGGGCAAATTAGCACAAAACTTGAATATGTTTTAAACGTCCGTATTTTAAATTTAATACATTTTAATAAAAATCAATAAAGACAGTCTTTGTGGCGATAACAATGGTAAAACCACAAAAAAGGTGTTCTTTAGTCATTTGTCTTAAATGAATTGACTTTATCAGTTCATAACTATGTGTTATACAGCAGTTACAGAACTTAACACCTTATGGTAAAAAGTTCTAAATCACAAAAAAAGGGTTAAAAATACTACATTTGAGTAAATATATACTATTAGGGATAAAAATCCCATTCTTGACCAACAAATAAGAAAGGTTGACAATATGAATCAAGAAGGAATAAATTAATTTAACTTCTGGAAAGCTAAGGCTGAATAAGTATTTCAGATGAACTATGTTGCAGAATATAGAAACATGGGCCTCTCATTGGAAGAATTTCATATTTAATTATGAAAAGAACAAAAATTACAATTAAGAAAGTAATTTCATGAAAAATGTAATAGTTCCAAGAGGACTAAGAATAAGATTAGGTACACAAACTACTTGAAAGATAGTGAGTCTATGTCTAAGTGGGAGAAAATATTAATAATTTGTTCACTTGAATTGATAAGGTTAATAACAGTTAAAGAAAAATAATTATTAGAAACTGTCAACAAAAATATAGTACAATTACAAGATCAGGTTAAAAAATACGAATCACACTATAATCAACTTATGGGAGATATTACCAAGTTTAAAAATTAATTAAAAGACAAAAAGAGAAAAAAAAGATACAAAAAGAAAGAAAAACATACCAACTAAATATACACCTCCATTTTCTCTTCCCCTCTCAACAGAAATATTTTTTGACTTAGCTATAAAAGAACTGAAGAAACGATCAAAAAATAGAACTCCTAGGATGAACAACAACTGAAATCAATCAGCACAAAAAGCCTTAAAAAAGCTACAAAATAATCAAGAAATCACTATAAACAAAGGGGGAAATGTAGTGATACTTGATACCTCAGACTATATAAAGATAACACAAAAATTACATGATGATGAAAATTGCTACAGTAAATTGATAATGGATCCCACAACAAACTGCATAAAAGAGCTGCAGAAGTTAGTGGATAAAGCAGAACAGGAATTATTTTCAAAAGCTGAATCTAAATTCCAGATAAATCATAAACCAACAATATCCACATTCTATACTATACCCAAAATACATAAGAATCCAGTAAAACCTCCTGGTAGACTTATTGTATCGGGAATAGATAGTATAACTCAAAATGTTTGTATTTTAGTGGATGAGATTCTAAAGGACATGTGGTGACCATACCTTCATAGGTATGTAATACCAAGGACACTTTAAAAATAATAGGAATTAATAGGAATAGGAATGAATTTCCCTAAAGACTCAAACCTAGTAGCAATGGACGTGGAATCTCTGTACACAAATATCATTCATCATGACGGTTTTAAAAGCAGTGAAAACATACCTAGGTACAAAAAGTAGTTAACATAAGGATCTCAGCAAATTTATAATTGAATTGTTGAATTTTGTCCTAAATAATAATTACTATGGGCCTCATTCTATTATCGGCCATAAATCATCCGCAAAGCTGCGATTCCTTGCGGGGCTCCCGTTACCTTGCAATTCAAATATACGGCGCCGCAAGGATATCCCCTTACAGCCGGCCGCATATCTTGCAACCGGCCGTAAGCTCAGAAATCTTTAAAAGCAAAAATAAATTCAAGACGCCACTGTAAAGCTTTGTAAATGCTAGGGATCAGAATGGGGGACATGAGGATTAATGGCAAACCCTTCTCAAGCTTGCACATCAGCCCAAATCCGAGATTGCATTAACTGTTTATTTTCCGTCCGCAGGTGCTCCAAGCCCTCTGGACTTTTTCCACGGATATTTGTCATAAATTAAAAAAAACTATTTACGTATTTGAGTGTAGGGGAATGTTGTGCTATGAATGCTAACACCTACAAACACTTTATCGTCTCCTCAGAGTGCAAGATGGCTTTATTATGTGCTTAATTGTGTGCCTGCAGGACCTTTTTGCTGCAAGTAAGCTGCGGCTCGGTTTTAGCCTTGCAGAGAGGGTTTCCTGAGAAATTGAATAGCAACCAGGATTTTCTTGCGGCCGAAACTCTTGCGGCCGTTTAAGATCAAAGGCTTTCCTTCGGTGCGTGCGGCCGCAAGGTATAACAAGGCGCCGGCCGCAAGCCTGCCCGAGTCCCCGACCGGAAGGGAATAGAATAAGCAAATAGCTTGCGGCCGGTCCTTGCGGCCCCGCATCTCCTACGGCCGATAATAGAATGAGGGCCTTTGTATTTAATGGACAACTATACAAGCAGGTTAGGGGCACAGCGAAGGGAACAATGTGTGACCCTGACTTTGCAAATTTATACCTAGGAAATTGGGAAAAAGAAGTGGTAGTTTTAGAGAACAATGCTTTATATACTGAAAAAATAGAACTATTGATTCTCTACATAGATGATATACTAATGGTATGGTCATTAACAATACATGAACTTCAAGAATTTACAAAACAAATTAACACAAACAAAAAGAACTTGGGGTTAACAGTGGAATTTAATAAGCTTTTTAGACCTAGTAATTGAGGTCAATGATAAACAAGAATTATTGGTGGATATATGTACATATATCCATGAGGCACTTATAAACACAGTGTGCACAATAACACTTTATTTTCAATATTTGTGTGTTTGTTAAGTAATTCCTATGTGTGGCACTTTAGCACTTTAATAAAGGAAATTAAGATAACATTTTTATGATTTCAGCACTTTAATATTAATGATAGTCATTTTTTAACCAAGTAAAAAAAGGCACAGAAATATCCAGAGCACAATAACACAAAACTTGAATAAGTGACGTCAATTCACTGAGAATAAAAGTTTTTAAACGTCCAAATTTTAAGTTTAATATATTTTAATAAAAATTAATAAAGAAAGTGTTTTTAAAGAAATTCTGTTTGTGGCGATAACAATGGTAAAACCACAAAAAGGTATTCTTTAGTCATTTGTCTTAAGTGAATTGACTTTATCAATTCATAACTATATGATATATTTACCTTATCTGTTTTACGAAATTCAGTGGCTTGGATAGGAAAGGTTAGCAAAATTATGAGTATTTGATGTGATGTTTCCGCTGATGTTTTCAATTTGGAGCTGCTGTATAGATTAATGTACGTGAACACAAGATCAGAATACAATAGAATAACAGCCAAAAGAAAACCTATTTGGGGAAAGTATCTATTAGATAGGTGGAAAAATAAAAGTAAGAGGCAGTAGTTTTACATATAGTAATAATTATTTTAGCAAGTAGCACATTGATTAGTTATATTGAATATATGTAGGTGAGCAGCTTATATATTTCCAAGCAATCCTAATTATTTATTATTATGATAGAAGTTGTTAAAACTACTAAGCAGGAGGAATTACTTCAAGACACATGTGAGCAATGATAACTAAAATTGAATCTTAACAAAAGTTGCTATGAGCAAGTTTAATAACAGAGGTTTACCAGACGAGAAGAGTTCACTCCCCATCACCATTTACCTAAAGTAAACCTATTTAGAAATTAAACATTGGCAATAAAAAATACTATAATTGGCAGAGATGTCAACAGAAGTTGAAATTTGCTTAGTAAGGAACAAAACAATAAAGTTTCACTATACCTGAAGCTTCAGAAAGGAGCTTCTTTTACATATAGCATCACCTTACACTGTTTAGATACACCAAGGAAAAAATAGTTTAATTAGTTGCACATATAAGTGTGGAATCTGGATCTGAATCTGGACCATATTGAACCAATGAATCTTATGAATTAATTGAATTGAATTGTTGTTTTATTTCCCTTAATATTGATAACTCTTACTGTTTTGTATTAAACGTTAGTGCATTTATATGGGTGCATGAAATACCTTATTGGTGTTAGAGTAAATTAACTTGTATTTAAGCACTACTGGTGGTATTTAAAATAATACTGGTATACTGGTTAATTAAGTCCTATTACCTGTGTAATAGAGACAATAGTATTTGTATTATAACTTTTTGACATTATATATAAGATCTTGTCTCTCAGGTTTCCTGAGATATGTTCTGTATTTAATATTATTAAGAACACAGGTCTTAATGTTAACATGGAATTTCTGTTGCATTATCGAGAATTCTCTTAATTTTATATTACGGATATTTTTTGTGTGTTTTAGTTTTTTTTGTTGCTTGCTTTCTCTGTTTTTTTTTGTCTGGTTTATTTCCCAACTATTCCTATGTCTTCTTCCAGTTTCATGGTACCTCAAACTCTCAAGATGTACAAATATTTACGACCCTGTTTATTTAATTTTGACCTTCACCAATACATATATATATATATATATTAAACTGTTATTTGTGTTTCAATGGGAATTTATCAGAAATGCTTTGGATTTGAAAAAGAGAGGAATACTCTTGAAATCTATGAATATGTTTGTCCAATAAAAAAAATATCGCTATATACTGCAATACTCCGATTATTCTTCTAGATTATTGGACACTCACGGCTACCTCACTCTTCATTATCTATATGTATATATATATATATATATATATAACACATACATATATTTTAAATTATACACTCACACAGACCTACTGATAGAAAACAATTCTTTTTACATTATAATGTAGGGAGAGTGCTTGGAGTATGGCACTGTTACCTCTGATGTGAAGAAGGATAATGTAGTTAGGCAGGGGAAGTCTCTGTATGTATCTACTGTGTGTCAGGGAGACCCAGAAGTGACAGCTATGGAGCACAGCACAGTATAAGGCATGCAGAGAGCATGCAGAGGTGTACAGGTCCTATCCTGTCTTCTTGCCGGTCCTGTTATGTTTCACAGAGTCCTGCTCATATGCAGAGCTCTAATCTGTGCAAGATAGAGCTCTGACTTTCTGCTGCGCTCCTGCTCTTCTCCCTGTCTCGTCTTGCTCCGCATCCACATCATTTAAAGAAATACTCACTATAAAAATAAATAAAACAGGATGCCTAACCAGCCCAATGGGTAATTTGGCCCTACCTACAAGTATACCTGATGTGATACAGAACTTTCCCCTTTACCACATATTCAAGTATTTCATCATGAGTGTCTGTTCTGCAAAACTTTTTTCATTTTAATCTCTTTAAATCTTTAAGATTAGTGCTAAATGTTAATTTATTCTCAATAAAGATTATATTTTAATTCATTCTCTCATATGTTTGATATTGTAATTTACCTATGAGGGTTGCTAGTACTCCAGTATCCTTTGACATTCAGTCTTTGACATTTAGTGGACCTTGCTAGTCTATCAGTAACCTGTTGCTTTGTTTTAATATGGTCTAAATTAAACTACTAGCAATATATCCAAGTATAAAGGCGGCTTACTCATTAACCCACTGCTACATTTACCAAAAATAAGGGAATATTTTGATTTGTTTAGTTAAAAAGATGGTATAAGCTATAAAGGTTGCTGCAATATTAATGTGCAATATTGCTGTGTCAAAAGTAATTTACTAATAAGGATGCTAAAACAAAGTATATAACAGTGGGTTACTAATTGTTGCAAAGTTGTTGCATTATATCTAAGTGAGCTGTTTAAAGTCAAGTCTATAACATAAGAGGACACCCTTCATAAATCACTTTTATGGTTACATATATCTATCTATCTCTTTCTATCTATCTATCTATCAATCTATCTATATCTATCTATCTATCTATCTATCTATCTATCTATCTATCTATCTCTCTGTCTCTCTGTCTCCCTATTTATATATATTACGGTATATAGTGATCGCTTTTTTATTGGACAAACATATTCATAGTTATAGAGACAAGCTTTCAAGAGATGAACCTCTCTTCATCAAGCGAAAAAGCAATCGATTTCTTATGACTTCTAGAAAGAAAATAAGATTAATTTGGTTATTCTTTACTAATAGCTTAGTCCCTCCATTCCCCTTATACATTTTGTTGCCAGTCTCAGTACTTTTTTCCAGCTCTAAAATGTCCTTTTTATTTTACACCTATTTTTATATATTTACTTGCTGTTGCAGATACTGCTTGGCATTGAGCACTGTTACGTAGGTATTTGTCCACAAGTCCTCCGAATACATTTTCTGCCTCTTCTAACCTTCAGATTTGCCCCATTAAGATTTTAAAATGCATGGTTATTTTTCCTTTCAAAATGCATAACTTTACTTTTATTTGTATTATATTACATCTGCCATTTAGTTGCCCATTTCTATGACTTATGTAAAACCTTTGGAGGGAAAGTACATTATTTTCTACTTTATTTAACTTGCACATGTTAGTGTCATCAGCAAAAATTGAGTCACTGCTTTCCAGTCCCACATCTAAGTCATTAATAAATATGTTAAAAAGGAGAGGACCGTATCCTGAACCCTAAGGAACCCCACTTAGCACATTAGTCTAATCTGAGTATGTTCCATTAGCCACAACCCTTTGCTTCTTGTTTTTTACCCAGCACACAATCCATAGGCAGATATTTACTGTAATTCCTGTATCTCTTAGTTTGCACAAGAGTCTCCCATGTGGCACTGTATCAAAATTATTTGCAAAATCCAAAGCTACATCCACTGAGTTGCCTTGATCCAAGTTCTTACTAACCTCCTCATAGAAAGTAATTAAATTGGTTTGACATAAGCTATCCCTCATAAATCTTCTTCTTGTGTTAACCAATTATTTGGTGAAGTTAGTGTAGCCCCATTTTGTTGCAGTGTCCCAACTACTGGTACCTCCATTGTGTATTCATAAGAAAATAACCTATTTAGCTCATCTTCCTTTTCCTAGTCACTAGGTCAACCTGTTTCACATTGTAATGTTCTTATAGCTACCTTCTTGGACTTCTTTCGAGTAATACATACTGTATAAAACTTTTAGGATTCGTCCTATTTTCCTTTGCAATAAACTTTTCATTTGCATTTTTGGCAAATCCAATAGCTCTTTTGAAAGCCTTGCTGATTTTGGTGTACTCATGTAAAGCTGCCTCTGTTTCTTTTTTCTTGTATAATTTAAATACCTGCTTTTTACTCTGTATCTTGATCTTTAAATCATTGTTAAGTCCCATTAGACGTGACTTACTCCTTTTACTTTTATTTCCACATGGTATATGGTGATAAGCATGTATAATTATTATGGTTTTGATTGTTCTCCATTTATGTTCAGTATTTTTACCTGTCTGTTATATTTTCAATTTGTAGCAATACTTGTGATTCCTCACATTCAATTATATTTGAGGGTTTATAGCATATTCCTACCAACAGTCTTTTAGGATTTGTTCCTTCACTATTTAACTCAACCCACAAAGATTCAACATTATTGCTAGTTCCTCCATAAATATCTTCTTTGACTATAGAATTAAAATCATGCTTAACATAAGACAAATCCCTCCTCTTCTTCTACCATTTCCCTATCTTTCCTAAATTGGTTATAACTATCCTAATTAACCATCCAGCCATGAGATTCTTCCTGCTATGTTTCAGTAATGCCTATGAAGTCCCATTTCTCTTTTACTGCTAATAATTCTAGCTTGCTCATTTTCCCAGACAAGCTTCTTGAATCTGCAAACATACACTCTATGTTGCTATGACTGAAGTTTTGAAGTGATGTATTTGGGTTACTTAGCAATACCTTCCTATTGACTATACTAAACCTCCACTCTTCTCCTCCCCATGAGTAATTTATTCATCCCTACCCCTTTCTATACTTTCTATCCCATTACTTCCATCAAGTCCCCAACACCTACTAGTTTAAAAACTCACCCAGCCTTTCTACCATCCCCTCCCCAAGCACACAAGCTCCCTCTTCATTAGGGTGCAATCCATGACTGCTATAGAGATTGTACGCAAGTGAGAAGTCAGCCCAGTGCTATAGCCACACATTAACCTCCCTAAACTCCTTCTGTCTTCATGAGCTAGCACGTTGCACTGGTAATATCTCTGAAAATACTGCCTGGGAGTAATGAATAATTTATCTACCCGATCCACAACATGACAAACCCGAGCACCTGGGAGACAGCAAATTGTTTGATTGCTGTCATCTGAGGGACAAATCACCCCGTTTGCCATCCCAATTATAGAGTCACCTACCAACAAAACCTTTCTGTTGCACAGCCTATTCTCTCCTCTCTCGTCTCCAGTAGATTCCTAGGGCCACTCTCCAAGATGTCTGTCTTCAGCTCATTGGACAAATTATTATGGTCATAACTGCTTTTAGGTCCTTCCTGTATAGATCTTCTGTGTATTCCTGTCACCTCTTCTTTATCTGATCTGCTTCTCTTAGCTTCTCTTTAGCCCCCAACATTTTTGTATTTTATAACTCTGCATTTGGACTGAAAGGTCCTTGAGATCTCTAATTGTCTTAAAGAGATCTCTCGACTAGTGATGTCCCGAACAGTTCGGTGAAGAACTATTCGCAGCGATTTTCGCATGTTCGCGTTCTCAACGAACGGCGAACATATGCACTTTTCGGTCCGCCCCCTATTCTTTATCATTGAGGAAACTTTGACCCTGCACCTTATAGTCAGCAGATACATTCCAGCCAATCAGCAGCATACACTCTCTTCCAGAGCCTTCCATCTGTATGACAGCCTCCATTTTAGAATCATTCTGGAGCTGCATTCGTGGAGAGAGGATATATATTCTACCTGCTCTTGATTTAATAGGGAAATAGATAGCCAGGCTGTGTATTTAGCTTTAACTACACACCTGAAGGACTCCTTTGATATCTGCTGCAAGGACAGCAACCCCAAAAGCCCTTTTTAGGGCTAGAACATCATTGATTTTATTTTATTATTTTTTTCTGCTAATTAAATAGGGAAATAAATAGCCAGGCTGTGTATTTAGCTTTAACTACACACCTGAAGGACTCCTTTGATATCTGCTGCAAGGACAGAAACCCCAAAAGCCCTTTTTAGGGCTAGAACATAATTTATTTTATTTTATTATTTTTTTCTGCTGATTTAATAGGGAAATAGATAGCCAGGCTGTGTGTTTAGCTTTAACTACACACCTGAAGGACTCCTTTGATATCTGCTGCAAGGACAGCAACCCATAACGCCCTTTTTATTTTATCTTATTACTTTTTTCTGTGTAATCTAATTGCATATGCCAGCCTGCTAGAGTGTGTGTGAGGCCTATTGCATCTAGTCTGCCAACTTTTGCCAGTGCACAGTGACACTCATATCTAGTGCCACCGTAGTGTGCAGTGAAATAAAACAACCCTTTTTTATTGTAATCGATTGAATATCAGTAGCCTGCCTAAAGGCGTGTGTGTGAGGCCTATTGCATCTAGTCTGCCAACTTTTGCCAGTGCGCAGTGACACTCATATCTAGTGCCACCGTAGTGTGCAGTGAGATAAAACAACCCTTTTTTTACTGTAATCGATTGAATATCAGTAGCCTGCCTACAGGCGTGTGAGGCCTATTGCATCTAGTCTGCCAACTTTTGCCAGTGCACAGTGACACTCATATCTAGTGCAACCGTAGTGTGCAGTGAAATCAAACAACGCTTTTTTTACTGTAATCGATTGAATATCAGTAGCCTGCCTACAGGCATGTGTGTGAGGCCTATTGCATCTAGTCTGCCAACTTTTGCCAGTGCACAGTGACACTCATATCTAGTGCAACCGTAGTGTGCAGCGAAATCAAACAACCCTTTTTTTACTGTAATCAAATGAATATCAGTAGCCTGCCTAAAGGCGTGTGTGTGAGGCCTATTGCATCTAGTCTGCCAACTTTTGCCAGTGTGCAGTGACACTCATATCTAGTGCAACCGTAGTGTGCAGTGAAATAAAACAACCTTTTTTTTACTGTAATTGATTGAATATCAGTAGGACTGGCTAATACAGGACATCCAATCTTCTACAGCTTCCGCTCGGAACCTAGACGCACCATCCTCCTCGAGCTTAGCTCCGGCCATCTCTCCAGTTACCACTCTCCCGCCTGCCGCCACCACCAACACTAGCACCACAGCCGCGTTACTTGATCCGTCAGCAGAGTTATTTACAGATCCGTTGGAAGAAATTAGTGATGCACAAATATTAGTGCCAGAGGATGTAGATAACAGGGATATGTCCCAGTCAGGCACCACAGCCGCTTCACTTGATCCGAAGCAGATTTATTTACAGATCCGTTGGAAGAAATGAGTGATGCACAAACATTAGTGCCAGAGGATGTAGATAACAGGGATATGTCCCAGTCAGGCAGCATTACACACATGGACGTACGGTCTGATGATGATGATGATGTTGTACCCAGTAACAGGTATTACACTGATAGGAATGAATAGTACAACTTAATAAACCACTCCTATCTGGTGGCACCTTAGATTGCACGTGCAGTGCCCCAAAATCGAAGTGGGAGGTCCGACCAAGCATCTTTTTCCATCTTCCTGTTCCAAAAATCCATGCCATATACACGTCCCCTGATAGGTGACGTAACACGTATTAAACTGATAGGAATGAGTAGTACAACTTAATACACCACTCCTATCTGGTGGCACATTACATTGCACGTGCAGTGCCCCAAATTCGAAGTAGGAGGTCCGACCAAGCATCTTTTTCCATCTCCCTGTTCCAAAAATCCATGCCATATACACGTCCCCTGATAGGTGACGTAACAGGTATTAAACTGATAGGAATGAGTATTTCAACTTAATACACCTCTCCTATCTGGTGGCACCTTAGATTGCACGTGCAGTGCCCCAAATTCGAAGTAGGAGGTCCAACCAAGCATCTTTTTCCATCTCCCTGTTCCAAAAATCCATGCCATATACACGTCCCCTGATAGGTAACGTAACAGGTATTAAACTGATAGGAATGAGTAGTACAACTTAATACACCTCTCCTATCTGGTGGCACCTTAGATTGCACGTGCAGTGCCCCAAATTTCGAAGTAGGAGGTTGGACCAAGCATCTTTTTCCATCTCCCTGTTCCAAAAATCCATGCCATATACATAGTATACATAATAGTGGACGTAACAGGGATTAAACCGATAGGAATAGTACTACTTAACAGTACACACCTTATAATAACGCAGACAGAGGCAACGTGTATAATCTTGCATGCTGTGCAGTGGAAGCCCCCAGACTCTGACCTGTGTATAATATTCCATGCTGTGCAGTGGAAGCCCCCAGACTCTGACCTGTGTATAATATTCCATGCTGGGCAGTGGAAGCACACAGACTCTGACCTGTTTATAATATTCCATGCTGTGCAGTGGAAGCCCCCAGACTCTGACCTGTGTATAATATTCCATGCTGGGTAGTGGAAGCCCCCAGACTCTGACCTGTGCATAATCTACCATGCTGGGCAGTGGAAGCCCCCAGACTCCGACCTGTGTATAATCTTCCATGCTCGGCAGTGGAAGCCCCCAGACTCTGGGAGTCTGAAGAAGAGGAGTCAGAGGAGGAAGGTGGCTTTGACACAGCAGGCATCCCAGGGGGCTTGTTGTCACCTTTCGGGGACCCTTGGTGGCTTGGTGGAGGAAGAGACATTCAATGACATCAGTGAGGACAAGGAATGGGACATGGCTAGCTTGGTATCCAACCTTGTGCAAATGGGGAGTTTGCGGTTGTGCAAAGGGACTGTTTGCGATTGTTTGCGGTGCATTAAACGGGGAGATTGGTCTGTTACAGTGAAGCGGGTGTAACCCTTACACTACCTGATCGATACAACATCATACCTGATGTTTTAAAGCATGTTATTCCAAACAATTTAGGAATGTTAGGTGTTATGGCTTAAAACCAGACTCTGCATCAACTATGTAATTTTCCGTGGGAGTTTTGCCATGGATCCCCCTCGGGCATGCCACAGTCCAGGTGTTAGTCCCGTTGAAACATTTTTCCCATCACTATTGTGGCCAGAAAGAGTCCCTGTGGGTTTTGAAATTCGCCTGCCCATTGAAGTCTATGGGGGTTTGCCGATGTTTGTCCGTTCGCGAACATTTGATGGAATTCGCGTCCGCGGTTCGCGAACCAAATATTTGATGTTCGCGACATCACTACTCTCAACTTTTCCATGCTGTTATCCTCTTCTGTCTCTGTACATGGCTCATAGAATGTCTCATTGTCTCTGCTTGCAACCAGTTTGACAAATATTTTTCGATCTCCACTCGATTTACTACTTTCCTAGGCTACTTTTAAAGAGTTATCAGACATCCAGATTGCCTTCTTAGTTTTCTTTATTTTATGGATATTCTTTGATGCTGTTTTCAGGCATTTTATCTACCATGCCAAGCCACTTAAATCTATTCTTTACCTCCACTGTATATTCACTGTATTTATTTTGTATCTTCTTGGTCTTAAATAAAGTAATGTTATACTGAGTGTGCAAAGACAATTAAGGTGTATAACAATGCATACTGTTCCTGTTCAGTCCATCATTTATGAAAATTGAGCTTCACAGTCTTTTGAATGTAAGGCAGTGTCTCTTTTTGGTAGCATTCTAATGGGGAACTGATTATTGTTGTTGAGGGGGGATTCCTCTTTCTCCTCCTTCTCCCCAGGCTCTTGTGGTTCAGGATCTTGCGCTAGTTACCCTTGGATCTGGTCTGTTTGGTTAAGGAGCAAAGCTCTGATCGTTGACCGTTATTTTGGATCTATTCTGTCACAGACTTTAGACACATAATTGTATCTCAGTGAGATTTCATATTAATAAGCACTCTCAACTGATTGGGTTATCTATCCATCTTTGCAGATCAAGTACACCCATACATATTGACTGTTTTCCCCTGAGTGGATGGAATCTTCCAGCAGGACAATGCAGCATGTCATATGGCCAGAATTGTCTGGGAGTGGTTGGGGACGCAAGACTTCCAAGTACTTCCTTGGCATCCAAAATTCCCGGACTTAAACCCCATTGAGCTCATGGCTTCCCTTGCCAACCTTCCAACATCATATTGACCCACTACCATGTCATCTAGCTGCTGTCCGTGCTGCACAAAGCAGTTTTTCTGGAATATTAGCTGGTGGTTATAATAATGTGACTAAACTGTGTATAAGGGGATTTGTGACCAAATTCAGGTTCCATGCATTAAGCAGATGTGTAGCATTGTGGAATCAATATTCTGGCACGTGTACAAAACTTTTGGAATGAGTCACCATTGTGATAATGTAGGTGCACAGCTTCTAAAAAAATGTTCTGATCAACACTACTCATGCTGCAGATTAGATTGTGCTTCCATAAACCTAGGCAAATGGTACTTCTCCCCACTTCTCTGCTGGCCATATCAGATCATGTGGTGAGCAGATGTCCACACTAACAAGCTCACTTCAGCTACAACACTGCAGGGATATCTTGGTGAGACATCAGGGATATCCTGGTTGGAACCAAGTACCTAGGAGGGTCTCTCCAATCGATTGAGGGATGCTCTGTCGGGTCTCTGGGGCTTGGCTTGCGGATTACAGTACTGTTGGCAGGAGCTACATGATAAGCTTTAAAATCAAAACATCAAAAAGACCTCTCAAGTTTTATTTGTGGGAGTAATTATTGGCTGAAGTTACTTATACCCTCATTCAATTGCAATTTGGCCCATTGAATATGGCTCTAAAAAGGCACATAACATATTTTTTTTAAAGATCTTTTTAGTTAGTATACATCTATCCAAAAGCAAGGTTTTCACAAACTAAAAACTTCTTTAAAAAATATGTTATGTGCTTATTTAGAGCCCTACTCAATTGGCCAAATCGCAATTGAATGAGGCCCTTAGTCCATAACTTGCCTGATTAGATTTTGTGTGGGAGGATATTGTTTGGAAGGTTACATTAGTATTCTTATTCTAGTCTACTGAACTAGTGGTGGAAAAAGAGGGTGATGGCTTACAAAGTGTAGTTTTCTGTCCATTCCTTTTTCTCCCTTATTATAACTCGTGGAAGTATTAGCTATCAGGATTTATAAATAATATATATATATATATATATATATATATATATATATATATATTGTGCTGGATGCAAACTTTAGTTCTCAATTTTTGTTTACAACTTTTCAATCCCTAATTATAACTTGTGTAAGTACTAGCTACAAGGCTTTATATATAAACATGCATTTTACCTATTGGTTTAAACAACAAAAACAACAATTAATAATACAAAATCTACACTGGTACTAATTATTGCACATAACTGCTTTGCATCCTAGTTGCATGATGTAAAAACACTGTTTATACTTAATTACATAAATTACATAAAATGTTTTTTTTCTGTCTATTCTTGCAACCTACGAGTCATAATTTATTTGTATTACTGAAAATGGACATATTTTTTTGCTGTTGTGGATAATTAAAGTGTAAGAGCTTCACAGAGTCAGAAATATAATGTAGCCTTTTATCAAAGGCAGTCATTCTATCTCACTCCGACAGTTAACAGCATATGATCTGGTAAACAAATACTTTCACACAGTACAAAAGTGCCATTAAGGGCCAAAACTGTCAACACAAATTCCATTCTTGCAATGGAAAAAAAAATACAAACTGTTGATCACCTCTGGTTGCCTTAACAAGCATGGAAGTTGTCATGGAAACATTTGCGAAGTTCACAGTGATGAAAGACAAACACTTCCAGTTTAATTGCTATTAGATTTAGAATGCTACAGTTTATTTATACTGAAAACACATTATGATAAAGGGAACTACAAAGTAAAAGCAAGTAATAGTGTTGCAGAACAAAGATCGTGTTGTAAAAATATACACATGCTCCAACAAACACAATACAGATTTTCTTTTTTTTTTTACTTATTTATTTAAAGTAAACAATAGATAAAATCACAAAGAAACTTTAAGCAATAGGCACATTAACATTTTTTCAAAGCTATATTTATTTTTTCAAATGTAACATTTTTAAATGCATGGGCTCTGAGCAAAGATTTAACATAAACTTAAAACGTTTAGATAAAAGTATTAGGAACTATTTCAATTTTATTTCATTTTAGTAAAGAAAAAAAAAAATAAGAATACTGGATGTACTAAACAAAATCTAAAACAAGTTTGAGAATACCTTAAAGGGGCATAGAACTCATTGAGATTCCTGTACACCAGGATAGCAAATTAAAAATAACGTGTGTAAAAGCTGATGGGATATTTATAATTTTGAAGAATGTATTTAAATATGTTGTTATTTATTGCTTATATAGCTATTAAAGCCCTCCCACGAAAGGATGAACAGATATTAAAGTGGAAGCATGTCCTCAAAGCCAATAAATTGCTTCTTTTGAACAGTCAGTGAATTGAATGGTGCTATGTTGAGTCATCCAGTAAGAGACAAGTAACTTCAAACAGCTGTCTTATTTTTTTTTATCAGCTTCAGCATGTGATGCATGTACACTTTGTGTGATTTATTTGTCTCCACCACTGCAGGGGAAAAGTGTTCTGTTGTGATTTGCAAATGGTGGAAAGTTTGATAATTGTAAGCATTGTGTAACAGAGAAATAAATGACTGTCAAGGCAGTGCAAAGCCTACCAGTTCCTATTATCCATTCTCACGGTTTATACATGTTCTCTTTTTTATCCTGGGAACTTAATAAAAAAAGAGGGCATCTATATTTGAATCAGGAACTACTTAATTGCAATCAGATGCTCACACAGCAGAATTTTCTGTTGACCTGACTTAGACTAAATATAAAAACATATATCCAGTAATGGTAATTGTGTCATTCAGCCCTGCTTTGTATGTCCAATGCATCAACAGGTGCAATCTCTTTTATTTATAAAGGAGTTTCAGTAATGATTCAAACACTCTACAGCTAAAGAGTAAAACACTTAAAATCTGCAGCAATTTCAAAATGGAAACCATATTATTCTCCATTCCTTTTAAACCTTTATCTACACAGCATATGCTTGCTTATTCAAACAAACTAACTTTGTCTCCAGATCCCACAAACATATTTTCTGCTGCATATTAACTTATCTAACATGCGCGCCCACCTATCCTTTATAATGCCTCAGTTTCTCCCAGATGCTACACTCACATGCATTTTGTTGTTGTTTAGTCATTCAGACTTGTCTGACTCTACGTGACACTATGGACCACAGCACTCCTTCTCTAGGGAATCCTACTTCTCATGCCATGACCAATATATTTGAGCTTCAGACTCATAATCATTACTTGAAGTGAACAGTTTGTCTTGATTTCCTCAAGTACCCATTTATTGTATCTTCTTGCAATCCAAGTTTTCACCAACACCACAATTCAAAGATGTCAATTCTATGGCGCTCAGCCTTCTTTATGGTCCAACTCCCACACCTGCATGTGACTACTGGGCTATCTAACTATGCAAACCTTTTTATGATAGTTTAATATATTTACTTTTTACTAGTTTGTCCAAGCTTGCCATAGCTTTCCTTCCCAGTAGCAAACATAGCTGCAGTCACCATCTGAAGAGATCTGGGATCCCAGGAAAATAAAATGTGTCACTGCCTCCACTTCTTTCCCATCTGTTTGCCAGGAACTGAGATTGACACTTGCCTGATCTCTGTCTTTTTAACGTTGAGCAGCAGGTCAGCTTTTGCACTCTCTTCTTTTACCCTCATCAAGTGGCCATTTATTTCCGCCTCACAGCCATCAAGTAGTATCATCAGCAATTATAAAGGTTTTTAATATTTCTTCCAGCAATATTAATTCCGGCTTTGGAATCATCCAGCCGGCCTTATGTATGTTTAACCCTGCATATAAGCTGAATACATAAGGTGACAATATACAACCTTGATGCACTCCTTTCCCAATCTTGAACCATTCTGCTGTTCCATGTTCAGTTCTGATTGTGTCTTCTTGGTCTACCTACAGTTTCCTCAGGAGGCAGATGATATGATGTGGTACACCCATATCTTTAAGAACTTGCAACATTTTGATGTGATCCACACAGGCTTTAGAATAGTCTATGATGCAAACGTAAATGTTTTGCTATTATCCATTGGACATTGGCATTTGATATCTTGTGCCTCTTCCTCCCAGCTTGCACATCTGATCACTCACTTCATGTTCCCATTTTCTTTTAGAGCCAACTTATACCATCACAGGTCTCACTGCCAACTCTGTGAAATCCTGAAATCCTGAGATCATCACACTAAGCAGAAGAGACAACTTATACCTGAACAGGCCTCACTGCTAGCTCTGTACAATCCTGAAAACCTGAGAACATCACACTCACCAGAAGAGCCAACTTATACTTACACAGGCCTCTCTGCTAACTCTGTAAAATCCAGAAATCCTGAGAGCATCAGACTAACCAGAAGAGCCAGCTTATACCTGAACAGGCCTCACTGCTAACTCTGTACAATCCTCAAATCCTGAGAACATCACACTCATCAGAAGAGCCAACTTATACCAGCACAGGCCTCACCGCTAACTCTGTGAAATCCTGAAATCCTGAGAACATCACACTCACCAGAAGAGCCAACTTATACCTGCACAGACCACACTGCTAACTCTGTGCAATCCTGAAATCCTGAGAACATCATACTCATCAGAAGAGCCTATAGCACGCCTGAGGAATGTGAACTGACAAATGTGCGCTGACTCATGGGCAAACCTTAGTAGCTAATGAGACTGGGGTGATTTCTGACTTCAAAAGTATGTAAGGAGCTGGTGCCTCATATTGAAGTAAAGAAGGCAATAGCCCATTTGAAATGGTGGTGAGAGGTTTGGCCTCTCTGGTATGGATCACAGGAGACAGAACTCCCTCTGTAGTGCATGTGACTGAACACAGAGTGGCCTCTTTAGCGTTTTTGATGAGAGATGGCGTGGTCTCTTTAATGTTTGTGACAGGAGGTCACATGGATCTCAGAGGTATATGGGTAGTGTATCGTTGGTATGGGGTGAAGAGGTACAAGCGCTGCCTTACATGTGCCGTTAGCCATTACACAATCAAAGACTGGGGAGGTGTTCATTTGTATGTAGGAAGGGGAGCCAGGTTGAAATTACCCATATCTGGCTGGATTTATTGGAGATGATATGAAAGGAGGTAAAAAGCGTACTCTAGGGTAAGTAACAGGAGGAAGACCAGCCTTGGAGAAGATGAAGGCAGGAGAGCACTGTTGGAAGGTGATAGTTGTTGGGGAGGTCAGGGAGTTTTCTTGGGGCTTGGGAGAAAGGTTGGACTCCTAGGTGGAGGGGACAAGATAGCTTCAGTCAGACTGCATTGGTAACACACACAAATGCGCATAGATGAAGCCGGATTCCACCTGTAGCGCGCCCCGCCATCAGCGTGCACAGGCACGCTTGGGTATGCTGGGTGAGAGATGTGAGTGGGCACGATATGGATGGCCACACTATTGATGCATTTCTGTGTGAGCGCCTGCGACGGCGCACATTTGTCTCTGCACATTCCTCAGACGCCCTATAGTATTCATTATCTTTTCCTCCACAAGTTTCTGGATTTCCCTTTAGATCGTAAGTAGCGAGTTTCCAGTCTTGTATGATGCTTTGGAAAAAAACACTTTCGACAAAGATTCTAAGCTGAAGCTTGTCAATATTGTACTTTCCTTCTTCTTATCCACTGTAAAGGGCTACAGAATAATTTGGTGCGTTACAAATAAAAGTTAATAATAATAATAATAACCTGTTAGTTCCCACTCATATATTGTTGGAGCTGAGCTTGCATGAATCCTAAGCATTGCCTTGCTGGCTTTTGAAATAGCTGTTATTGTTCGATATTTGGAGCACTCTTTGCCAGTGCCTTTTTTTGGGCTTGGAAATGTAGACTGACTTTTTCCAGTCTGTTGGTCACAGCTGAGTTTTCCAAATTTGTTGGCATATGGCAAGCAATACTTTCACACTCTTCCAACAGTCTCAGAGATGACTCGACACATGGGCATCACCAGACTGACAATATAGAACTCAGACTGACTATATACTTTATAGCCAAAGATGGATGAGCTCTATTCAGTCAGCAAAACATGATCTGAAGCTGACTGTGGCTCAGATCTTGAGCTTCTTGTTGCAAAGCTTATAATTTAACTAAAGAAAAGAGTGAAAATCATCTGATCATGCAGATACAACATAAATAATATCCCCAGTGAATATGCAGTGGAGGTAAAGAATAGATTTTTTCTTTTCAAAGATTTTTATTGTCACAATAGTCTGTATCATTTAGATATAGCAATTTTGACACGCAGGTCAAAGAGTAAGTTTATGTATTATATATAGCAAATCTGATACGTATGTCAAAGAGTATATTTATGTATTATATACAGTATTGGTTTCTTAATTATTTGTATAATACAGACAACATCGTAACTTCTCCAAATCCATTTTCATTTTTCAACAAAATTCCCCAAAAAACTCAAACAATAGTAAAGACACGTTTCCTCTGAGTTATTCAATGTTTTTTACCTGTTTTTGAAATTGTAGTCAAAAGGTTGTTATAAGGTTTGAGGTCTACACCGGAGCTTGAGGTATGCAAGTTTTTGGAAGGTGTTTATGTGAGAGGTGAGGTATTAGTTAATTTTCAAGTTATAGAGATTGCATAGGTTGAATTTATCCAGTTTCCCCAGATGTCTAGAAAGTTTGGGTATGTGTTGTAAAGAGGAAGGGGAGTCATTCTTTTGTAAATCATTATATTATTTAGTCTGTTAATTATGTCTTATTTGATTAATTCAGATGATTTCCATTTTTTGGCCAGGTGATTTTTAGCCGCCAGCATTAAAAATTGTAGCCATTTAATTAGATCTTTAGTGATGTGGGGGCTAGGTATTCCTAAAGGGCAAAGGTCTATTGAGGGCTTGATTGTGGTGTTTAGGGTTTTGGATGCTAATCTGGTGATATTAGACCATGTTTTGATCTGATCGGCAATCTCACCAAATATGGCGGAAGGTACCCTTTTCTTTGCAGTTTATGAAACATTCAGGGAAGATTTGTGGGTTGAGTTTATGCAGTTTGTCTGGGGTAAAATATACTCTATGTAGGATTTTAGTTGCTGTTTCTAAATAGCTAAAGTAAACTAATACTTTAGTTAAGTTTGAACATATCTTTTCCCGTTTTTGGTAGTCCCATGTAATTCCTAGATCTAATTCCCATTGTCTAATAAATTTAGTTTTTTCGTTAGTCGGAGGATTGAATAAAGGATCCCCAAGATTCCTTTGGTTAGTGGGGCTTTATTGCAAATCCGAGAAAGCCAGGAGGATTGAGATATTCCCCAAGTCTGGATCATAGAGGTGATATGATGTCTGATTTTGTTAAATTGTAATAATTCTTTTGGGGGCAATTTAAATTTGGTTTATTGAGAGAGAGAAAGAATCGAAGAATTTCTGACAAGAGATGTCGCGAACATAAAATTTTCGGTTCGCGAACCGCAGACGCGAATTTCGTCAAATGTTCGCGAATGGGCGAACCGCCATAGACCTCAATGGGCAGGCGAACTTCAAAACCCACAGGGACTCTTTCTGGCCACAATAGTGATGGGAAAGTTGTTTCAAGGGGACTAACACCTGGACTGTGGCATGCCGGAGGGGGATCCATGGCAAAACTCTTACAGAAAATTACATAGTTGATGCAGAGTCTGGTTTTAAACCATAAAGGGCATAAATCACCTAACATTCCTAAATTGTTTGGAATAACATGCTTTAAAACATCAGGTATGATGTTGTATCGATCAGGTAGTGTAAGGGTTACACCCGCTTCACAGTAACAGACCAATCTCCGCGTTTAATGCACCGCAAACAGTCCCTTTGCACAACCGCAAACTCCCCATTTGCACAAGGTTGGATACCAAGCCAGCCATGTCCTGTTCCTTGTCCTCACTGATGTAATTGAAGGTCTCTTCCTCCACCCAGCCACCAAGGGTAATCGATTACAGTCAAAAAAGTGTTGTTTTATGTCACTGTACACTACAGTTGCACCAGATATGACGTATCACTGTGCATTGGCAAAAGTTGGCAGAGTAGATGCAATAGGCTTCACACACACGCCTGTAGGCAGGCAATTGCTATTCAATCTATTACAGTCAAAAAAGTGTTGTTTTATTTCACTGAGCACAATATAAGCTGTGAGCCTTACACAGGCAGGCAACTGAAATTAGATTAAAGGAAAAAAGGGTTGTTTTTTTTCAATGTATGGTACACCAACTATGACTGGTGAAACAGAGCAGAATATTAGCTGTGAGCCTGACACAGGCAGGCAACTGAAATTAGATTACAGGAAAAAAATGGTTGTTTTCAATGTATGGTACACCACCAGGTATGAGTAGTGAAAATAAGCACAATATAAGCTGTTAGGTGTTAGCCTGTCACACACACACGCTGGCAGGCAGGCAGGCATATGCAATTAGATTACACAGAAAAAATATATAAAATAAAATAAATGATGTTCTAGCCCTAAAAAGGGCTTTTTTGGTTGCTGTCCTTGCAGCAGATATCAGATGAGTCCTTCTGGTCTTTAGTCTTTTTATGGCTATCTATTTCCATATTAAATCTTCAGTAGCTACACTATCTGTCCTCTCACAACGAATGCAGCTTCAGAATGATTCTAAAATGTATGCTGTCCTTCAGATGGAAGGCTCTGGAAGGGAGTGTATGCTGCTGATTGGCTGGAATGTGTCTGCTGACTGTGAGGTGCAGGGTCCTCAATGATAAAGAATAGGGGGCGGACCAAAAAGCGCATGTGTCCGCCATCCGATGCGAGAGCGAAAGAGCCAAAATCGCCACGAATAGTCCGCGGGCGAACTGTCCGCGACATCTCTACTTCTGACAGAAGTTTATGACATTGTACAGAAAATAGCAACAAAGAATATCACCAAAAGAAAGACAAGAAGGCAAACTGACTGTCTGATGAGACTTGAAAGTAGCACAGGAAAGAAGGAAAGAGAAAGGTAGTGGGCATAGGAAATTATTTATCAAACTGAATGAGGAATTCCCTAGGACAGAAAGAAGAGACAAGGAAACATTCTATAATGAGCCATGTAAAGGGATAAAAGAAGATAGCAGAATTGGAAAGTCAAGAGATCTCTTCAAGGAAATTGGGGATCTCAAAGGAACTGTTCGCTCCAAAGTGGGTGTAATAGAAGACAAAAATGGCATGGACTTAACAGAAGCAGATCAAATAAAGAAGAGATGACAGGCATACACTGACATTATATACAGGAAGGATCTTAACAGCAGTGAGGACCTCAATAGTTTGTTCAATCAGCTGGAGACAAGTCTGCAGGAGTTGATGGAATCCCAGTTAAACTATTCAAAATCCTACAAGATGATGCTATGAAAGTGTTCCTTGCTTTATGCCAACACATTTGGAAAACTGTATATTGGCCAACAGACTGGATAATGTCAGTCTGCATCCCAATCCCCCCCAAAAACGCAGCGTCAAAGAGTGATCTAATTATTTAAAACAACTGCACTCATTTCACATGCCAGCATTTTAATGCTTATTATACTACAATATTGACTCCAACAATATATGGACTGGAAACTACCAAATGTTCAGGCCATTGTTCTGCAGAGGAAGAGGCACACAATATAAAACTGCAGTTGTCTAATGCAAAAGGCAAGAGAGTTTCTAGAAAAACATTTACGTCTGCTTCATAGACTATTCTAAAGCCTTTGACTGTGTGGATCACAACAAAATGTGGCAAGTTTTTAAAGAGATGGGAGTACCACATCATATCATATCATATCATCCACCTCCTGAAGAAATTGTTTTGGGCCAAGAAGCCACTGTCCCAACAGAACATGGAACAACAGAATAATTCAAGATCGGGAAAGGAATGCAACAAGGTTGTATATTGTCACTTTATTTATTCAACTTATACCCAGAGTATATCATGCGTAAGGCCAGACTGGATAAATCTAATTGCTGGAAGAAATATCAACAACATCAGATACGCAGATGATACTACTCTGATGGCTGAAAGTAAGGTGGAACTAAAATGCCCCATTACCCATCTGTCTCCACTCTAATCCATAAGAAATGTCTCTGGCAGACTCATCTTCCATACTCAATGCTCAGTATCTGCTACACCTCTCTGTCAATCACGCCACTGGCTTCCTGTAAATCATATCCCTAACTTACAAAGCCCTCAACAGCAATAAACTGCCTTAGATCTCTGATCTAATTTCAAAATACACCCCAACCCTCTTCATTCTGCTAAGGACATTCTTCTCTCCTCCTCTCTTATCACCTCCTCTCACTACCGCATCCCGCACTTTTCTTGTTCTGCCCCTATTCTCTGTAACTGTCTCCACTAGACTATCTTCATGCTTTCTAAACCTTCAAAACCTAACTAAAAACACATCTGTTTAAATAAGCCTATCACCTCCTGCCTTAACATGCACAACACATCTCTCACCCTCCCCACCATACCAAACTCTTGTAGGGTGCTTCAGCAAAAGCTCCACGCACACAGGATTCTAAACTCAAAGACAGGGGTCTCCATTCTCAGTTTTTGATTTGCCTCATACTTAACCCTTGTTGGAATATGTCAACGCATTACAAATAAAGATAATAATAATAATAAAGATAATAACGAGAGTGAAAGAAGAGAGTGAAATATAACATTTGGTCAAGTTCTGTTTCCTGAAATATCACCAATAAATATATAAGGAAATTCATTTTTAATTAAATGTTACTTCATTTGAATATGTTTGCGTCAGTCCTTACTCTTAATTGTAATATATTTTCCCTGCCATATAAATTCTTGACTCTCGTGATACAGTTATTTATCTATTCATTGGTTGCACAAGAGACATTCAATTAATCTAGCTGGATCAGTTGTTTATGGTAAACCTATTATTCTATATTTATTATATATTTGAATCCAGATTTTCCAAAATGAGGAATATAATATTCATTGTATCAATATTCTGTCTCTTTATCCCTTCAGTCCATAATAAGTGTCTCAAGCACTTAGGAAAAATGTATGGTTCTTCAACTGAATTTCAGAAAACTGCACATTATCATATTACAACAAGTGCAGGCTGTAATAATAATAATAATAAATCTGTGCGCATGTTAATTTATATTGATGATCAATAAATCGATATATATGAATAACCCCACTCTACATGACAGCTTTAAACCATCTATCTTACCAAAGCTACCTTCAATGGTCCCTCTCCCTCTGTTTTATTAATTTTTTTTGTTAACCCCATGTGCCTAAGATCTTTGGTACTTCAATGCAAGGCAGTGAATGAGTGGCTAACCTCTGCCTCCTCCATTCTTTCTGCAACGTCTCTTCCCTTCTCCACCAAGATTAGGAACTACAATAAATGTATATTTGAATTACAGCATAATATATCGTATATACTCGAGTATAAGCTGACTTTTTGAGCACATTTTTATGCTGAAAAAGCCCCCCTCAGCTTATACTCGAGTGAGGTCCCACTTACCTGTTCTCCGGTGCAGTGCGGGTGTTCCTCCTCCTCCCTCCTCTTCCCCTCCCTCCTCTTCCCCATCCTCCTCCTCCTCCTTTCCCCTTTCTCCTTCCCCCTTCCTACTTCCTCATTCTCCCTTCCTTCTTCCTCATTCCTCATTCCCTCATCTCACCTGTTCTTATTAGCTTCCGATCAGCTCCTGCTGCTGATTGGAGCCTTGCAGCGCGTCTTATGCCTATTTCTGGAATTGGCATATGCTAATGATGTGACGTCACAATCGCGTCTTGTCATTAGCATATGCCGGTTCCAGAGAAAGACATAAGACACGCTGCAGGGCTCTGATCAGCAGCAGGAGCTAATCGAAGGCTACAGGGAAGAGGTGAGGGGGGGGGGGGGGAGGGAGGATAAGGAGGGAAAAGGAGGAAGGAGGAGGAGGATGAGCGGGGAAGAGGAGGATTAGGGGGGAGGAGAGGGAGAGGGGAAGGAGGGAGAGGAGGGTGAGAGGGGAAGGGGGAAGAGGAGCATGATGGGGGAAGGGGGGAAGAGGAGGATGATGGGGGAAGGGGGGAAGAACTCTTTAATATTTGTGTTGTTTTACATGTACATACACCCACACACATAGATAAATATATTTTTAAAAATAAGTTGCAGTAAAATGTAAGGATCAAATATTTGTTGTTATTTTTTGAATTTGTATTGTATAAGAGAAATATTGAATTTTAATTGTAACACAAATTTGTCCCACGAAAAAGTGGTATTTAAAAAAGCTTTAATAAGTAAAAAATGTGTTTATAGCATAAATAAACAAATATGATAATAATATTATAACTATTATTCAAGACTATAGCAACATGTTATTTAATCTGAAACCTTGTCATACACCTTCTACAAGTTATTTGGATAAAATCTTTATAGAGATGTGAATTAAATAAATAAATAAATGTATGCTATAGCACAAGGCAAAAATACATCTTTTCCTAGCATTCAAGATGTTTGTTAAATTTAAAAAAAGTGAAGTATTAAGTAAACATTACAGACTTTAAATCTTTTTTCATATGCAACACGTGATTGTCCACTGTGCATTGCGGATGCAAACCCAAAACATGGATAAAACAGAATATCTATCCTGGGACATAAAGATCAATTGAATACATTCCCAAATGACAATACAGATCAATGGAAAGCAAGCTTTGGAAAGCAAAATTATTGGTGTAGTTTTTTCCCTTATTCCTAATAGTAATCTCCCAAGAAAAGGAAGAAAAAGTTAGAAAAAACAGAACTTCAAAAGAAGTAATGTGCAGAATGTTTAAAAAATTTGACAAGCAACTGCCCCACAAAAGATATACTGTACTTAAAATATTTATTGTGAAGCTGACGTCCATGAGAATTGACAATGTAATTGTTTTATATATATTTACATTTGTTATTAATTATATAGTGCTAATTAGTGATGTCGCGAACATCAAATTTTCGGTTCGCAAACCGTGTACACGAATTCCATCAAATGTTCGCGTACGAACGAACATTTGCGAACCGCCATAGACTTCAATGGGCAGGCGAATTTCAAAACCCACAGGGACTCTTTCTGGCCACAATAGTGATGGGAAAGTTGTTTCAAGGGGACTAACACCTGGACTGTGGCATGCCGGAGGGGGATCCATGGCAAAACTCCCACGGAAAATTACATAGTTGATGCAGAGTTTGGTTTTAAGCCATAAAGGGCATAAATCACCTAACATTCCTAAATTGTTTGGAATAACATGCTTTATAACATCAGGTAAGATGTTGTATCGATCAGGTAGTGTAAGGGTTACACCCGCTTCACAGTAACAGACCAATCTCCACGTTTAATGCACCGCAAACAACCGCAAACAGTCCCTTTGCACAACCGCAAACTCCCCATTTGCACAAGGTTGGATACCAAGCTAGCCATGTCCCGTTCCTTGTCCTCACTGATGTCATTGAAGGTCTCTTCCTCCACCCAGCCACCAAGGGTCCCCGAAAGGGGACAACAAGCCCCCGATGCCTGCTGTGTTTAGTCTTCCACCTCCTCAAAGCCACCTTCCTCCTCTGACTCCTCTTCTTCAGACTGGGGGCTTCCACTGCCCAGCATGGAATATTATACACAGGTCAGAGTCTGGGGGCTTCCACTGCCCAGCATGGAAGATTATACACAGGTCAGAGTCTGGGGGCTTCCACTGCCCAGCATGAAAGATTATACACAGGTCAGAGTCTGGGGGCTTCCACAGCATGGAAGATTATACACGTTGCCTCTATCTGCGTTATTATAAGGTGTGTACTGTTAAGTAGTACTATTCCTATCGGTTTAATCCCTGTTACGTCCACTATTAGGGGACGTGTATATGGCATGGATTTTTGGAACAGGGAGATGGAAAAAGATGCTTGGTCGGACCTCCTACTTCGAATTTGGGGCAATGCACGTGCAATCTAAGGTGCCACCAGATAGGAGTGGTGTATTAAGTTGTACTAATCATTCCTATCAGTTTAATACCTGTTACATCACCTATCAGGGGACGTGTATATGGCATGGATTTTTGGAACAGGGAGATGGAAAAGGATGCTTGGTCGGACCTCCTACTTCGAATTTGGGGCACTGCACGTGCAATCTAAGTTGCCACCAGATAGGAGTGGTGTATTAAGTTGTACTACTCATTCCTATCAGTTTAATACCTGTTACGTCACCTTTAATGGGACGTGTATATGGCATGGATTTTTGGAACAGGGTGATGGAAAAAGATGCTTGGTCGGACCTCCTACTTCGAATTTGGGGCACTGCACGTGCAATGTAATGTGCCACCAGATAGGAGTGGTGTATTAAGTTGTACTACTCATTCCTATCAGTTTAATACCTGTTACGTCACCTACCAGGGGATGTGTATATGGCATGGATTTTTGGAACAGGGAGATGGAAAAAGATCCTTGGTCGGACCTCCTACTTTAAATTTGGGGCACTGCACGTGCAATGTAATGTGCCACCAGATAGGAGTGGGGTATTAAGTTGTACTACTCATTCCTATCAGTGTAATACCTGTTACGTCACCTATCAGGGGATGTGTATATGGCATGGATTTTTGGAACAGGGAGATGGAAAAAGATGCTTGGTCGGACCTCCTACTTCGAATTTGGGGCACTGCACGTGCAATCTAAGGTGCCACCAGATAGGAGTGGTGTATTAAGTTGTACTACTCATTCCTATCAGTGTAATACCTGTTACGTCACCTATCAGGGGACATGTATATGGCATGGATTTTTGGAACAGGGAGATGGAAAAAGATGCTTGGTCGGACCTCCTACTTCGAATTTGGGGCACTGCACGTGCAATCTAAGGTGCCACCAGATAGGAGTGGTGTATTAAGTTGTACTACTCATTCCTATCAGTGTAATACCTGTTACGTCACCTATCAGGGGATGTGTATATGGCATGGATTTTTGGAACAGGGAGATGTAAAAAGATGCTTGGTCGGACTTCCTCCTTCGAATTTGGGGCACTGCACGTGCAATCTAAGGTGCCACCAGATAGGAATGGTGTATTAAGTTGTACTATTCATTCCTATCAGTTTAATACCTGTTACGTCACCTATCAGGGGACGTGTATATGGCATGGA
The DNA here is from genome assembly GCA_027410445.1 of Discoglossus pictus. Lineage (NCBI taxonomy): Eukaryota > Metazoa > Chordata > Amphibia > Anura > Alytidae > Discoglossus > Discoglossus pictus. The sequence goes on along the minus strand of CM050167.1, from coordinate 339,757,910 downwards.
TTTTTGGAACAGGGAGATGGAAAAAGATGCTTGGTCGGACCTCCTACTTCGAATTTGGGGCACTGCACGTGCAATCTAAGGTGCCACCAGATAGGAGTGGTGTATTAAGTTGTACTACTCATTCCTATCAGTGTAATACCTGTTACGTCACCTATCAGGGGACATGTATATGGCATGGATTTTTGGAACAGGGAGATGTAAAAAGATGCTTGGTCGGACTTCCTACTTCGAATTTGGGGCACTGCACGTGCAATCTAAGGTGCCACCAGATAGGAATGGTGTATTAAGTTGTACTATTCATTCCTATCAGTTTAATACCTGTTACGTCACCTATCAGGGGACGTGTATATGGCATGGATTTTTGGAACAGGGAGATGGAAAAAGATGCTTGGTCGGACCCCCCACTTCAAATTTGGGGCACTGCGCGTGCAATCTAAGGTGCCACCAGATAGGAGTGGTGTATTAAGTTGTACTATTTATTCCTATCAGTTTAATACCTGTTCCGTCACCTATCTTTCCTCCCAATAGCACATTTTATATGTCATCAACCGGCCTGTGTGTATTTAGAGAACCACACTTTAAGGCCCTTAACCTGGGACAAGGTGGCTTGGCTACCAGAATTGCCTCAGAGCCTTAAAAACTCACCAAACCCCCTAATCAGACACTCACTATCATACTGGAAATGGGCCAAGAAACACACAGGTTTGTTCCCTGGATCCACCCAAATGACCCCAATTCTTGACCACCCTCAGGCCCCAAAACACATGAGCACAACATCACAACACTGGTGGAGGTCAAGGAAACTAGATAAACTGGGAGACTGGTTAGTAAAGGGCCAGATGCTCACCTATGAGGAACTGAGGGACAAGCATGAGCTACCGCTGAACATTACAATTACTGTAGGCTGAGGCATTTCACACACTCCCTGACCCTGAAACAGGGGACACCGGTCTTAAATTGGTTCTCCAAAATTTGTAAAGATAAACCTCTATCAAGGGGGATCATTGGGTCGCTTTAGAAATATAAAACATTTGTTACTGGTTGAAGCGACACTGGCGGAAGGACCGGAGTGGGGGAGCCCTGCAGACCCTTCAGAAGTAACGGCGGCAAAATCATCCCAGGAAAGGAGAGGTCGCTCACTGAAGCCTGCCCTAGAGTAACCCAAGGGTGATTGCCCAGGTTAGATATTGTAAATCATAAGCTAATACTGCTGGAGGGATGATAGCTAATAGGACTTTGGTGTTTCCTGCAGATATACTCTTTACTATTGTCTGTTTTACCATGTTTTAGGTATCTCTTAAATTGTAATCACAGTAAAAAATAAGAAAAATTATTAACCTAAAAGGTAAAAATAAGAAGGAATAACCAGCTAACTTTCACAAAATGTCTTTATTGTAAATATGTATTTTTGCACAACTGTTATGCAAGACTGTTCAAAAATGCTTTATTTTTCATTACATGCTGTACGCCTTCTGACAATAAAAGAATTTGAATGCAAAAATTAGGTATTGTTGCAGCGACCAGAAAAAATAGATTTTAGTTTGTGGACCATTATTAGCTCAAGGCAGCTCATCTACCAGGCCTTTTTTAATCTAATGTATCGCCCACTGTCAGTCCCTTCGGGATCCATCCCTCATTCATCTTAATAAAGGTGAGGTAATCTAGACTTTTTTGACCTAGGCGACTTCTCTTATCAGTGACAAAACCTCCTGCTGCACTGAAGGTCCTTTCTGACAGGACACTTGAAGCGTGGCAGGACAGAAGTTCTATGGCAAATTGGGATAGCTCAGGCCACAGGGCAAGAGTGCACACCCAGTAGACAATGGGTTCATAGCTCCTCATAGTGTCGATATCTGTAGTTATGGCGAGGTAGTCTGTTACCTGACGGTCGATTTGTTCTCTGAGGGTGGACCCCGAAGGTCTGTGGTGATGCATAGGACTTAAAAAGCTCTGCATGTACTCCATCAACAACACATCTGTAAAGCGTCCTCTCCTTGCCGGCGTGGTCGTGGGAGGAAGAGGATTATGTTCACCTCTTCCGCTATTAGATTGCCTTTGTGCTGTGACATCACCCTTAAACGCTGTGTAAAGCATACTTTTTAATTTATTTTGGTAGTGCTGCATCCTTTCCGACTTGTGGTAATTCGGTAACATTTCAGGCACTTTCTGCTTATACCGGGGGTCTAGTAGCGTGGACACCCAGTACAGGTCGTTCTCCTTCATCCTTTTTATACGAGGGTCCCTCAACAGGCACGACAGCATGAAAGACCCCATTTGCACAAGGTTGGATGCCGAGCTAGTCATGTCCCTTTCCTCGTCCTCAGTGATCTCACTGAAGGTATGTTCTTCCCCCCAGCCACGTACAACACCACTGGTACCAGATAGGTGAAAACGAGCACCCTGGGATGCCTGTTGTGGTTGGTCTTCCTCCTCCTCCTCAAAGCCACATTCCTCCTCTGACTCCTCTTCCTCACAATCCTCTTCCAGCGTTAACACAGGTCCAGCAAGCGATGCTGATAAGGCTGTTTCCTCTTCCTCTTCACGCTTATCTACGGCCTGATCCAGCACTCTTCGCAGGGCACGCTCCAGGAAAAAAACAAATGGTATGATGTCGCTGATGGTGCCCTGGGTGCGACTGTCCAGGTTTGTCACCTCCTCAAAAGGACGCATAAGTCTACAGGCATTGCACATGAGCGTCCAGTAACGTGGCAAAAAAATCCCCAGCTCCGCAGAGGCTGTCCTAGCACCCCGGTCATACAAATACTCTTTAACGGCCTCTTTTTGTTGGAGCAGGCGGTCGAACATTAGGAGTGTTGAATTCCAACGTGTTTGGCTGTCTAAAATCAAGCGCCTCGCTGGCATGTTGTTTCGCAGCTGGATATCTGTAAAGTGTGCCATGGCCGTGTAGGAACGCCTGAAATGGGCACACACCTTCCTGGCCTGCTTCAGGACGTCCTGGGTGCTTATGCACAAAGCGTTGTACAATCAGATTACACACATTTGCCATGCACGGCACACACATTTGCCATGCACGGCACATGTGTCAACTTGCCCAAATTCAATGCCGCCAACAAATTTCTTCCATTGTCACAAACCACTTTGCCGATCTCCAGTTGGTGAGAAGTAAGCCACTGATCCACCTGTGCATTGAGGGCGGACAGGAGTGCTGGTCCTGTGTGACTCTCTGCTTTCAGGGAAGTCAACCCCAAGACGGCGTGACACTGCCGTAACCGGGATGTGGAAGAGTACCTGTGGAGCTGGGGGGGTGCCGTTGAGGTGGAGCAAGACATAGCAGCAGCAGAAGAGGACTCAGCCGAGGAGGTTATGGAAGAGGATGGAGTAGAAGGAGTAGAGGAGGTGGCAGCAGGCCTGCCTGCAAGTCGTGGCGGTGTCACCAACTCCTCTGCAGAGCCACGTATTCCATGCTTGGCAGCCGTCACCAGGTTTACCGAATGCGCAGTGTAGGTGATATACCTGCCCTGACCATGCTTTGCAGACCAGGTATCCGTGGTCAGATGAACCCTTGCCCCAACACTGTGTGCCAGAGATGCCATTACTTCCTTTTGCACAATCGAGTATAGGTTGGGGATTGCCTTTTGTGCAAAGAAATTTCGGCCGGGTACCTTCCACTGCGGTGTCCCAATAGCTACACATTTTTGGAACGCCTCAGACTCCACCAGCTTGTATGGTAAAAGCTGGCGGGCTAAGAGTTCAGACAAGCCAGCTGTCGGCCAAGGGGGTTAGTTTTTGACATTGGCTTCTTACGCTCAAACATGTCCTTGACAGACACCTGACTGTGGGCAGATGAGCAGGGACTGCAGTGATTGACGTGGCTGAAGATACTGGACCAGGAGGAGGATGGCGGCTTTGACTTTGTGCGCTGCTTGTACTCATGTGTTTATCCCATAGGCGTTTGTGACATCATGTGCCATCGCAAAGAAGTTGTACCTAGGTGGGTGTTGAAATTCCCACGACTCAGTTTCTTTTCGCACAGGTTGCAAATGGCATCACTGTTGTCACAGGCAGACACACGAAAAATTGCCACACTGCTGAGCTCTGCAATGACGGCATTCTGGTGGTGGCAAAAGCATGCGTTGACTGGCGTGCTGTCTGGCTGACCCCAGGTGCCGATGCATGCTGTCTGACTGTGCCACTAGCTACTTTCGACGACCTCCCGCTGCTTCCAACTCGTCTCCTCCTCCTCTCTGTCTCCCCATCTGAACTTTCCTCCTGTTCTTCTTGTCTTATAGCGGGCACCCACGTGACATCCACGGACGCATCGTCATCATCACCCTTTTCACTTGTATCTGACAACTCAACAAAGGAAGCAGCACCGGGTACAACATCATCATCATCATCAGACCTTACGTCCATGTGTTTAATGCTGCCTGACTGGGACATATCCCTCTTCTCTACATCCTCTGGCACTAATGTTTGCGCATCACTCATTTCTTCCAACGGATGTGTAAATAACTCTGCTGACGGATCAAGTGAAGCGGCTGTGGTGCTAGTGTTGGTGGTGGCGGCAGGCGGGCGAGTGGTAACTGGAGAGGTGCCCGAAGCTAAGCTGGAGGAGGATGGTGCGTCTAGGTTCCGAGCGTAAGCTGTAGAAGATTGGGTGTCCTGTGTTAGCCAGTCAACCATGTCCTCAGAACTGTTCAAGTTCAGGGTATGTTGCCTCTGAAAGCTGGGCAATATTCTAGCGCCAAAGGGAATCACAGCACCACGACCACGACGGCCCCTGCGGGGTGGCCTGCCTCTGCCTGTCATTTTTTTTACGATTAGTGGTACTGTGCGTGCAAGCTACTGTGACACCAGATATAAGTGTCACTGTGCACTGGCAAAAGTTGGCAGACTAGATGCAATAGGCCTCACACACACGCCTGTAGCCAGGCAACTGATATTCAATCGATTACAGTAAAAAAAGTTTTTTTTTATTTCACTGCACACTACGGTTGCACTAGATATGAGTGTCACTTTGCACTGGCAAAAGTTGGCAGACTAGATGCAATAGGCCTCACACACACGCCTGTAGGCAGGCAACTGATATTCAATCGTTTACAGTAAAAAAAGGGTTGTTTTATTTCACTGCACACTACGGTTGCACCAGATATGAGTGTCACTGTGCACTGGCAAAGGTTGGCAGACTAGATGCAATAGGCCTCACACACACGCCTGTAGGCAGGCAACTGATATTCAATCGATTACAGTAAAAAAGGGTTGTTTTATTTAACTGCACACTACGGTTGCACTAGATATGAGTGTCACTGTGCACTGGCAAAAGTTGGCAGACTAGATGCAATAGGCCTCACACACACGCCTGTAGCCAGGCAACTGATATTAAATCGATTACAGTAAAAAAAGGGTCGTTTTATTTCACTGCACACTACGGTTGCACTAGATATGAGTGTCACTGTGCACTGGAAAAAATTGGCAGACTAGATGCAATAGGCCTCACACACACGTCTGTAGGCAGGCTACTGATATTGAATCGATTACAGTAAAAAATGGGTTGTTTTATTTCACTGCACACTACGGTTGCACTAGATATGAGTGTCAATGTGCACTGGCAAAAGTTGGCAGACTAGATGCAATAGGCCTCACACACACGCCTGTAGGCAGGCTACTGATATTCAATCGATTACAGTAAAAAAAAGGGTTGTTTTATTTCACTGCACACTACGGTTGCACTAGATATGAGTGTCACTGTGCACTGGCAAAAGTTAGCAGAGTAGATGCAATAGGCCTCACACACATGCCTGTAGGCAGGCAACTGATATTCAATCGATTACAGTAAAAAAAGGGCTGTTTTATTTCACTGCACACTACGGTTGCACTAGATATGAGTGTCACTGTGCACTGGCAAAAGTTGGCAGACTAGATGCAATAGGCCTCACACACACGCCTGTAGGCAGGCAACTGATATTCAATCGATTACAGTAAAAAAAGGGTTGTTTTATTTCACTGCACACTACGGTTGCACTAGATATGAGTGTCACTGTGCACTGGCAAAAGTTGGCAGACTAGATGCAATAGGCCTCACACACACGCCTGTAGGCAGGCTACTGATATTCAATCGATTACAGTAAAAAAAGGGTTGTTTTATTTCACTGCACACTACGGTTGCACTAGATATGAGTGTCACTGTGCACTGGCAAAAGTTAGCAGAGTAGATGCAATAGGCCTCACACACATGCCTGTAGGCAGGCAACTGATATTCAATCGATTGCAGTAAAAAAAGGGCTGTTTTATTTCACTGCACACTACGGTTGCACTAGATATGAGTGTCACTGTGCACTGGCAAAAGTTGCCAGACTAGTTGCAATAGGCCTCACACACACGCCTGTAGGCAGGCAACTGACATTCAATCGATTACAGTAAAAAAAGGGTTGTTTTATTTCACTGCACACTACGGTTGCACTAGATATGAGTGTCACTGTGCACTGACAAAAGTTGGCAGACTATAGATGTAATAGGCCTCACACACGCTAGCAGGCAGGCATATGCAATAAGATTACACAGAAAAAATAATAAAATAAAATAAAAAGGGCTTTTTGGGTTGCTGTCCTTGCAGCAGATATCAAAGGAGTCCTTCAGATGTGTAATGAAAGCTAAATACACAGCCTGGCTATCTATTTCCCTATTAAATCAGCAAAAAAAAATAATAAAATAAAATAAATGATGATCTAGTGCTAAAAAGGGCTTTTTGGGTTGCTGTCCTTGCAGCAGATATCAAATGAGTCCTTCAGGTGTGTAGTGAAAGCTAAATACACAGCCTGGCTATCTATTTCCCTATTAAATCAACAGCAGGTAGAATATATGTCCTATCTTAACGAATGCAGCTACAGAATGGTTCTAAAATGGAGGCTGTCATTCATATGGAAGGCTCTGGAAGGGAGTGTATGCTGCTGATTGGCTGGAATGTGTCTGCTGACTATTAGGTGCAGGGTCAAAATTTCCTCAATGATAAAGAATAGGGGGCGGACCAAAAAGCGCATATGTTCGCCGTTCGTTGCGAACGCGAATATGCGAAAATCGCCGCGAATAGTTCTCCGGCGAACTGTTCGGGACATCACTAGTGTTAATTTTATAACAAACTCCACAGCATTGGGCTACTACCCAAATATAGTGACCAGTATAGATGTTATCATTACCATTGGTACTAGTTGCAATATTCTCAGATATTTTTTCCATATTATTTCTTTTATTGACCATGTGGATAAATAATACAAAAACATTTTGGTTTATATGTCCTATTTGTAAAACAAATAGTGAAAGAATGTTGATTTGATCATACAAAAAACTCAGCTCTGCCAGGAGTACCTTTCTTGTTAGGTCTTGGAGTAGTAGTAGAATGTGAGGTAGACATAGGAAAGATTGAACGTATCCTGTGTGTTGTAACTCTGCCCCCCCCCCCCCCCTCTGTCTAGTCCCTGATAAGTGATGGGGCTTGGTCAATCAGTGAAAATTTAAAGATCCAGCTGCAAGTATTCGGTCTACTGTGTCCTACACTGGTGCTAGCAACTCTTCAAGCACAAATTATTCTACTCTAGATTCAGAATTCACCCCCAACGGTGGGCTGGTTCCAGCATTCAGTTCCAAGTCTACTCCTGAGGACCTCTGTTATCTGTATTTGCAAAAATGTATTCAGTATTTTTTTTTACCTGGCTATTTGTGAAATGGACATTAACAGTGAACACTGATGTGATGGGACTGGTCCCCACTTAACAATATCTAGCTGTGGGAAAATGAATATCAGTTGTGAAAAACCTCACAACTGATATTTGCGGGGCAATGTGAGACTGACTAAACAATTACTTAGTAGAGGAACTCATTAATTTTGTGGGGAACCACAACAAGCTAAAAGACAAGTAATCCCAGCTGTCTCTGTGGTTAGCCAAAATCAAGGATCAAAGGAAGGTCTCAGAATCTTTCCGTTCAATTAGTTTCCATGACATAATGAAATACCCAAGGTATGAAAGATAGAGGTGACAATTGCAGACAATAATAAAGGTTTTCATTTTGTTATTTAGAAGTTCAGTCGTGTCCGACTCTCCATGACCCTATGGTCCGAAGCACACAAGGCATGTCTGCCAGCCACTGCCCCTATGATCTCCATTACATTCATGTTCATTGCATTAATGACCTCATCTATCCATCTCTGCCTTTGTTGTCCCCTTCTTCTTGTGCCTTTAATGTTTTCCAGCATCAGAGTTTTCTCTAGGGAATCCTGTCTTCTCATGACATTGCCAACATATTTGAGTTTCAGCCCCATAATCATTCCTTCCAGTTGCCTTCATTTCCTGAAATACTGATTTATTGGATCTTCTTGCTTCAGATCTATCCAGCCTGCCTTACACATGAGGCATTCAGCGTATAAGTTGAATAAATAAGGTGACAATAAACAACCTTGCCGCACTCCTTTCTCCATCTTGAACCACTCTATTTTTCCATGTTCGGTTCTGATTTTGGCTTCTTGTTATATTTTTGGTGCTGAGCTTTAATAAGCATTACCTTGTTGGCATGTGAAATGAGTGCACTTTTTCTGTAGCTGGAGCACTCTTTGACATTGCCTTTTTGGGGATTGTAGACTGGCCTCTTCCAGTCTACTGGCCACTGTTGAATTTTTCAAATTTATTGGTATAATACAAGCAAAACTTTCACAACATCATCTTGTAGGATTTTGAATAGTTCAGCTGGCATTCATTCCATTAATTCCTGCAGCCTTATTATCAGCAAGGCATCCTAATGTCCATCTCACTTAACTTATCAATATGTCTGGTTCCAGCTCATTGGACAAACTATTGAGGTCTTCACTGTTGTTAAGATCATACTGTATACATTTTTAGCGTATTCCTGTCACCTCCTCCTTATTTGATGTGCTTCTGTTAAGTCCCTACTATTTTTGTCTTTTATCAGTCCCACATTGGCATGGGAGGTTTGTTTGTCATGGAATTTGAATATGACAACATTTCAAATGTCTAGAATGGGTTCAGTATAATTTCATAGATGAATATGCACTTTATGCAAATCAACGTTTATAATAGCATAACAAAATAAACAACTATATAGCAGAACTAGTATATTCTATATTCAAATAAACTATAATAGAAAATCAATAAGAAACAAATAAAATCTTATCCAATTTAGATAACATCAACTACCTATTCCACTGAGTATATTTGGTATCAACATTCAATACATTTAATTTTAATAAATGAACACTCAATGTGTTCAATAAAAACAGCAAAAAGCTAAATTAGGTAGAAAAACCCACATAGAAGTCATCATATAAAATAAAAAGAAAGTCATATGAAACAACATAGGTTATAGTGCTAAAAGAAAATAGTATATAATATGAAAAACTATCGACATTTTTATATAGGTATTAGACTGTAATAATAATGAATTTTGTAACATAGTTGAATAACTTGTTTTATCAAATCAATGAATTTGTCAACACCCCTTAAATTTTGCGTCTATACCATAAAATGTAACAGAAGATCATATATTATGCTATTTTTACTCTATTACAAAATAGAATGAAAATTAGTAGCGGCTCGTCCATAGGGGCGTCGGGGCAAGCGCCCCTACCAAATATTTTCGTGACCTGCAATAAAAAAAACACAATATTTTATTAGTAAAACATAAATAACAATTAAATATAATGTGTACATCAGCATTCAAATGTTTTAAAGTCAGGAATGAAGCAAACTATTCCCTGGGACACTGTCACTTTAAGATAACCCCTTGTGTGTATGCATTAACTGCTGTGTGCTACACTATCTATTGTAGCTTTCCCCTGCACGCTGTGTGATCAGATTACACTGCACTTACACTAACCTTTATACTCTATAAATGAATCATGACCGTTAATGGATTCCGCCCACCAACCAGGGAGAAGCTATGCATGGGCAGTGAAAATGTATCTATTTCAATGACTGACAGTCTTCCATCATTGACCAATCAATGATGGAAGGCTGCACAGTTGTCAGGAGAACCACCTAAGCCCACCCAGACCGTTAGCCCAGGGCGCCCACCAGCTAATAGAGTCTCGAGTTTAATTTTGATTGACAGTTCCCCTGTTAATATAAACATACACCATAAGCCAGCCCTCTTTTCGTTTCCTGCTACCGCTGAGACTGAGACCTCCCTGGCTGAAACGGCTTAGACTGACCCAACCTACTACAGTAAGTACTAACTGCCCTGGCCAAACCCCTAGTCCCCCTAATAAACTTAGGGCTACCCTAGTAGTACCCCACTATGCCTGCCTGCCTGCCACATAATTACCCATGTGGCCTCGTGCCAAGCCCGGTGATGACCCCGTCACCCCAGTCACCCCCCCCCCCCGGAGGCCCATCTGGCCACCTCAGTCGCCGATGGACCATGTGGTCACCCACCCAGCATAAGCCTGACGGACCCGGTCACTCCTACACCCCCAGACCTGGTCATCACTCCCCCTAAGGACAGGAGGCCCATGGGGCCGCGTGCCAACCCTGATGTGACCAGCTGAAGTCAATTGGTCTTGGGGGTAGGTAGGTGGCTTGGTAGTACCAAGCCAAGCCACCTACCAACAACCCTGACCCAGTGACCCCACCCCACCATGGCCCAACTAGCAACCCACCTACCAGCCTGACCTAATGACCCCCACCCTGACCTAACTACCAACTTGGTAGTTGGGCCAGGGTGTGGTGTGTGGTCACTGTGTCAGGGTGATAGGTAGGTGGCTTGGTAGTACCAAGCCAAGCCACCTACCTACAACCCTGACCCAGTGACCCACACCCCACCCTGGCCCAACTAGCAATCCACCTAACAGCCTGCCTGACCTAATGATCCCCACCCTGACCTAACTACCAACTTGGTAGTTGGGCCAGGGTGGGGTGTGGTCACTGTGTCAGGGTGATAGGTAGGTGGCTTGGTAGTACCAAGCCAAGCCACCTACCTACAACCCTGACCCAGCGACCCACACCCCACCCTGGCCAGACTAGCAACCCACCGACCTTACAGTAAAAAAACAACAATACAGGCCCCCCCCCCATATTTTTATTCAATTTTTAAAAGTAACAGGCAATGTATCTTTAATATTGCAGTTAAAATAAAAAGAATACATTGCCTGTCACTTTTAAAGATAAAAAAAAAAATAAGGGAAGGGGAAAAAAAATAAAACAATAATAAAGTAAACAACAGCACATACCTGTCAAATTGACCCCTCCAGCGGTGGCCTTCTGCCCTGGATAGTCGGGCATTCCAATAAATTTTGATTGAAGCCCATGTCCTTCAATCTGATAGAAGCCCTTGTCCTCATCTTGATTGAAGCCATTGTCCATCCATTCTGGCCCATTGCAAGAGGCCTCCACCTAAAAAAACTGACGCGCTAAAAAAAACACAACAACAATCTAATGAAGCTCCTCCTACAAGGAGCTCCCCCGGCGACTAATTGATTTTTTCCCATGCTCCTCCTTTTATTCTATTTTTTGAAGGACTCTGATTGGCTGAAATTTTGATTGACATTGATTTCAACCAATCAAAGTCTTTAAAAAAATTAGCAAAGCAGGTAAGGTTAGTGTGAACTTGTGTGACCCTGTATGTATTATACATATTACAGGGCTATTTATGTGATATACATGTTACAGGATAATATCCTGTAACATGTATAGCAAATAAATAGCACTGTAATATGTATAATAAATAATGTCTAATAAAAATACATGAGCAATAATCAAATAATTAATAAAGTACATCAATTAATCAATTAATAAATATCAATTAATATATTTTTTTGTTTTATGTATATTGCTTTATGTGTATATATATATATATATATATATATATATATATATATACATATATATATATATATATATATATATATATATTGATTTATATATTGATTGATTTATATATTGATTGATATATATATTGATTGATAGATATATTGATATATATATATATATATATATATATATATATATATTGAGAGATATATATATATATATATTGATATATATAGATATATATATATATATATATATATATATATTTTTTTTATTTTATGTACAGTTTGGGCCTATATGGTTTTGATTGGTTATTTAAGGTTTTTAAGGTGCGGTTGGGGCCTATATGGGCACACTTGGTTATTTAAGGTTTTTAAGGTGCGGTTGGGGCCTTTAAGGTCACACTTATAGTTCCTTTATAGTTTTAAAAGTTACGGTTTGGGTCTTGAACATTCTAATTTATTTTTTGTTGTTGTTTTCTATCACCCGCAGGTGCAAACCCTCTGTGGAAGCAGATTTGTTTGGACTCTTTGATTGACTTACTGAACGTGAATACCCCGAGAAGGAGAGTCAACTGTTTGTAAGTATCATTGCTTTGAATTTTCTGTCCATGCATATAGGTGCAAATTTGATGTTGATGTAGTCTTGTCACATGAGTGTTTGCAATCTGTATTGTATACCAATTAATTCAACACACTGTTATTTTGCATCATGACATTGCTGCAGTGCTGATCAATGAAAAAAACATTGAGAAGTTTTGTTCTTTGAAAGATTGACGTGCAAAATTTAAATACAAGTGATTGAAGCAAAGAAGAATGCATACCCCTAGGGTGTGCAAAGATAAACTGCGTTAAGCAGCACCACCTCAATACCAAACATAACTAGTGGTAAGTAAAGTATGAACGGTGTGTGGGTGTGCATATGGAAGGAGCTATGAAAGGTGTGCGCATGGTCAGTAACAATTGTTGAAGCCTCGACGTGGTTTGAAGGAATTGGAGGCACTTCCAAGGATAGCAATCACTTCTGTACGGGAAGCCGGAATTTCATGTCTGTACGAGTGCTGTTGCTCTGCACCAACTTTACCATTAATTTAATCTGCATAATGATTTCACAGAGACAGTGAAGCTATAAGGAATCCTGCTTACAACACCGAAGACTACTGCAGAATACCCTGAGAAGAAAAGCCGACTAATGGTAAGTGTCACTGCTTTAATTTTTCTGTTAATAAGTATAGGTGCAATTATGATATTGCTGTAGTCTTGTCACATGAGTTTTTTCAATCTATATTGTATACCAATGAATTTAACACATTGTTACTTTACTTCTTGACATTGCTGCATTGCTGATCATGTATTTCAATGTGCGTTGCAAGTATAAGGTCATTGGGCGGGGCTTATAAAGGTCATTATGACGTCAGGGGAGGAGTTCTAAAAAATAGGTGTGGTTTGAAAAAGGGGGAGGGGCTACGTTTCGCCCTGGCGCCCCTCCAACTTGAAAGTTCACCAGCCACCACTGATATATATATATATATGTATATATATATATATATATATATATATATATATATATATATATATATATGTGGTAAAAAACAGCCACCTAGTTTTATTACAAAGACAATGTGTGATGTTATGTGTTTAAACTCTTTATTATATTTTAGTTGTAGCCAGTTCATTAGGAGCTAACTGCAATTGAAATGTTATGATGTCATCTGTAACTGTCATGCTGTGAGTCCGTTACTAAAGTTTGCTCTGATGGTTGATACATAAAAAACGTATAGCTGTCATTTTAGAGAACGATAGAGATGAAAGCATTTATTATTTTGCCAAGCCTGCTTTTTGTTTCCTGTATTCCTGAGGTCCTGAACTGATGTCCTGGCCTGAACAAGTCAGAAATTATGAGACCGTAAGAACCCAGACCATCCAGGAGTGCCCCTATAATAATAAGCAGAAGGGTTAAGGGGTGAACATATCGCCCCCCACTCCTGGGGTCGTAACAATTGGTGGCAAGTGACGGGATTAGAGCCTCCCAACGAAGCAGCGGGTCACGTTCAATTTATCTATAGGAATGAATGGAGACAAACTATGCAGCCCTAAAACTAACAGCTTTAAAGGAACTATTGGAAGCAAGGGGCAAGATAGCCAGCAATTAAGCGAAAACTATTCTGATTGCCGAACTGATGGAGGGAGACCGAGCCAGCAGTGCTGTACCTTCACCAGAGATGGAGGAAAGCAAAGTCGCAAGGGAACTAAGGATAAGGCTGGCATTTTACCGGGAACCATCAGAAGAAACTGTAACCAGAGTGATGGCATAAGTACAAGATTACATATTGGCAGATAACAGATAACAGGCCATACAGCTACAATTAGCAGATCAGCTAAGAGGGGTCAACAACAGTAACGGCTACCACACAAGGAAAATCGAAGCTCCCAAATAATGCATTTAAAGCCGTCACAGACATGGAAGAGGATATTGATGGGTACCTTCAAGATTTTGAAAGACTGTGCTACTTACATGACATTGAACAACCAGATTGGGTACCTCTGTTGGCAAGGAAATTGTCTGGCCGTGCCGCCGAGGGGTACCGGGCAGTACTGGATGAAGACATCAAAGATTACCACCTGGTAGCCATAGACCCCCCGTTACAAATATACAAAGATCGGGTCACATACAGTAAGGCAGGATTAGAGGGGGAGAGGTACTCGTGGGACAGGGGATTACTATACAGGAACTCAGAGAGGATAGGAGCCGGGTCCGTACCGATCCCAGTGAAACAGTTGGTAGTACCTCAGAAATATAGACAGGAATTACTCTGGATAGCCCATGATATTCCGTTATCCGGACATCAGGGAGTCAGCCGAACGAAATACAGGCTAACTCAGAACTTTTGCTGGCTGGGGATTTCGGAAGATATTCATCAGTACTGTCGGACTTGTGACAGCTGTCAGAGGGTGGGTAAGAGAGGGAACCGCTATAAAGCAAAACATCACCCCCTTCCCATTATCAAAGAACCGTTTAGCAGGGTAGACGTAGACTTGGTATGCCCTGATGCAGATTTTGTCCTGCATGGGATTTTCCAGAGAGATTATTTCGGATCGGGGCACCCAATTTACCGCCAAAGTCACCCACCAACTCTGGAGGCTATGCGTAATTAAGCCCATAAGAAACTTGGCATACCACCCCCAGTCTTTGCGAACGTTTTAATGGGACGTTAAAACAAATGCTCCGGACATTCGCAGACACTAGGAAAGACTGGAAAAGATTCCTGCCCCACCTTCTATTTGCGTACAGCGAGGTCCCCCAAGAATCCACCAGATTCTCCCCCTTTGAACTACTGTTCGGTAAAAGGGTGAGAGCCTGTTAGACTTAATAAGAGAGCCTTGGGAGGGAGAGGTTAGCGCAGATGGTACCCCTATTGTCCCATATGTGTTGTAATTTAGTGACCGCCTGGAGGAGTTCACCCAGACAGTACGATCCAACAGCGCCAGTGTCGATGGTACCATAGGGGAGCCAGGGACCGCAGCTTTCAAGTGGGACAGTAGGGAGTAGGGAGAAGACGCATGCTCCATGTGAATTTGGTAAAACCTTATCATGAGAGCACATGGAGGATGTGGTTGCTATTTGGTCCCCAGCGTCTGAAGATTTTGAGAACCTCTCTCTACCAGACCTCTTAGAACAAGGAGACCCAACAGAGAGTCTCGGATGGGTACATCTAGGAGAACGGCTGAGCCCACAGGAGCGTACCCAGTTGCAGGAGTTGATCAGGGCCAAGGGGGCCACCTTCTCCAATCTGCCTGGGTACACGTCTCTGGCCACTCACCGCATAGACACCCCCGGCTTACAACAACTGAGCCAAACTCACTACCGCATCCCTGAATCTGTAAATGAGAATATGCGTACAGAGATTCAGGAGATACTTCAGCTAGGGGTTATTGAATATTCTGATAGTCCCTGGGCATCCCCTGTAGTGCTAGTACCAAAGAGAGATGGAACGACCTGATTCTGTGTGGACTATAAGAGGCTAAATGTCTGATGCCTATCCAATGCCCAGGATAGACGAACTCTGTAAGGGGTACTGGCAAATTCCACTAGCCAAAGATGCCATACCCAAATTGGCGTTTGTCACCACGTTCGGCCTGTACCAGTTTTGAGACATGCCCTTTGTGATGAAAAACACTCTGGCAACTTTCCAGCGTATGGTAGATCGGCTAATGGACGGGTTCCAGGGGTATGCTTGCGTCTACCTGGACGATATAGCTATTTACAGCGACACTTGGTCGGAACACCTGACCCACGTAGGAGCAGTGTAGACCATATCAGGGAAGCAGGGTTGACCCTCAAACATAGTAAGTGTCACATATTGTTGGCTGAAGTGAAGTACCTTGGCCATCGAGTAAGTAGTGGCCAAATTGCTGACCCCCGTATGAAGAATCAGGTCCTAGCTATCCTGGGTAAAGCAGGGTATTATCGCAAATTTGTGCCCTGGCCAAGCCCCCTACTGATCCGACCCGTAAGAACTTCCCTAGGCAGGTAGTCTGGGGCCCAGAGTGTGAACAGGCATTTCAACAACTGAAAACTGCTCTAATCAAGGCCCCTGTACTGGCTGCTTCTGGTCCAACCAAAGTTTTTTTTGTTCACACAGACGCTTCTATGTTTTGATTGGGGGCCATATTGAGCCAAGTCGGAGTCAATGGAGGCGAACACCCAGTGGCTTACTTAAGCAGAAAATGTTTACCCCGAGAAGTAAGCTACGCCGCCATCGAAAAAGAATGCCTGGCCGTGGTTTGGGCCCTCAGGAAGCTACAGCCGTATTTGTATGGGCAAACCTTTTCCTTTTTCACAGATCACAATCCGTTAGTGTGGCTCAACAGGGTGGCAGAAGACAATGCCAGACTACTTCACTGGAGTCTAGTGCTGCAGCCCTTTGACTTTACAATACATTACAACCCGGGAAGGCAAAACAGCAATGCTGACGGATTATCCAGACAAACTGAACTGGAAAAGTGATCTGCGAGGACTCCCCTGGGCATTCCAAAGCCAATCCACTGGGATCAGACTGGGTATGCTGGCTAGTGGTTACGGGGGAGCTGTGTGGCAAAAAACAGCCACCTAGTTTTATTACAAAGACAATGTGTGATGTTATGTGTTTAAACTCTATATTACATTTTAGTTGTAGCCGGTTCATGAGGAGTTAACTGCATTTGAAATGTCATGATGTCATCTGTAACTGTCATGCTATGATCAGTTATTTAAGATTGCTCTCGTGGTTGATACATAAAAAAAGGTATAGCTGTCATTTTAGAAAAATAATTAGATAAAAGCATTTATTATTTTGCCTCTGTTCCTCAGGTACTGAACTAATGTCCTGGCCTGAACAAGTCAGAAATGCTGAGACCGTAAGAACCCAGACCATCCAGAATTACCCCTATACTAGTAAGTAGAAGGGTTAAGGAGTGAACATGTCCCCCTCACTCCTGGGGTTGTAACAATATATGTATATAGAAGAGCCAAGAAAAAAGAAAAATAAAGTTCTCCAGAGTTCCCTTCTCTCCTTTCTTCTTCCTAGACATATCATTTCTTATCTTTGGTCACCCTCCCTTCCTTAGTCATCCAATGGTAATATAATGAGGTCATACCTGTAAACATGCATAATGGAAAAGATATACAGTATCACCTGTAAAATGGTATACAGTATATCACATATAACCAGTAGAGTGCATACTTACTCCATGGTTCAACTAAAAACAATAACAAAATAATGTGCTATTAATCGGATGACTTACCAGACAATTTTAAATCTAGACCAATTATCAAAGTACCCACCAATTAGCCCAATACCAGTCTCTGTCTTATATTTTACCATTTGCAGCTGCTTGTTAGTGCATCACTTGAAACAATTACGAGTGGAATATTCCAGATACATATATTATCTACAGAGTCCCCTTGTGTCCCATGTTCAAGGTAACCAGCTGTGTAGAGATAAGCTATGACATCCTCTCCTGGTAAAGAATTTGCAATAAGCCCAAAAAACAGATGATATAAATTCATATAGAGAACAGTAAAATAGCATAAATAAATATATAGTGCCAGTAGAGCCATGCACATTACTTGTCCTCTAGCCAGTAGTATATATATATATATATATATATATATATATATATATATACTGTATATATACCGTATATACTCGAGTATAAGCCGAGTTTTTCAGCCCTTTTTTAAGGCTAAAAAGGGCCCCCTCGGCTTATACTCGGGTCACTATCCCCCCCGTGTCTCTCTAACCACCCCCCTTGTGTCTCTCTAACCCCTTTTGTGTCTCTCTATCCCCCGTGTCTCTCTACCCCCCGTGTCTCTCTAACTCACCCGTGTCTCTTTCCCTCCCCCCTCCTCATCCTCAACCCCCCCCCCCTCATTCTAACCCCACCTCTCCCCTCACTTACCTGCTCCGGCCTCCGCTCCTTCCGGGTCTTGATGTGGCGTGCATGTGAGGTCACATGCGCGCCACGTCATTAGCATATACCAGGTGCCAGCACCCAGTATATGCTAATGCCGTGACATCACATGCGCGCCACGTCATTAGCATATACCTGGCCACATCAAGACCTGGAAGGAGCGGAGGCTGGAGCAGGTAAGTGGGGGGGGGGGGGGGTATTAAGAGGGATATTATGAGGGGGGGTTTAAAATGAGGAGGGGGGTTTAGAATGAGGGGGGTTGAGGATGAGGAGGGAGGTTGAGGAGGGAGGGTGAGGAGGGAGGTTTAGGAGGGGGTTGAGGATGGGGGGGTTGAGGTTGAGGAGGGAGTTTGAGGAGGGGGTTGAGGATGGGGGGGTTGAGGTTGAGGATGGAGGTTGAGAATGAGGAGGGGGGCTGAGGCTGAGGAGGGGGCCTGAGGATGAGGAGGGGGGCTGAGGATGAGGAGGGGGGCTGAGGATGAGGAGGGAGGTTGAGGATGAGGAGGGGGGTTGAGGAGGGAGGTTGAGGAGGGAGGTTGAGGATGAGGAGGGAGGATGAGGAGGGGGGTTGAGGATGGTGGGGTTGAGGTTGAGGAGGGGGTTAATGATGGGGGGGTTGAGGATGGGGGTTGAGGTTGAGGAGGGGGTTGAGGATGAGGAGGGAGGTTGAGTAGGGTGGTTGAGGAGGGGGTTGAGGATGAGGAGGGGGGTTGAGGTTGACGAGGGGGTTGAGGATGAGGAGGGGGGTTGAGGTTGAGGAGGGGGTTGAGGATGGGGGGTTGAGGAGGAGGGGGTTGAGGATGAGGGGGTTGAGGAGGGAGGTTGAGGATGAGGAGGGATGATGAGGAGGGAGGTTGAGGATGAGGAGTGGAGTTGAGGAGGGAGGTTGAGAATGAGGAGGGGGGAAGAGACACAGGGAAGGGAGAGGGGGGAAGAGACACAGGGAAGGGAGAGGGGAGAAGAGACACAGGAGAGAGAGGGGGACACAGAAGGCACAAAAGGGACACGGGGGCAGCACATTTCCCACCCTCAGCTTATACTCGAGTCACTCATTTTACCCAGTATTTTGTGCTAAAATAGGTGCCTCGGCTTATACTCGGGTCGGCTTATACTCGAGTATATACGGTGTATATATATATATATATATATATATATATATATATATATCTACAGCTGTATATAAAAGAACAAACAAATAACAATATGGTAGAAGGTGTATACAGTTTTTTATATCTACAAATGTTCCAACAGTTTGTGATTTATAATTTTCATAATTAAATCTCATGACTTTTTCATTATATTATCTTCTTCAGTCTCTTTACTTTGCTCATTATAGAATGTCTCCTTGTCTCCTCTTGCTATCTTCTGGAATTCTGCATTCAGTTTGATAAATTGTTTCCTATTTCAATTATCTGTTTCTTTTCTTCTGTCCTGGGCACCTTTCAAAGCCTCATTAAACAGCCAGTTTGCCTTCTTTTTTTCTTTCTTTTGGGGATATTCTTTGTTGCTGTTGCCTGGATAATGTCACAAACTTAATTCCAAAATTCTTCACGCATGAAGGTTAGACCTAGGCAATTGACCCCCTCTTGTCCAATTTGACTGCTATTTTCTCTGACCATTCCTGTAATATCCTTCTTAGCTAGTATCTCCATCCAGAACTGTTGTAGATCAAAGGAGTGCCAGTAGAGTCACCTACATTACATTTCATCTAGCCAGTAGTTCTGTATGTAACCACCCTGCTCTTTTGCTGTAACTTTGCCGGTGTTTGGATGACTTCCAAAGATAAGTATCTAAGAGAGATCGGAGTGCTGGGTAGATCTGAGATCTGGAATTGATGTCTAATTGGTGTTTTTTTTTTGTATGGCTGGTCCAACTGACTTGACCCTGTTACAGAGAAACATTCATAATACCTTTTATAGCATATTACAAAACTAGACGATATGGATATTTTTGATATTTGAAAGCATAATTAGATCAGTTAATGTATTAATGTAATAACTATTATGTGCGTATTCTTCATTGGAACAGTTGTGGTTAAATTGGTTACTCAGCAGTGAGTAATATTGTAGATTTATGAGATATCTAATAATCCTACCATAAACACCAGCACTGAGGAATAAAAGTTTAGAAGAAGCTGAAATATTCATTTTATTTCAGATCATTTACTACTTGTAAAAAACTCCCACTCTATAAAATTGTGTATAAAAATGAATAAGTTAAAGTTGATATTTGTTGTTGTCTTTTAAATTATATTCTTTATTGTATTTTCAGAAAAAAAAATAAAAGGAAAATTTAAAAACATTTGATTTTGTAATAGCAGTCAGCAAGAAAAAAGTGTAACCAATTATAGAACCTTTACAGAAATCTTATCACCTCATCCTTTGGGGCTGGTGAATGCAACAAGAGAGGGCCATAAGTTACCACCCAAATTATTTAAAGTTCACATTGATTTGAGGGTAAGGAACCTAGAAGATGTGGAAGCTATAAAACTATTTTTTAATCAACACAAACATAAAAATATTTGCCCGAAAGACAAGTTGCTAACAATACCAGAATGTGCATAGACTTATCTGGTACTCAAATGCCAATAATAAAAGCCGGGCCTTAATATTGATTGATGCAGAAAAAGCATCTAATATGGTTTTGTGGCCCTACATGTTTAAGACACTACAAGTCTTTAATTTAGGTGAAGCAATATTGAATTTAATTAAGGGTCTCTAAAACTGTCCACAAACATTGTAGCTTTTGTCCAATACATATCCAACTATCATTTCAGTTTAGAATGGAACAAGGCAAGGTTTCCCCTTGCGTTCCACTCTTACAAACAATAATATCAGAACTAAAAAATTGCACTCTTACCCAATTTCCTAGCTAGACAGCATAACAACTATAACAATTATATTTTTTTCTATTATTCTTTATCTCTATCAGACACTGCCTATTAGTCACGACTAAACTCAAAATCTTACAAACGCATATTAATACATTAATTTAGGTGCATAAGGGAGGAGGATTAGCCCTTCTAAATCTAGAGAAATATTAAAAAGCAGTAGCTCTATCACAAGGCCAAACTTGACACCTTTCTGTGGGACAAAAACAATGGGTGGACTTAGAATCTGATCTATTAAGAACCAATGATCTCTTCCATTATATTTGGCTTCCAAAATGAGCATAGGCCTTTAAAAATCTTGAATCGAATAGGGAACAAATAATAGCCCAAGGCCGAGTTAAGTACAAATATTTTTTTTTAGATACATGCAAATCCATTGTCTTGCTCAAGATGAGAGAATTAGATAGCAGATATACAACCACTGAGAGATTTTGAAAAGCTATGTAATGATTACAGAACCCATAAACACAAAATCTTTACATGCTACAATGTATTGCATTACAACCCTATATGATAAAGTAGGAAATGGATACTAGACGTGAAAAACACTGGCAAGATATTTTTAGAAATACATAGGAATCTCTCAATGTGTGTGAATTATAAGGAGCAAGGTTATAAAACCTTATTCAGGTGGTACAAATATAAATTAAACAGAATGGGTAACCAATACAAAACAACATATTCTGGAGAGGGTGCAGATAAATATGTACATACTACTACCACTGGTGAACGTGCACCAAGGTGAAAACATTCTTGAATCAAACAAGGAATTTTAATTGCAGGATGTTTCCAGAAAAATATACTATTAGACCCATACATCTTTTTATTATAAAAGCCTTTCAATATATTACAAAAAATAACATAATTCTAGTATCTATGAAACAGAAGTTGGGACTCAAACAAACTCTCCCATCCCAAATGAAAGTTTTTCAAAAGATTAAATACCGGTTTCATTATTAAAGAGATTGGATGAATTGAATCATTTTTTGGGTCTGTAATCTTATGTAAAATATCTTAAGAGAAATATCTAAGGATACTATCTAAATAAAATTATTGGGCGATCAAGGTATATTGTAATGCTATTCTGGTTTGATGTGCTACAATGTTGGATATAGTGGTAGGAAATGTGTGTATTTTCTTTTTAAAAAAGTGATATTTATTAACAAAACATTGACTAACAAAAGATATGTCTGCAAAGTTTGGATATTACGTTATTTCTTATGGTGCTTCCATTTTTATTCCCCTCCCTTCTTCCCCTCTACCTCTTAGTTATATCAATTTTATAAACAATAGATTGTATGCAACTTTTGTATTAAGGAACAAAAATTTTAATTTTATTGTACTGTACTTCTCATTACAAAATAAAAAGCAAAAACATTTTTTTTTTCCTAACATTATATGTTACTACACTGCAGTTTCGTTTTTTATCACTTACTGTCATATAACCTTTCTGTCTATCAACATTTCACATTCATTTTTTTTTAAACTTCCTTCTTACTGTCATTTCCAATTTTAGAAGTGAAGAATAATATTTTCTGCCCGCCATTTTATTACTAGCCTTCATTGTCTTATAAAGTAAACTAGCTATTCATTATGCACTACTGAATAATATGAGTCATTTTTCTGGGTTTCATTAAAACATTACATGTGCATCATTTTTTTATGTGTCCATTCTTATGTTTTTCAAAATCATGTATGTATCACTGATTAGAAAATTAATAGTGCTGACCATGTATATTTTATGTATTCTCACAGTTTATAATCTCATTGTGTGGACTCTTTTAAAATAGTTTTTGTAGTGTAATTCATTAAAACTTTCTAAAGTTATTGGTTGAATTTAACACAACAGACTTAATAGGTAACATTTTGACAATCACATTTACAGGAATGTTATTCCACACTGAGGAGTAGAGGGTTCTTTTTTATTGTTTAAAATAATCATACTAATTTAGCACTTTCTAGATGGCTTACACTTCCTCACTCCCATTCAAGTCTGTCAACGTACAGCAAGGTTATTTATTGTTGTGTTTTTCTGCCATGTGGGGCAGAACAGATCTAGGCACTGTTTGCAGTTGGATAAATATTTTCTGAACCCATTTGAAAATACCCAACCAGGTTCTTTAAGCTGGCTGATTTTACTGTCATCACTCTGTTTAAATTATTTTAATCACAGAGCACTGTATCCACCTGCCAAGCTTCAGTTGATCAATTGATGATGCCTCACTACTTCAAGCTCTACAAAATGCCACTCTGAGCTCTACAATTAAAGAGCATCTAGTATATTTCACAGCTTGTCTGTACCTACTACTGCTAGTTTCAGAAAAAAAAAGGTAGATAAGTGTAAATATGAAGTAATTGTGTGCACACCATAATACTAATATGTTGCAAATGTGTTTTGATTTTTTTCTTCACTTATCAACATATTTCAAATTGCCTCAACATATTAGATTTAGGTTTAGGATTGCTTGTGGACAACCACTTGCTTAAAAGTGATATAAAACAGCCAGTAGCTGCAAAAACAAGTAAAATATTATAATGCATTAATAGGTGTTTAGAAACACAGGAATCAAGTATTACGACACTTTACAAATCCCTGGTAAGACCAGACTTGAAACATGAAGTATGGGAGCCACTTCAAAAAAATTATGTAAATCTAGAAATGTTTCAGAGAAGGGCAAGAATATTAATAAACAAATTGGATGTATTGAGATATGAAGAAAGGATAATCCAATTATACTTATTTTCTCTAGAAAAAAACATCTACATAGAGATATGATTACTGTCATGACTGATTTTGGTGCCAGGGTGACCCCCCCCTTAACCCCACAAGCAACTATTTTCTTGAAACCCTAACACATGTGATTACTACGATCAAAAGGATATCAAAATGCACATGAAACTTGTTTTAAGGACTGTGACATGTTGTTCTAGGAATAATGTTATAATATTTACAAGAGTGACTTCATGAAGTAGTTGTAATGACTGTAAGCTTTTTCTTCACTAATTGGTTGGTAGCAATAGTAACTTCAAACTATTATTTTAAAAAGTGACTAATGTGAATGCTTTGCTGTTCTTTGGAGATAACAATGTGGGATGGAGGAAGAGGACTCCTTATTGTCATGCTCCTGCCCTAATTGTATTTAGCAAACCTCTACTCAGATGTTATGGTGCCACAAGCTATTTGTCACCTCCTAGCAGGGTCAGTCTCTGAATTTATAGATCAAAAGAGGCAATATACTAACAAAAAGAAAATAATGGCTCACTAATTACCCCTACAGATTATAGAAGGCAGGAAATAGAGCAAATGGTTAAATCTCTTAGTCTTTCAGATTCTTAAGCTCAGGGAAATAATTAATAACCTTAACACTATACTGGTAATAGGACAGTTAATGCACTTTTCCCCCCCACATCTCTGGGTCGTGACAATTACCTCATATAAACATATCTAATGTCAATATAAGGCATTGTCAGCAGAACTTTCTTGTAGTCAAATTGTGGAACTTACTACTAAAAAGACAGCAAGCAGATAAGATAGATGACTTTTAAAAGGGGTTCTATATATTTTTGAGCAAGAGGGGCATACAAGGTTATGTCAGGTTACTACAGTAGACTAGATATTGATCCAAGGGATAATCTAATTATCTGTTTTTGGAATCAGGAAGGATTTATTTTCCATAATGAGACAATTGACATTGTTGCAGTGTTTTGTTTGCCTCTTCCTCCTGATCAATTCACAACTGACAAAATAGGAGGATCCACTGAACTTTGTGAACTAAATGTCTTTTTTAATCTTGATTAGTATGTTAATGTTACAAAGCTTAAGAAGGTAACACTTCAATAAAGTGTGTTCATTAAAAACAAGACAAAGCCATATAAACAATTAACCTAACACAAAGTGATTTGTGTCATATTGTGACTGAAATATAATATGGTGCACTTTGAATATGGTCAAAAAAATGAAATACAAGGAAATACATTATTGACAAAAGTCTTGTAGTTGGAAAAAACTATAGACCTTTCCCACTTGAGCTGAACTAGTTTTGTGTTGTGACAAATATGGCCTATCTAAATGAATTTACACCTATAATATCAATAACTCTACTTCTCTACATAACATAGGTAACAAGTGGCTGTGTTCTGCTTTCTACATCATCTAGATATCAGTTTTACCGTCAGTTTTACAGTCTTTATTTCTACACCCATCAGATTTATTGACCTGTTAAAACTGAATTACTATAGGTCTTAGAAATCCCAGACTGTAAATATCAAAAGAGGAAATGATAAAGTATTTGAATATCTAATTAAATATTTTTAGCAAGTAAGAGGGAGGCTACATATGATCATATTTTAAGATATGCATGACTGTTACAGAGATGATGACTGGACATCATGATAAATACTAATCATACTATAAACCTTATCATATTGTGTGATCTTTAGTCATGTTGGCCATGTGCACCCAAGTTTTACTTCACATGACATTGTCATTAACACACTGACAACTGTGTCATAATACATAGTTTCATAGTTACATAGTTACATAGTAATTGAGGTTGAAAAAAATCTTTAGTCCCTCAAGTTCAGCCTTTTTAGACATCTCTGATCTGTAATATGCATATTAGTTGTTAATTGATCCAGAGGAAGGCAAACAGAAAAAAAACATCATTGAAACATTGCCTATTGTCTCAAAAGGGGGAAAAAATTAAATTCCTTCCTGACTTCAGATACTGGCAATCGGACTCCTCCCTGGATTGATACTCCCTCAAAAATATATCCAACCACTTTTTAAAGTTATCTATTGAATCTGCTTTTACAACCTCCTTTGGTATGGAATTTCACAGTTTAACCAACCTTACTGTGAAGAACCCTTTTCTTTCTTTAAGGTGGAGTCTTTTTACTTCTAACCTCAAAGGATGCCCTCTTGTCAGTTGAAAACCTCTTGGCACAAAAATTTCACTTGACAAAGCCTTGTATTGGCCATGGATATATTTATATATGGTAATGATATTCCCTCTTAGACAATTGTTTCTAGAGAAAATAATTTTAATTTGGTTAGTCTTTATTCATAACTTAACCCTTATATTCCCCTTATTAGTTTTGTTGCCATTCTCTGTACTTTTTCCAACTCTAAGATGCCCTTTTTATGAAGTGGTTCCCAAAATTGTAAATTTTGTATAGCAGCAGAATTATATTTGCTTCCCTGGCTTCCATACTCTTCTTAATACATGATAATATTTCACTTGCCTTTGCAGCTGCTGCTTAGCTTTGAGCACTGCTACCTAGGTGGTTGTCCACAAGCACTCCCAAATCCCTTTCAATGTCTGATATCCCTAGATTTGCTCCATTAAGATTATAAATTGCATGGCTCATTTTCTTTCCCAGATGCATAACTTTACATTTATTCATATTAAATCTCATCTGCCATTTAGTCGCTCGTTTCTCTAAATTATGCAAATCCCTCGGTGGGGAAAGTACATCATTACCTGATTTAATTACCTTGCACAACTTAGTGTCATCAGCAAAAATCGAGACACTACTTTCCAATCCTACTTCTAAGTCATTCATAAATATGTTAAAAAAGAAAGGACCTAATACTGAACCTTGAGGAATCTCACTTTCCACATTAGTACAATCCGAGTATGTTCCATTTACAACAACCATTTGCTTCCTGTCTTTTAGCTAGCTCTTAATCCATGAGCAGCTATTTACTGCAATTCCTGTATCCCTTAGTTTGCACAATAGTCTCCCATGTGGTACTGTATACAAAGCCTTTGCAAAATCCAAAAAAGACTACATCCATAGGGCCTCATTCTATTACCGGCCGTAAATCGGCCTCAAAGCTGCGATTCCTTGCGGGGGTTCCGTTATCTTGAAATTCAATTATACGGCCCCGCAAGGATCTCACCTTACGGCCAGCCGTATATCTTGCAATCGTCCGTAAGATCAGAAATCTTTAAACGCAAAAATAACTTCAAGACGGCACTGTAAAGCTCTGTAAATGCTAGGGATCATAATGGGGGACATGAGGATTAATAGCAACCCCCTCACAAGCTTGCACATCAGCCCAAATCCGAGATTACATTAACTGTTTATTTTCCGGCCGCAGCGTGGGCGGGTCTGAGGTGCTCCAAGCACTCTGGACTTTTTACATGGATATGTGAAATAAATTAAAATAAAATATATTTACGGATTTGAGTGTAGGGGAATGTTGTGCTATTAATGCTAACACCTACAATCACTTTATAGTCTTATAAGAGTGCAGGATGGCTTTATTATGGCTTTAAAATGTGCTTAATTGTGTGCCTGCGGGACCTTTTTTCTGCAAGTAAGCTGCGGCTCGGTTTTAGCCTTGCAGAGAGGTTTCCCGGAGCAATTGAATAGCAACCGGGGCTTTCTTGTGGCCGAAACTCATGCGGCTGTTTAAGATCAAAGGCTTTCCTCCGGCGCGAGCGGCCGCAAAGGATAGCAAGGTGCCGGCCGCAAGCCTGCCGGAATCCCCGGCAGGAAGGGAATAGAATAGCCGAATAGCTTGCGGCTGTTCCTTGCGGCCCCGCATCTCCTACGGCCGATAATAGAATGAGGGCCTAAGTGTTGCCCTGATCCAGGTTCTACCTATTACTATGGGATTTTTTTTTATAATTGTTTGACTGTGTGGCTACAAAAGCATGGGTATTACATGCTGCCCAGATCAAACCCTTACGTCCAAAACTTTATGAATGATCACTACATCATAACTGTCCCCTACTTAACATGTCGATTTACCTAATTGAGATTATGTGTTCCAGTAAGAGTTTATGGATAATGCTATTTGTTCTGGGATAGCTCTGCGGGTTTTGGCTGTGAGTCTAAACCCTACGTGTAATCTCAACCTCACATAAGAGCAACTACCTTAGCTTTTAATATCTGATTAAGGCAGGTCTCCAGGGGTTAACACTCACCAATCTGTCTTAAAAATGCATGTGCAATCTCCCCAAACAATAATACTGTTTCAGCATTCAATAGATATGTTGTCAGTCAGTGAGTGATTCCTAACGCCTTAACATATGACAGTCAGTACAATGAGTGCTGCCAACATTCCAGGATTGCAGCATCTTTCTGCTAATGTATTAAGGTTCACTCAGGTTGAGCCATGGTGCATTTCTACAATGAATATCATACAGTTACAGTCCTGTGCAAAATCAAAGATTACATGAATACATCAGCAGAAACATACTGCAATCCAGGAATGTTGGCAGCACATAGAGAACACACTTTACCACAATTGGTCTACTGTATGTGCACATAGCAATCACCCATTACAAAATAAAGAGGCAGATACAATAAATCAGTTAAACCCCCCTATTGAACCCCCATCCTACTAATTACACAAAATAAAAAAGATAAGTTACAAAAAACACTATGTTACAAAAAATTAAAAAAGAACATTATACAAATCCCCCACTACAAAAAATACAAAAAGAATATTACACAAACCTCCCCACTACAAAAAAAAGAACATTACACAAGCCCCCCACTACAACAAATAAAATAAAAACATTACACAACCCCCACTACATAAAAGAAAAAAGAAAATTACAAAAATAAAACCACTTAAAAAAATGAAAAAAGAACATAACATTACAGTACATCAATAAATACAGAACAAATATACCCCTAACTACAATTAATTTCCCCCTTTCTACATTACATATCCCTCTAACTACAATACATTACCCCTTATCTACAAAACATTACCCCATCTATAAAACATTACCCTCTATATACAAAACATTACCCCTATCTATAAAACATTACCCCTATCTACATTACAGTAAAAACCCTAGATCTAACATAAAATAGAATAAATAAGACCACTTACCTTTGCAGATGTCCCTTTGGCGTTCCTAGCACAAGTCACACTCCTAAAAACAAAAAAGAAATCACATTAGTAAAAAATAAACACAATATGAAAAAATAAACTTTCTAAATATTAAAATTACCTTTTCGCGGTGTCTCCTTCTTGTCTTCTCCGGCTGGTACCCCTGGAAAAAAATAAACATAAAATTAGTACAACATTAAGCACAAAATAAACAACAATAAATATAATATACCTTAAACTTACCTTGCTGCATGTCACCATCCTTGTCCTCTTCTTCTCCGGCTGGGCCCCTGAAAAAATCTGCCTCTCTAAAAATAACATAAAAAAAATAACGGAGCTCCTCCCTGGAGCAGCTGCCCAAAGCTAATGAGGCTTCTAGCGCCTCTTCCAGTATAAAAAACGTAATGGCCCCTTCTGATTGACTGAAATAGCTGTCAATTAAATTTCAGCCAATCAGAAGGCCCCAAGGCATGAGCCAGTCAGAATAAAATACACCCCTATATCCCATTCTGATTGCCTGATGGACCTGTCAATCTTTATGAACCCAATCAGAAGGCACTATTGCATTCAGCCAATCAGAATGGGATACACGCCCACAGGGTAATTGGCTGAAGGCATCTGCGCATTCGGATTAGCTGACTTCTGGTTGACAGTGACAACATCCAATCAAAAGGCGCTATTCCCTTCAGCCAATCAAAATAAGATACGTATCCCATTGTAATTGGCTACAAGCATCTGAGCCTTTTGCTTGGCTGATGTCACTGTCAATCAGAATGCAGCCATTCAGAAGGTGCAGATGCCTTCAGCTAATCACCCCGTGGAGGTGTATCCCATTCTGATTGGCTCACACCTTGGCACCTTCTGATTGGCTGAAATTTGATTGAAAGCCATTTCAGCCAATCAGAAGGTGTCATTCAGTATTTTATACTGGAAGAAGCACTAGAAGCCTCATTAGGAGAAGCTCCTTTAGTTTGAGTTTTTTTTTAGAGTGGCAGATAATTTCAAGAGCCCAGCCGGGAAAGAAGCGGACAAGCATGGGGACATCGCGCCAAGGTAAGTTTAATGTATATTATATTTATTGTTGTTTATTTTGTACTTAATGTTTTACTAATGTAATGTTTATTTTTTCCAGGGGCACCAGCTGGAGAAGACAAAAAGAAGAATGGGACATTGCAAAAGATTAATATTTAGAATGTTTATTTTTTCCTGCTGTGTTTATTTTTTACTAATGTGATTCTTTTTTTTGCGGTGTCCCTGTTTTCCTTCTTGCTTTCTCCGGCTGGTGCCCCTGGAAAAAAATAAACATTAAATTAGTACAACATTAAGCACAAAATAAACAACAATAAATATAAAATACATTAAACTTACCTTGCCGCTATGTCACCATCCTTGTCCTCTTCTTCCCCGGCTGGGCCCTTGAAAAAATCTGCCTCTCTAAAACTAACATAAAAAAAAATAACGGAGCTCTTCCCTGGAGGAGCTGTCCAATGCTAATGAGGCTTCTAGCGCCTCTTCCAGTATAAAAACCAGAATGGCACCTTGTGATTGACTAAAATGGCTGTCAATCAAATTTAGGCCAATCAGAAGGACCCAAAGTGTGAGCCAATCAGAATAAAATACAACCCTATATCCCATTATTATTGGCTGATGGACTTGTCCATCTTTATGAACCCAATCAGAAGGCACTATTGCTTTCAGCCAATCAGAATGGGATACACACCCACGAGGGGTTTGGCTGAAGTGATCTGTGCATTCTGATTAGCTGACTTCTGGTTGACAGTGACAACATCCAATCAGAAGGCGCTATTCCCTTCAGCCAATCAAAATGAGATACGTATCCCATTGTAATTGGCTACAAGCATCTGTGCCTTTTGCTTGGCTGATGTCACTGTCAATCAGAATTCAGCCATTCAGAAGGCGCAGATGCCTTCAGCTAATCACCCCGTGGGGGTGTATTCCATTCTGATTGTCTCACACCTTGGGGCCTTCTGATTGGCAGAAATTTGATTGAAAGCCATTTCAACCAATCAGAAGGTGCCATTTTTATACTGGAAGAAGCGCTAGAAGCCTCATTAGGAGGTGCTCCTTAAGTTTTTATAGTGGCAGATATTTTCAAGAGCCCAGCCGGGAAAGAAGCGGACAAGCATGGGGACATCGCGCCAAGGTCAGTATAATGTATATTTGTGAGGAATTGACTCTGCTTAGATTCGAACCCTGGTCTGCATGTTTGCTAAACCTTTTCCCTACCTGTACACCAGCCTGCCTCTTGCAGATTTGCCTGAGACCTGATACCTTGACTCTAAAAGCAATGAAATCAGTGACAACTCTCTTTAGCTGTGTCTGGTAAGCTGTCCGGTTCTTGGCCTATATAAGGCACTTCCTGTCTCTGTATCCTTGCCAGATTATTGTGTTCCTGAACTCTCTAATCAAGCTTGTTCCTGTTTCTCCTACCTGTTGCTGAACTTGGATCGTTTTTGACTTTGCTGCTTCTCCTTCCCACTGACCTCGGCTTGCCTGACTAAGATTATTATCCTTCTGTTCCTGACTCCCATCTCTGCTTCAGAGCAGACAGCCACTCAAGGCTCAGGGGCTCAACCAAGCTGGGTAACGAGTGGCTATCTCTGGCAGGGAGTTTTTGCTGATCTGGCTACTGGACTCCAAACTTTGTACCACCAATATCATAACAGAATAATCTGGCCCTAATCATGGAGACCGTCGGATCAGATTCTGCATTTGCTCAGCAGGTTGCTTTTAATACAAGAACTATGCAGACCCAGGCACAGACCATTCAAGTGCTGCAGGATCAAGTAGCTGAACTGCAAAATGAAGTTCGATCAATGCATAGTGAACTTACTAGCTACAGGGCACATGATGCTGCGGCTGCTGCTGCTACTAATGTTACACCTGTACAAGATGCCCGCTTGCCTCTGCCTGAAAAATTTGGAGGAGACCGCAAAAAATTTAGGGGTTTCCTAAATCAATGCCGTTTGCATTTCATGATGTTACCTAATCGTTTCCCATCTGAAAGAGAGAAGGTGGGATTTATTTTTTCCCTATTCAAAGATGAAGCCCTGGCTTGGGGCTCCCCTCTTCTGGAACAGGACAGTCCAGTCTTGGATAATCTAAATGACTTTCTTGAGGCCATGTGCCTAGTTCTTGATGACCCCAATCGATGTGCTACAGCAGAAGCCACTCTCCTTCATTTGCATCAAGGGAGGCGCTCTGTGGCTGAATATGCTGCTGAATTCAGACAGTGGTTTGCTGATACTACTTGGAACCAATAAGCCCAGAGGTTCCACTTCAGAAAAGGTCTCTCAGAGGCTATAAAAGATGAGCTTGCTCGTGTTGATCTTCCTGCTGAGTTTGATGCATTTGTGCGTTTGGCTATCCGTATTGATCGGAGACTTTCAGAAAGAAAATTGGAAAGACAGAGCTCTTTTAAACAAAGTCCTACTTTCTATTCAAGAAGTTCTACCCCAAACCCATACACACCTACCGACTCTGAGCCAGAGGCTATGCAGGTAAATCTAATAAGAGGGCCATTATCCAACGAAGAAAAACAGTGGCGACGCACTCACAATTTATGCATGTATTGTGGTAGTGCAGGGCACTATGCCATCAATTGCCCTAGCAAATCCAAGAGAACAATAGCTATGGCTGCTGAGGGTGCGCAGATTCAACCCCAATCCCAGATTTCAGACCAACTGGATTCTGTCACACAACCCTTGTTTTCTCTGGCTCATGGTGAAGAGGGTATGATGACTCAACATCCTCATTTGGTGGTGCCTATCACTTTGCAATGTGGTGATAATAAAATTTCACTACAGCTATGATAGATTCTGGAGCAGGCGGAAACTTTATGGACATCAAATTTGCAGCAGGAAATAAAATTCAGTCTATCTCTAAATCTTCACCTGTGTTAATGGAAACAGTAGACGGTTCTCCACTTACGTCAGGCCCGGTTACACATGAGACTGTGCCCTTAAAATTTATTCTGGAAGTGAATCACCATGAGTCTATATCTTTTCACCTAATCTCCTCAACACAGTTTCCAGTGATTTTGGGTATACCCTGGCTTGCTCTGCATAACCCACAGATTGATTGGAAGACTAGAACCTTGTCCTTTCCTTCAGAACACTGCTTAATGAATTGTCAACCCTCTAAGGTAACACCTGTTACCTCAACAATTAATGAAATGGTTGCTACAAACTTAACTAAGCTTCCCCTACAATATCGGGATTTTGCAGATGTCTGTGATAAGAAGAATGCTGATCAGCTTCCACCCCACAGGCCTTATGATTGCCCCATAGAGCTGATACCTGGAGCTGCTATCCCATTTGGCCGTATATATTCCCTTTCTGAGCCTGAATTGAAAGCACTTCGTGAATACATACAAGAAAATCTTGCCAAAGGCTTTATTCGACCATCTACTTCTCCAGCAGGAGCTCCTATATTTTTTGTAGAAAAGAAAGATGGCAGCCTACGGCCATGCGTTGACTACAGGGACATTAATAACATCACTGTTAAAAACCGCTACCCCTTGCCTCTCATTCCTGAACTTCTGGAGAGACTTCGCTCAGCTAAAATATTTACGAAGCTTGATCTACGAGGGGCATATAATCTGGTTCGTATAAGACCAAATGATGAATGGAAAACAGCCTTCAGAACCAGGTACGGACATTACGAATATCTAGTAATGCCATTTGGACTTTGTAATGCCTCCGCAACTTTTCAGCATCTAATCAATGATGTACTACGGGATCTCCTGGATCAGTTTGTTATGGCATATTTGGATGATATCCTGATATTTTCTGATAATCTTGAAAATCACAGAAAACAGGTCTGCATTGTTCTTGAGCGCCTTCGTACCCACCACCTATACATTAAACTAGAAAAATGTGAGTTTGAACAAACAGAAATTCAATTCCTGGGGTATGTAATAACTCCTACAGGTTTAAGTATGGACGCAAGTAAAATTAAGGCTGTGCTGGACTGGCCCATCCCCAAGAATGTAAAAGATATTCAGAGATTTGTGGGGTATGCCAATTTTTACAGGCGATTCATTAAGAATTTCTCTGCCATTATTACACCGATCACTGAACTTACACGTAAGGGGACTCCTTTTCAGTGGTCCGATAAGGCTGATACCGCATTTTCCAGATTAAAGACTCTGTTTACATCTGCCCCTATCCTGATACATCCTCAGCAGAATTGCCATTTACTGTAGAGGTAGATGCTTCTGATTCAGCTGTTGGTGCTATACTGTCTCAAAGGACTGGATCTAGGATGTTGTTACATCCATGTGCTTTATATTCCCGCCAGATGATGCCAGCAGAAAGGAACTATGACATAAGGAATAAAGAACTTTTGGCTATAAAAGCTGCCTTCACCGAATGGAGACATCTCTTGGAGGGAGCTACCCATCCAATTACTGTCCTCACAGATCACAAAAATCTGGAATGTATTAAATCAGCTAAGAGACTGTCAGCCAGACAAGCACGCTGGTCCCTATTTTTCTCAAGGTTTAATTTTTTGATTTCATACCGCCCGGGCTCCCGAAATGGTAAAGCGGATACCTTGTCTAGGATAGCGGACCCCCTCCATACTACAGTTACCGAGGCTACCATCTTGCCGGAGAGTAGATTTTTAGGTGTTACATTTCCTTCTGATCTAATGTCCCGCATTAAGAAGGGCTACGCTGAAGATCCAGTTTTTCGTGATCCTCCTCGTGATCTTCATATGACAATGCATAATGGGTTTTGGTTTTTTCAACAACGCCTGTTTGTTCCGGACTCAGTGCGACTGGACGTTTTACGTCTCTACCATGACTCAAAACCAGCAGGTCATCCAGGAATCCGAAAGACACAAGAACTACTTGCCCGATCCTTTTGGTGGCCTAAATATCATGAGGATGTTAAGAAGTATGTGTCCTCTTGTGACGTCTGTGCCAGACATAAGACTCCGCGCTCATCCCCTGTTGGCTTGCTTCAGCCTCTTCCTATTCCTCATCGGCCCTGGGGATCTATATCCATGGACTTTATTGTGGAACTACCTCCCTCTAAGGAACACACTACCATTCTTGTTGTTGTGGACCGGTTAACCAAGATGAGTCATTTTATACCAGCTCGTGGTCTCCCTTCAGCTAAACAGACTGCTGACCTAGTTATTCGGGAAATATTTTGCTTGCATGGAGTGCCGGATGAGGTAATTTCTGACAGGGGAGTGCAGTTTACATCTCGTTTTTGGAAATATTTTTGTTCTATTCTAGGTATCAATGTAAATCTGTCATCAGCTTTTCATCCACAAAGTAATGGACAGACTTTGGAGCAATATTTGCGGTGCTATATTAGTTACCTGCAGGATGACTGGCTGGATTTTTTATCCACGGCGGAATTTGCCTATAACAATGCCCAACACTGCTCCACTTCTCTGAGCCCATTTTTTGCCAACTATGGTTACCATCCGACCTTTCTGGTGAGTCTCCCGATAACTACTCCTGTTCCTGCAGTCACTGACCGGCTGACCGCCTTACGTGATTCCCAAACACTGTTGAAAGAGACTCTTTTGGAGGCTCAGGAATGTTACCTGATAGGCATAGAAAGGAGGCCCCAGTCTATCATGTTGGTGACAAGGTGTGGCTGTCCACAAAGAATCTTAAACTTCGGATTCCTTCTCATAAATTGGGTCAAAGGTTCATGGGACCTTGTGAGATCATTGCTCAGATCAATGCTGTCACTTTCCGTTTGCAACTTCCAAATTCCATGAAGATACATCCAGTGTTTCACGTTGCACTGCTTAAACCTTTTCATGAAAATACTTTCCCTGGCCGAGCCCTACCTGCCCCACCTCCAGTCCTCGTGGATGGTGAAGATGAATATGAAGTGGAAAAAATTATTGACTCCAGGATATTCCGTAACAAGCTTCAATATTTGGTTCGGTGTAAAAGCTATGGTGAGGAGGATAGATCGTGGGAACCAGTGGACAATATTCACGCTCCTGATCTTCTTCAGTCTTTCCATGCACAGTACCCTGCTAAACCGGGTAATAGGGCATACAGAGGCTGCGCCTATAGAGGTGGGGGTAATGTGAGGAATTGACTCTGCTGAGATTCGAACCCTGGTCTGCATGCTTGCTAAACCTTTTCCCTACCTGTACACCAGCCTGCCTCTTGCAGATTTGCCTGAGACCTGATACCTTGACTCTAAAAGCAATGAAATCAGTGACAACTCTCTTTAGCTGTGTCTGGTCAGCTGTCCGGTTCTTGGCCTATATAAGGCACTTCCTGTCTCTGTATCCTTGCCAGATTATTGTGTTCCTGAACTCTCTAATCAAGCTTGTTCCTGTTTCTCCTACCTGTTGCTGAACTTGGATCGTTTTTGACTTTGCTGCTTCTCCTTCCCACTGACCTCGGCTTGCCTGACTAAGATTATTATCCTTCTGTTCCTGACTCCCATCTCTGCTTCAGAGCAGACAGCCACTCAAGGCTCAGGGGCTCAACCAAGCTGGGTAACGAGTGGCTATCTCTGGCAGGGAGTTTTTGCTGATCTGGCTACTGGACTCCAAACTTTGTACCACCAAT
Organism: Discoglossus pictus; assembly: GCA_027410445.1. Classification (NCBI taxonomy): domain Eukaryota; kingdom Metazoa; phylum Chordata; class Amphibia; order Anura; family Alytidae; genus Discoglossus; species Discoglossus pictus. Next base: position 339,721,357 of record CM050167.1, on the reverse strand, counting down.
ATCATAACAATATTATATTTATTGTTGTTTATTGTGTACTTAATGTTGTACTAATGTAATGTTTATTTTTTTCCAGGGGCACCAGCTGGAGAAGACAAGAAGAACGGGAAATCGAAAAAGTTTAATATTAAGAATGTTTATTTTTTCATGCTGTGTTTATTTTTTACTAATGTGATTCTTTTTTATCTTTTTAAGGGGTGTGACTGAAGGTATATCTGCAAAGCTAAGTGGTCTTATCTGTTCTATTTTAGGTTACATCTAGGGTTTTTAATGTAATGTAGATAGGGGGGAATGTTTTATAGATGGGGTAATGTTTTATAGATAGGGGTAAGGTTTTCTAGACAGGGGGAAATGTATTGTAGTTAGGGTATTAATAGTGTGTAGTTAGAGGTATATGTGTACTATATTTATTGACTGTAATGTTATGTATATTTGTGTATGTATTTTCTTTGCAGGTGTGTAATTCATTTTTTTTTTTTGTAGTGGGGGGTTGTGTAATGTTCTTTTTTTTTATTTTTTGTAACATAGGTTTTTTTATTTTGTGTAATTAGTGGAGTGAGGGGGGTTAATAGGCGGTTAGGTAGGTAGTGGAAGCTTATGGGGGTCTGTCTAGACTCCCATTAGAGATGGGGTTAAATAGGTCTTGAAGGGGTTAAATAGGCCCAATTATGGTTAAATAGGTCCAGTTAGGGTTAAATAGACCCAGAAAGGGTTAGATAGGCCCAGTTAGGGTTATTAGGTCCAGATAGGGTTAAATAGGCCCAGTTAGGGTTAAATAGGTCTAGAAGGGGTTAAATAGGCGAAGTTATGGTTAGATAGACCCAGTTAGGGTTAGATAGGTCTAGAAAAGGTCAAATAGGCCCAGTTAGGATTAAATAGGGTTTAGTATGGGTTAATGGGGTATAGTTGGGTTAAGGGGTTAATGGCGTATAGTTAGGGTTAATAGTGTAGTGCTTAGACTTGAGTGCTAATAGTGCCTGATAGGGGTCTATATGGATCCCTATTGGACTGATGGGTTTAATGTTAGTCTCATGGGGGTCTATATTGACGCCCATGAGTGATGGGGTAATTTTAGGTGCCAGGGGGATACTTATAGTACCCCCATGGCTTGGGGGTAACCATTAGTGTGCCGCGGGCCTTCTAAGGACCCAAGGCAGGAAATTAAAATCCCCTCTGCAGCAAGTCAAGGGGTTAATGTGGGAAACCTGCAGGGGGCCCGATCGGACCCCTGCAGCAAGGGTTAATTTGTGCACATTGCAGGGGGCACGATGGGGATTTGAATAGGGATGGGTGATTTCATGCGGCCGAGTGAGATCAAAGGCTTTCCCTGCAGTACGCTGTGATCAGGGTGGCCGCAAGGGAAAGCAGGGCGCCTGCCGTAAGCCAGTTGGAGCTGTCGGTCGCAAGGGATTAGAATCGCTAAGTAGCTTGCCGCCATCCCTTCCGGCCACGCAGCTCCTATGGCTCGGATTAGAATGTCCTTTGTCCCTTTAATTTTTGGATTCCCTAAAAATATTGTTTTTATGTATAAAGGAATAAGAAACTATTCAAGTCTTTTTCCCAGATGTATATTTAAATTGTTGACTCTACAAAGTGGATCACCAATAAATAAAAAAATATTATTTTTTTGTTGTTTGTTATTGTCTGTTTGAATAGGCAGCAAACTCAAGATCACATATTAGCTGATAGTTGTGGAGCCTATTGTCTCATTTAGTATCTAAATACACACTTTCTTAGTTGTAACTAACTAATTGCAAGTTACATTGTATCCCATTTGTTTGTGTTTTTTTTTTAAAGATTTTTTTACAGAAACCACTATAGCAACTACTAGCAAAAGAAAACAGTATGCAGTCATCTAATGCAGCACTTTAAAGGTTCATAACTTGCATTTTAGTGCAAATAAAGATCCCTATTCTATTAAAAATGCAAATGGTGTTGTTCAGTTGTGTCTGACTCTCTGTGGACAACACACCATGCTGATCCACTTGGTTTTCATGGCAGAGATACTGGAGTGGGTTGCCAGTTCCTTCTCCAGTTGGCCACAGCATATTGTTCCTGGTATTCCCAGGTGGTCTTCCATCCAAGTACTGACCAGTGTGACCTTTTGGTTCTCTGACTGGATTTGAACCCATGATACTGTGGTGAAAGCACCTGCATCCTAACCACTGGGCCACCAGGGTACCCCCTAATCTATTAGAAGCTTGCAAATGCCACCCTTCAGGTGTTTTTTTCTCTAAATGTTTACATGTATTCTATTGTCTCAAGCCCATAATTTACCTCCTTAAGCCTAAACTCGTAAACCCTGCCTTTTTAAGTAGGATTTCAGGGGCATGATCATATGATCTGACAATATTTAAGCATGTCTGTAATTTACTTCTTAGACACAGCCAATAGTAAATGAGACTGTCATCATGACGTCAGTAAAACATGGAAGTTACACAAAAACTGCAATCGGAGGCTACAAATTAATTAGTGCCCATAAGTAATATTTGCCAATTGAGCTTGCAATCAAGCACTCTATTTATCTATAAAATGTATTAGATCATCTGTTTTAGTCCATGTGAGTTTCATGATATATATTAACTACTTGAGTCCGGGGTTTGAAATTACTCAGATATAACAGTTAAAAATAATATTTAACTGCATATTTGTGAGTTGAAGACTGTTCTGCAGTTAAGTCTAACATCTTTCCATGCCTTACCATGATTTTAAATTACAGTATTGTATGTTTAATTATGCATTAATAAGTGTTTGAAAAAGCCCATGCAAATCCTATTTAGTTCTCGTAATATTTTTGACAGAAACATGATACTTTTTTCAGACTTTATTTGCGAGCTAGAGCTAGGAGTCTAATAGAATATCTATTTTGAGTAACTTACTATATTATTATTATTTTGAACTTGTAATATTCAAGCTTTGCTAAAACCAATGGAGTTCTAAGGCCGGTTATGCGTCTTTGGATGGCCCATTGTGATTGTGTAACTCATAATCGGATTGCGAGTAGCTAAAAGAATATGTGCCAACATTAAAAGGGATTTTAAGTATGTGTAAATTTACAAATTGGACAATAGAATAGGGCCCAAAGATTTTGAAAAAAACACTTTAGCAAACAACAAATAAAAGCAAAAAATATATGCATTCAGCTACTGTTGTTCATATATAAATCTATTGTCAAATTGGCTTACAATTGTGGAATGTATTGTCTCATTTGGTAACTAGATACATTGTTTCTATGGGCATAGGAGCCAAAAAAAAATCTGGGGGTGATAATTCAACTCTACTCCCAGGACAGGAAGCATTGGCGGATCTTAAAAATTATAGGTCAAAGCTTTCATGGTAAAGACATAAAGCTCCATAGCCCTCTAGTGGTCAAATCTGGTAATGCATGATTAAGTTTAATTTTGCTATTTTTGTGTCCCCTATTCATTTATTCTTGGGGGGAATTTGTCGCCCCCCCCCCCAGTTCCTACGCCCCTAATTGTTTCCCATTTATATGTGTTCTTAAATATAGTGACAACTAAATTGAAATAATAATGGGTCTAAAACAGGTTCATAAATTGTAAGTACTTTTTTGCAAATAAAGTTTCTTCGCAAAAAAAAAACACTATAACCCCCTAACAAAGCAAAAAGTATGCAGTCAGCTATTTCTTTTCATATAGAAATCTATTTACACTGATCTTTTAATTAAAAATCTGAAGAGTGAATTTAAAAATAAAACACCTGTTTCGAACTCTCTCTTTTTCTGCACCTTATCCAAGCATAATGCTTCACTGTTAGACTATAGAGGAGAGCAGGTGCTAATTACTAAGCCTGATGGACCGATTTGGATCTATATGCGCCTTTATCAAAGGAAACATTTTTAGGATTGCGGCACCACAACATAAGGGTTTAAATACCCCGACTGATGACTTCATAATCTCAAAATAGGTGAGTAATAACTGGTAAATCTCATTTAGGAAAGCAAGAGGACAAACTGGACTGGATTTTGCTGACCATCAAGTGTGCTTAGTCAAAAGCAAACTAGCATAAATATCGAGCAATACCAGCATTTAAAAAAAGCAAGAGGACAAGAAAAGACTTGACTGGATTTTGCTATCTAAAATGCTTAATGAAACACAAACCAGCATGGATACCAAGCAAGGGTTATCATTGGTACCACAAGGTTTCAAGGTCCATTGATACACATCAAAGGATTTAAGCATCTACTTATACAGTTGAAAAAGCAGGTGAAAACAAGATATCATAGATATTAACAAAAATAAAATCTCTGTATAAAATTATACATACCGTATATACTCGAGTATAAGCCGAGTTTTTCAGACCTTTTTTTAAGGCAAAAAAGGGCCCCCTCGGCTTATACTCGAGTCACTCCCCCCCCCCCCCCCGTGTCTCTCTAACCCCCCCGTGTCTCTCTAACCCCCCCGTGTCTCTCTAACCCCCCCGTGTCTCTCTAACCCCCCCGTGTCTCTCTAACCCCCCCCCCCCGTGTCTCTCTAACCCCCCCCCCGTGTCTCTCTAACCCCCCCTGTGTCTCTCTAACCCCCCCGTGTCTCTCTAACCCCCCCGTGTCTCTCTAACCCCCCCCGTGTCTCTCTAACCCCCCGTGTCTCTCTAACCCCCCCGTGTCTCTCTAACCCCCCCGTGTCTCTCTAACCCCCCGTGTCTCTCTAACCCCCCCGTGTCTCTCTAACCCCCCCGTGTCTCTTTAACCCCCCCGTGTCTCTCTAACCCCCCGTGTCTCTCTAACCCCCCGTGTCTCTCTAACCCCCCCGTGTCTATCTAACCCCCCCGTGTCTATCTAACCCCCCCCGTGTCTCTCTAACCCCCCGTGTCTATCTAACCCCCCCCCGTGTCTCTCTAACCCCCCCCCCCCGTGTCTCTCTAACCCCCCCGTGTCTCTCTAACCCCCCCGTGTCTCTCTAACCCCCCCCGTGTCTCTCTAACCCCCCCCGTGTCTCTCTAACCCCCCCTGTGTGTCTCTCTACCCCTGTGTCTCTTTGCCTCCCCCTCCTCAACCTCAACCCCCCTCCTCCACCTAAACCCCCCTAAATAACTCCTCCCTCTCCCCTCACCTGCTTGTGCTCCGGCCTCCGCTCCTTGACCCGACGCCGGCGCGCATGTGACGTCGCATGCGCACCACGTCATTAGCATATACCGTGTACCGGTATATGCTAATGACGTGGTGCGCATGTGACGTCACATGCGCGCCGGGTCAAGGAGCGGATGCCAGAGCACAAGCAGGTAAGTGAGGGGAGAGGGGGGAGATATTTAGGGGGTTTTAGGTGGAGGAGGGGGGGTTTAGGGGGGTTTAGGTTGAAGAGGGGGGAGGTTGAGGGGGGTTGAGGTTGAGGAGGTGGGTTGGGGTTGAGGTTGAGGAGGGGGGTTGAGGTTGAGGAGGGAGGATGAGGATGGGGGGGTTGAGGAGGGGGTTGTGGATGGGGGGGTTGAGGAGGAAGGATGAGGAGGGAGGTTGAGGATGAGGAGGGAGGTTGAGGATGAGGAGGGAGGTTAAGGATGAGGAGGGAGGTTGAGGATGAGGAGGGAGGTTGAGGAGTGGGGTTGAGGAGGGTGATAAGGGAGGGGGAAGAGACACAGGGAAGGGAGAGGTTGGAAGAGACACAGGGAAGGGTGAGGGGAGAAGAGACATGGAGAGAGAGGGGGACACAGAGGGCACAAGAGGGACACAGGGGGCAGCACATTTCCCACCCTCGGCTTATACTCCAGTCATTCATTTTACCCAGTATTTTGTGGTAAAATGGGTGCTTCGGCTTATACTCGGGTCGGCTTATACTCGAGTATATACGGTAAATAAGAAAGAATATGTACTGTTACTTATATTCTGTCATATTATACTAATGCATACTAGGAATAAACCTAGTATGTATTAGCATAATATGATAGAAGTGTTAAACCATATTGTGTATCATTATTTTGTAAATATAACAGGTAAGTATTATAAATGTAATTTCATATGAAAGACAAAAATATAAAAAAAAAAAAAACGTGAATTAAGTGTATTGAAATAAAGAGTGAAAATGTTATTTTACCATCCTAAAGTTGTATAAAGGTACTAATTATTTGAAAGGATTAATAAATAAACAAAATATGTGCTGACAAAAAGACCATATGACTTTGAAATCCAACCTCCGTTTTTCATTGTACTCCTACCGGCTTGAACTGACGCAAGGCCGTAACTTGCGGTTATAAACAGTGGGTCCGATCGTGACTCGTGGTTCAACCCCGTTGGTCTCCAATGAAAAACGGAGGTTGGATTTCAAAGTCCTACAGGCTTGAACCACTATTCCATTGGCTGTTTCTAACTGGGAGTTACGGCCTTGTGCTATTGATCATGTTCAAGCTTGCAAATGCTACTTTCAATAGCATGGTTTGTGATGTGCGCTATCAGGCCAGGACTTGCGGGCCTGGCCAATTGAATAGCACCATAAGTTGCGGCCGCTGCAAGCTCGCAGCAGGCCTGCAGACATACCGCCATCTGAGATCGAGATGCGGCCTTGCAATTGAATCGGGTTCATAGTTCTTAGCCTTGCAGTAGATCAAGGCATCATTCAACATCAAAACAATATTAGCCTGAGGTGTGGCTAGCAGCAAACAGAGAGGAAGCACAATTACAGAGCTCCCTGCAAAAAGGCTTTAATACAACATGAAATTACCAAGCAATTTGGATTATTTTTGATCTACAAGACCAGATGCAGTGACTGAACAGTCTGGATTGCTCTGGCACTGTGCAGCAACTTTTGGACTTCACTTTAGCACAGATCTACTGGACTGAAAGATACTGGATGGGGCACAATCAACAACTATTGGAAAGGTGTCTGGTGAGTCTAAACCCCAAAGGGGACCCTTTTATGTCATCCTACCCCAGCTAGACCCCAGCTCACCTACCCAGGGAAGGGCCTCTTGATGGGAGATATAAAGTGGAGCACAACATATAATTTTTCACTTCATAAAAATTAACAAGCACTCTATATGGGTTACTACTGAAAGCTAACACAGGGTAAAGCTAGCAATAGCCCTGCAACTACACACAGACACTGGTGGACATAGAAAAAAAGGGATTAAAGTGCATTCAATGAACTTCTACACCAATCTGGGATCATAAGGAGCAAGTGGAGTTGTACCCCCACACCCCAGGGACTGTACCTTTACAGCATCTCATTGCTGGGACACATATGTTTGCAACCATCATTAAAAGCTCTGTTTATTAAATCCTAATTGGTGCTGGACTCTAATCAGCAAAGCAATTGAAGCAAAACTGCCACAGCCAAATGTAATGAACTGTTTAAGACAAGGAATTTACTTTTTTTTTTCCTCAATCCCTTATCATCTTAACTTGTTTATGTTATATGAGATAAAGGGATCGGCTACACTGGTTGTATAAGCTTGCTGATGACTACTCCCTGTATAAAAGACAGCTCAACACTACCACCAAGTGGCAGCTTACGAAAATTACATGCTCAGGCTCAAAAATGCAAATCAGGAATGCAATATATATATCTGTGCTTCTGAAAATCCACTACAACTGACATGCCTATCAGTGCCTCTGAAATCCACTACAACTGACAAGCCTACTTAGGCCTTTACAACCCAGTGTCCTTTGATTTTGTTGCTATTGTCTACTGAAGTTTGTTAAGTGTGTGACTAGAGCCTGATTTGCATTCTTATGTTCTAGTCCTATTTCAAACGACAGCCAAGCCCTGATTTTTTGTTGTCAATATTTACAGCTGTGGCAAAGAATCCAACTATCATTGCCTTGGAACTGTGACACACAACTCTGCAAGTTCTTATGCCTCACTCCCCTGTGATAGGGGGCATTTTGTGACTTGTGGTCTCTATGCTCTAACTAGGGCAGGGCTAGGCCCAGTGACTGACTGCCATTCTGATTTCAGTAAGTGCATGCAGCTGCCTGACACCAAAGGCAGGTGGATACAATTGTTATCTGTCAAAGTAGAAAAGGGGCACCATCTACCCTACATTGGAAGTTCACAGATTCTCATGTGCACAATAAAAGTATTTTATTCCTTCTTTGGCGGATCAAGCTACAATGTGGCTGGTGCTGAGCAGAGCACACTACAATTCAGCCGCCCGATGGTCAAAGTGACAATTCCTGAAGCACTCTGGTAACTTACTATATCTTGGGGTCTAATGGGGTGCACATATATTCAGTGTACTGCAAAAAAGATATACAGCACTACTACCCAGAGAAATTTCAGGAATATAACATCAGTGATCTTTAAACTACATTAACTTACTACTACAAGAAATTAAGACTATCAATTACATCTGATACTTCCATGGTCTGCCACTGCCATCTAGTGGAGGAAAGTGGTAAACCACAAAGGGACTTCCTGATAGCACAAAGCTTATGGGGCATATGTTTCACATGAGAGACTTGATATTCTCCAGGATGTAACTTCCTATTCCCATATGCCCGTTACATGGGGACACTTACAAAAGCAAAAGTGACAAAATACCTTTTCTTATGTCATGGCTGGAGTAGCTACGAGAAAAAGTAGCAAGAATATACAATCTTATTACTTGCCTAGAGCGTCACCCCCTGCATCTCAAAAACAACAGCCTAACTCAAAAACCACGGCAGCAACAACGATGGAGCATACAGCGCCAAGCACTAAGGGTGATATCCAAGACCTCAAAGACCTGATCCTCACATTCAGGGAGGACATCAGAGCGGACATCCAAAAAGTCTCAGCAGACTTGACGTCCGAGATAAAAAGAGTGGACGCTAAAACTGACTCGCTTGAAGAGAAATATAACAAACTAAAACAATCTCATGTCAAGATTGAGGAAGAAATCTCCATGCTAAAGGAGGAGCAAGCCCGCCACTTAACATTTCAGGAAGACCTAGAAAATAGATCTCGGAGACAGAATATCAGACTGAGAAACGTACCTGAATCAGTAACTGACCTCCATCTATACATGTCAGAGCTCTGTGAGTTTCTGCTACCAAATCTGGACTCTGAGCAATACAGACTGGACCGGATCCATAGAGCTCTGGGAGGTCGTTCCACCATGTCTGAACGCCCCAGAGATATCATCGCCCGCTTCCATTACTATACAACTAAGGAAATGTTCATGAGAGCATCCAGGGGGGGTATCCCTGACATGAAGGGCACAGACCAAGTGTCTTTGCGGACCTCGCTCAACAAACGTTATTCAAGAGGAAAATGATGAAACCACTCCTGGACAACATCCTGGCCCATGGCTGGAAATACTCTTGGGGCTTTCCATTTCGCCTACTGATTGCCAGGGACGGCAAGTTCTTTACCATCAGAACCCTAGAGGAGGGGATGGCCCTTCTAGCTACCTGGGGCATTACTTTACCAGATGCTCCTGGAGTTTCTGGCGACAGCCAACCCGTCAGGGAGTTGACAGAGGGTCCCCGAGGAAGAACAGTTGGTCTTAATTCTCGTGGTAGAGGTTCCAACCTCCCCTCCAGAAGACATCAAAACAGGGCCCCTGACCAGCCAGATGTGCCATAGATCCAATAACACTGTGATGTATTGTTATATGATATGTTATAGTTAGGTTCTACCTCTTATTTTGATCTTCTAAAACTTGCGACCAAAAATATGAACAGACATGACTAGTTAAACTCTTGCATAACTATCTGTCACTTTAGAAGAATATTTCTTCTTTTTTTTTTTATATAGATATTGATAGTGTCCCTTAAGGGCTTCACCATATACACACCCCCCGGCGAATCCAGTCAGTATTGGAGTCTAATACTACTGGACTCACCAATTTAATTAAAAGGACAGCGCTTTTTTTTTTGATAAATTTGTGTCAACAAATTTGACGCCGGATTACTTGACAAGCAGTTTCAACCACTGTATATCGTTGTGTTCTCCTCATCCGTTCTACCCTAACTTTTTACTTTACGTTTACATCAATTTGCACAGTGAAGTGACGCAGGTGGTTTCTGGACGGAGTCCCAGCGGGAGGCTCATCAGACTAGATACTCGAAGGCGGCTATAACCCTTAGTGCTCTACTAAGCTTGGCCTTGAGCCCCAGACAAACGGTGAGTCATGAATATTAATATCATTTCACATAATGCTCAGGGCCTGAATGAACCGATTAAGAGAGGGGTTGCCATAAAAGAGTATCAGAGACTAGGGGGAGATGTAATATTTGTGCAAGAAACACATTTTAAGAAACTAGCGGTCCCCAAATACTGGGGGAAAGCATATAAACAAACTTTCCACTCCACCGCAACAGAAAAGAAAAGAGGGGTGACTCTCCTTATTCATAATAGGCTTACATTTCGCCACACCCGCACTCAGACAGACCCAGAGGGTAGATATGTGGCAGTACATGGCACCATTCATGACCAGAAAATTACCTTCCTTAACATATATGCGCCAAACACTGATCAGAAGCAATTCTTCACTAAGATTTCAGATCTGATTATGGGCTGGGAGCACTCCCTCCTGATCATAGGGGGGGACATGAACACAGTCCTAGATCCATCTACAGACAAATCAACTGCTACCACTAAACTCACACCTCCCACGGCTACCCGAGCTCTTAAACATATTCTCAGATCTAATTGCCTGATAGACAGTTGGAGGATAATGAACCCCACTGATCGAGAGTATACTTTTTACTCCCCCAGACATCTGTCACACTCCAGAATTGATTACCTGTTCATTCAACAACACCTATCACTAAACTTAGAAGCAGCTTCCATTCGACCCATTTCGTGGTCAGATCATGACCTGGTTCTGATCTCCCTGTCTGGACTTCTACCAGCGGGACGGTCCCCCTCGTGGGCACTAAATCCCTGTCTATTAAACGATCTAGTCCTAAGGGAAAAAATCAGCAGTGCAATTGTGGAATACTTCGGGATCAATAGTGGGGGTGAGGTAGACGGGGGAGGAGTGTGGGCAGCCCATAAGGCAGTGATTAGAGGAGTTTGTATTCAGCTAGGAGCAGCAGCGAAAAAAGCAGATAGAGTGCAAATTAGGGACCTCAATAGCAAGATCACAGAGTTACAATCACTATTTGCCAGGAATCATGATCCTATGATCTACAATGAAATTCTGAAATACAAACACACCTTAAACACAGTGCTCAGGAAGAAGGTGGTCTCCATGCTACAACGTACGCAGGCCAGCTTCTTTATGAGCACCAATAAACCTGACAGTATGTTGGCCAGAAAGCTTAAAGCACAGAGGGCGGACTCATTCATCCCAAAGATATTTACTAAAGGGAAAGGCCCGGTCTCTAAACCAGACCAGATTGCTGATGTCTTTCGACAATTTTATACAGAACTGTATTCCGCCCCCTCTCACTCAGGATCCTACTCTCACAAATCACAAATTGATGAATTTCTTTCTGGGATTCAGCTGCCACAAATTGAGGAATCACAGGCAGAGACCCTAGCAGACCCCATAACTGCTGAGGAAATTAAACAGGCTATTAAGGCCACGAGATCACATGCAGCACCTGGTCCGGATGGATTCACAAATTTTTATTATAAACAATACATCGATCTCTTGCTACCGCACCTCCAAGAATTATTTAACAGTTTCCTTTCTGGTTCTTCATTCAGACCAGAATTTCTAGAGGCTAAAATTATCGTAATACCCAAAGAGGGGAAAGACCCAGCACAGTGCGGTAGTTATAGACCGATCTCATTGATCAACACGGACCTCAAACTATATTCCAAAATAATGGCAAACAGATTGGCCCCATTGTTGCCGGACGTGATCCATCCGGACCAGGTAGGCTTCATCTCAGGTAGAGAAGCACCCGACAACACCAGGAGAATCTTTAACCTGATAGACTTGGCTACCAGAAAGGATATCCCGCTAATGCTCCTATCTTTAGACGCCGAAAAGGCATTTGATAGGATAGACTGGACTTTTATGTGGAAAACATTGGCAAAGTTTGGTCTGGGGGACGGCTTTTTGAAGGGCATTATGCCTTTATACAGCGATCCCAGAGCATGTATTATATATCAGGGATTTGTGTCCAAACAATTTAATATTACTAGGGGAACTAGACAGGGCTGCCCACTCTCCCCCTTGCTCTTCGCCCTTAGTCTTGAACCATTGGCAGCGGCAGTTAGAAATTGTCCAAACATTAAAGGAGTGCAGATTGGCCCTAATGAGCATAAGCTCAACCTTTTTGCAGACGATATCATGCTGTCACTTACAGATCCAATACCAAGCCTGCCTAATTTATTCCAATTGCTCACAGACTTTGGCAGAGTGTCAGGGTTCAAAATCAACACTAACAAGAGCATAGCCCTCAACATTACACTACCCCAAACGGTGAAACAGAACTTAGAAAACAGCTTTCCCATAAAATGGGCACCCAAACAGATAACTTATTTGGGTATTCATATTCCGCGGTCTATAGCGTTGGTATACGAGGCAAATTTTCCTCCTGTCTTTAACAGAATCAAGGCAGATATCTCCAAGTGGTCCTTCCTTAACATCTCATGGTTGGGCAGAATAAATTCCATCAAGATGAATGTGATTCCCAAATTATTATACCTATTTAGGACAATCCCAACCCCGATCAGGTTACCCGACCTTAGAGTGTTGCAAAAAACACTTTTTAAGTTCGCATGGAATAACAAGAAACCAAGAATTAATAGAACCACAATGTGTGCGCCTAAACAGAAAGGGGGGCTAGCCTTCCCTGATCTAATCAAGTATTATAAGGCCACTAGATTAGCTCAAACCACGACCTGGTTTAAAAAAGAGGCCATACCGGTGTGGGCAGACATAGAGAGGCAACTTCTAGAAGACAAGCATTGGGTACTATCGCAGGTTTTATGGCTTAGCTTAGGTCGGGACCTACGAACAGGAGAGTTACCAATTTGTATTAGCCACTCTTTGAAATTATGGAAAGACCTGAACAGAAGGGTGGACCTCCTGAGCGTGGGTTCTGGCTTGATTCCACTATGGCAATCACACAAAGGTCAGCACCTCAATAAATTTACCCAGATGAAATGGTGGATAAAGAACAAAATAACAATTGTGGCAGATACCTGGGTGACCTCACAAAGCAACACATCGTCAATTATCACTGACATAATTCAGGTGCCACATAGAGAGTGGCTTAATCTGATGGCAATTAATGAGACACTAACACACTCTACGAAAATCAACAAATATCACACCAAATCTCCCTTTGAGAAATGCTGTATCAACAATCCCGGAGGTAAGGCCAATATAGCCATCATTTACAATCAGATGGTGTCTCTCACCAACAGGGTTAAACCACATTACCAAACTGCATGGGAGGCTGACTTGCAGGTAACTCTAGACGACAGCCAATGGAATAAGATCCTAAAACAAGCCAATACCTCTTCACTAAACGTGACACTAAAAGAAAACTCTTTTAAGACAATAATGAGGTGGTACCTTACACCAGCAAGACTCCATCTTCTGAACAAAACACACCCTGACACATGTTTTAGGGGCTGCACAGACACTGGTACACTGATTCACATGCTGTGGGAGTGTCCGAAAATAAGACCCATATGGACAGCAACATACGACCTATTAGAAACACTTTTGGGGACAACAGTAACACAAAAGCCTGAGGAAGCTTTGCTAGGCCTTCCAATTACGGGGCTATTCAAATCAGAACAATGTTTAACAACACAGATATTTTTGGCCACGAGATGCATCATAGCTAAACACTGGAAACTTACCTCCCCTACTCACATTGAAGTACTTCACAAAATCAGGTTCATTCGGGCTATGAGCTCACTTTCAGCTGAAATTGATGAAAGATACCGTCGATGGGCCTCCTGCTGGGACTTATGGACTCTACGAGGTCCACAATAAGGTTCGTGTGAACTACTTTTATGGGTTGACCTGATGTTTGATCTATGGTTTCACCTTACTGTACCTCCTAGACACATGTCTGCTTTGAGGAATGTATATATGTTCAAGACCTTGTGTGACTTTATATATATGTTTTACATGTTCATGTGTTATTCTAACCAAAAAAGAAAAACTTTGAAAGAAACTTTTTGATATATCTTGTTGATACTTGAGAGATTTGTTATATGATTTGCTGAACTTACGATGTTCTATTTGTTTATTCTTTCAATAAAAAAGTTAATTATAAAAAAAAAAAAAACAATATTAGCCTTTGGTGCATACACCATTCAAAACTTTCATTTTCTCCAATAACCAAAATTAGCAGGTATACAACAAAACTTAGAGCCCAATTCAATTAGAAGCCTGCATCTTGTGGTTTACAGGGCGTCTGTCTGTGGGCGTGCTGCGGGCTTGAACTCTGCTACAATTCCGCTGCTATTCAATTGAACAAGCTTGCAAGTTATGGGTCGAAAGCCACGAGCAGTTCAGGGCGGGAACATGATCAATTAAGCAATGCCGTAACCACCCATTTTGAAACAGCCAATAGAAAATGAGACTGCCACCATTACGGCAGTAAAACATGGAGGTAACATGTCAGTCAATTGGGTTTGAGGGTCCGGTATGCGATGAGACTCACAAAACCACAAAATAATAAAAATGAATGCCAATACTGTTCTAGTCCATGCAGTGGCCTGCATTAACTAATTGATTCCTGAGATCGATATAACCCTGAAATGACACACAAAAAAAATGTGTTGCCCGTTTGCGAGCTTGAGACTATTGTGCAATTAATTTGAATGTCTTTCATCACTTTCCCCGTCATTTACAGTGCAGTATTGTTTTTTTATTTGCATTTACAATGATACAGACAGGGTTTAAACCCCCTTGCGGGTCCTCTTGAGTACTCGTAGGATTTTGTCCTACATTTGCCGTTTACGGGGGTAAAACATTTGCGGGCTTGGGGAATTGTAGCAACTGAATAGCGATTTGCGATTTTAGCAATCATAACTCTTGTGGACGGAAAGATCAAAGGCATCGAAAGGCTGTAAGTTCCGGGTTTAACCATCAAAGCAGCCATATATCTTGCATCCTTTGGCTACACCAATTCTATCACATAGAGCCCGCAACTTAATCGGAGAAGGCCGTGTGTCTGCGGGCCTGGCCAGATAGCGCACATCGCAAACTATGCTATCAAAAGTAGCATTTGCAAGCTTGAACATGATCGACGATGCAAGGCTGTAACTCCCGGTAAGAAACAGCCAATGGAATGTGGGTCCAATCGTGACTCGTGGGTCAAGCCCGTATTGAATTACGATCGGACCCACATTCCAGATATAATGCAATATTGATAAAGCCGTAAATATGTTAATATATTACAGGCAAGTTCCATTATATGTTATATGTACATTGATTGCCAGGATCGATGTAACACAGAAATTAAACATGAAATCAAGTATTTCTTTTGGCTGATTTGCAAGCTTGAGAATGTTGTGCTATTAATTCTAAGACCTAACATCACTTTCCCTTTTAATAAAAGTACAGTAGAGCGTTTATATATGCATTTGCAGTGCTCCAGACATGTCATTAAGCCCTTTGTGAGACCTCCTTGGTACCAGTAACTTGTGGTTCAACTTTTGCCATTTGCAGGCTTGACGGAGTGGTTAGCGAGAGGGAATCGGAGCAATTGAATAGTGATTTGCGATTTTAGAGTTTGCAACTCTTGCGGCCGTGAAAGATCAAAGGCTTAGAGGGGCATTAACTTGACATTTGAACCATCGCAGTGAATCGCAAACCGGAGCTCGTAACTCGATCAGAGCATGCAAAAAGACGCCAATTGAATAGCAAAGTAACTTGCGGGCTACATTTTCGAGCCCGGATCTCCCGAAAGCCTCAATTGAAGGAAGCTCATATTGCTTCCACAGAATATTTTAAAATATTATTTAGACCACTAAATTCTCACTCTACCTATTGCTAAAACAAACATAAACAATCAGAATATTATATTATCCTACAGAAGATAATTGGTGTTTCTTTAAAGTCTTAATTTAAAGTTGATTTCTGGAGCCATTCGGCCTTGAATCCCAGTTACTACTGGACTGGACAGATTTACTGGCCACACACCATAATAGGTAGGAAGGTAGAAGGAGATAAACTGCTCTGTTTTAGGGGAAAACGCAAAATTCAAAAGCTAGGAAAAAATTTAAACTTTCATTTATTTTAAGTTGCATACTGATTTTAATAGCCTATGCATAGCAAACAAACATAAAAGCCTTACTTGTAAATGTAGTACAGTGGTCTTTTAATATAGCCCTGTCCTTGAATCTTGAATTTGAGCTATCGTTGTTTATGGGAGTCTGTAATGTAGCCCGCAAACTAATTTGCTATTCAATTGGTCGATCTACTGGTTACAGGCCGAAAATCCCTGCGGTTGTTACAACCATAACTTACACCCCATCTAAGACTTTGATCTTTCAAGCCCGCAAAAGCTACCATCGCTAAAATCGCAAATCGCTGTTCAATTGCTACAACTCCTCAAGCCCGCAAATATCGGACAAAATCTTACGGGTTCCAAATGGGACCCGCAAAGGGTTTACAGACTAGTTTGTAACACTGAAATAGACCATTAAAACACCCCAATAGACTTTAAAAGATGGGGAAAATAATGGAAGGCATTATAATTCATTGCACAACAATTCCCATGGAACATATAGGCCTTAAAGAAAAAGTCTCATATGTTGGCATGGTCATGCATATGCAAATATGAAAAGTGTGGCTGCAAGATGCTCAAATCAATTAAAGAGACACTACCTGATTAAATTGCAACACAAATACATGAAAATGGCTGACATATTATCCCTTTCTCACTGACAGAGGCCCTAATATGGACCCTAAAAATAATGACCTAGCACTATGTGTAGCTATCTGTGATTTAATATATGTGTATTTGTATTATGTGTAATCTGTAAATATGTGTAATCAAAGTTTAAGTATAAAATCATAATTAGAGTAACATAAGAAAATAAAACTGCTCTCAAAAATCGCCAACTCTCTCTCTATCACTGCTCAACCCACAAACTCCGGGACCTGCATGCTACTTCGGTAGAATCTACAACACAGTCAACGCATGGGCATGTGGAACTCAACTTTATAATCTCTCTCTGTCAATCATCTTCGGCTAGTCCACATTCTATTGGCTGAGAGGCCTGCGTCGCACTCCATAAGTACGGGATTGAATATTAACTGAAGACCGCATGTAGTGCAACCTACTGACAGATTGCTGGCATGGGAATGGTTTACGGTCTTGAAGCTTTGGCCCGTAACTTGCGGCCTTGATCAATAGAATCACTCTGTAATTGTAGCAAATCTCAAGCCCACAGACATGCGGCCTGTAGCCCGCAAGCTGCGGCCTTGCAAGGCTCAAAGTGTGGTAATTTGGTAATCTTGAGCTGCAACTGTGATAATCCACCTTAAGCAAAAACATTTTGTAAAGAAAGGCTACATGAGAGACAAGGGTGTGGTTTGGAAGAGAATGCTGGTGAATGCACAATAAAGAAACAGTACCTGCTGGGGAGGCAGAACTTGTTAGTGCACCAGAAAATAAATTTACTCTTCACTTATCCACTCAGGAGTTCAAGAAAATATAAATTTTTGTACTGTCAGAAGTTCATATATTCCTGCTAGCAACTGTGGATATGTTTTAATCTTTGCACATGCTTTATACAGGTTATTACTATTATTGCTAGGTTAATAATAATGATTTCCATACACATATGCAATGTCATGTTTTTATCATCTGGATAAGTGGCTCTCTAAAGTTGGTCTATAAATAATTTCTGGTCTGTAAAACCTTGTCTGCAAGATATGATTAAAGGACTTCTGTAGTTTGATAAAAACTTCACATTTGCAAAGCATGTAACAATAATATAAGCTGGTATGCAAGATAGGAATATAAAAGCATTTCAGATAAAATATTGTATTTAGATGACTAATTAGACTGTAAGTCTGTCTGTAAGATTAGGGGGTGTTGTATCCTATGGGGCTTTTTCTTTCATTGACTTCTATTGTAAAGGGGCTTTTTGAAGAGGACCTTTTGTAACAGAATTGAGTACACAATTATATCTGCATGCATTGTTCCTCCCAGGGTTCTGATCCTTTTACAAAAACAAAAGACCCATCATCACTGAAGGAAAATTGAATACAATAGTTAAAAATGT
This sequence comes from Discoglossus pictus, assembly GCA_027410445.1. Lineage (NCBI taxonomy): Eukaryota > Metazoa > Chordata > Amphibia > Anura > Alytidae > Discoglossus > Discoglossus pictus. The sequence continues at coordinate 339,703,259 of CM050167.1, read as the reverse complement.
AGGTTATAATAATTTATTTTAAACCTTGTAAACACATGTTTAAGTCAATCCCTCCAAAAGAGCAATTTATTAACTAACTAATTACATTGCACTGGTCCTTTAAGTAGGAGCCATGAAAAGCTGCATATGAAAGAGGATAATATGGAATAGCTGAATCCTTAAAGGACCACAAAAGTCCAATTTATGTGCTCTGCACCATTTGACAAAGGGTGAAAAAGCACATGGAAAAAGTGTTTTCATTTTGAAAATTGTTGTTGATTTCATGGATTTGACCAGTTGAAGTCAGGCTATTTCACTGTGTCGGCTCTGCCTGAAAGAGTAATGAGCTCCGTAGTGCACAGAACAATAAATATTAGATAGAATCAGGTGTAGAAGCTTTGAATGAAGCAGGGGCTGAGTCATAACTGTTCCATTATATTATAGCTGAGACTGTGGCACAAAGCTAAGGTTTCTGTTTTTGTTAGATATCTTACTGGGTCCAATTCCAACCAAGGGTGTTTTTCTTTTATTTACTGTTTAAAAAAAATCAGAAATATGTTATTTAGTTTATATTCTAAAGCCTCATATGTCAATATGAGGTAACTGTCTTGGTTTCTTTTTGTTTTATTTTAATAATTTTAATAATTATGTGAACTACTTATTGAATATATATATGTACCCACTATTACACAAACACATATATTTTAAATGAATAGTTCATATAATTTAAATATGTATATATATATATATATATATATATATATATATATATATATATATATATATATAGTTCAGTTAATGAAATTAGTTTGCTTTAAAAATTATATGCAAAAGTTAGAATGTGTTGGAGTGGGGTCAGTGTATTTTCATTATTAAATCATTGATTCTAAATCAATGCCTTGCACTTGTTTTTGTAATAACTAATATATTTATTATTAACACACATATAACTGATAAAAAATATTTAAAACAGACTGCTTACTTCTGCACTACCATATACGGCTTATAAAGAGAGTATAAATCCATAATTCGACCTATAACAGTTTCAGACTTCAGCCTTATTACATATGCAGATTCTTGTGAGACGGCTTTAAGGGCTAAACTAACTTTACATTTTAAAAATGTAAACACATTTTCCACATGATTTTCCACTCTCTAACTTAGAGATCGCATATAGCAACTTTTGTGGTCCTTTAAATTAGAATAGGGTTTAATTTTTTTTTTTTTATTTCTGTCCACCAAACTGATTACCAAGCTTAGCATTCTGTGCCACACATAGAAAAATGTACATCTCAGAAATTACTTAAAGGATCACTGAACTCTGGATTTTTTTTTTTATGTTGAAACAAAATTAATCTCTTTTATACTTTTTATAAATATTTTACTATTGCATAGTATAAGAGCAGTCACTTGACTCTCACATTTTCACTCACTGACATCCTCCATCTTGTTGAATTGAAGAGGTGATGGTTGAGGAGGAGCCATCCATGCAGCTGTACAGGTTCCACTTACAACATGATAAGTAGAGCTGTCAGTGTGATTTATTCCCAAGAAGGAAAGTATGTTTTATTAAAGAAACTAGCTGGCTTTGCTGTTTGCCACACAATGCGAGGTTCTGCCTCCTCTGAGCACCTTCGTCACCCTCCGTCATTTGTAAAGTCTTGCGAGCAAGCTCTGCAATGAACGACTCCTTATCTCCCTCTTCTCCCTCCATGTTGTCTCCTTTCCCCCCGTGTCTCTTCTCCTCCTCCCCTGTGTCTTTCCTCCCTCTCCCTCCCCATGTCTCCTCCCCCTCCCCTGTGTATCTCCCCCCACCTCTCCCTCCCCTGTGTCTCTTCCCCCCTCCCCTGTGTCTCTCCCCCCTCCCCTGTGTCTCTTCCCCCTCCCCTGGCTCTCTTTCCCCCCAGCAGCAGAAGGAGGTCATTGCATGATAGTAAGAGAGGGGGAAAGGGAGGAGGAGGCTAAGGGGAAGGAGGGAGGAGGGAGGTTTTTTTTACAAGTGGATTTACCTTACAAGTAAAGGCTGATAAACTGCAGAGTGCACTAAGTGTGCCCAGGTGAGAGGGGTGTGGCTTGACTGTTAAACTTGTATAAAAGGTTTGTGAGCTGGTTTGGGGTCTGTTTACAAGTGGATTTACCTTACAAGTAAAGGCTGATAAACTGCAGAGTGCACTAAGTGTGCCCAGGTGAGAGGGGTGTGGCTTGACTGTTAAACTAGGATAAAGGATTTGTGAGCTGGTTTGGGATCTGTTTACAAGTGGATTTACCTTACAAGTAAAGGCTGATAAATTGCAGAGTGCACTAATTGTGCTCAGGTGAGAAGGCAGAAATTAATAGAAACCGGAGAAGGGGAACTTGTGAGCTTGCAAACATTTTCAGTATCAAGTGCAATTCTAGTAAAAGCCTAGGAGTTTAAATAAAAGGAGGGCCTTCAAAGAAAAGGGAGGGCAGATTTATAGTGCAAAGGAGGAAAACTTTATATAAATATATTATATTATATTCTTTATTTTTCCCACTGAAATTTCGTAGACAATAATAATAATTATGAGTCAGTCCAGTGGCAACCTTATTCAGTGTACATCCTGTCATATGTATGCAATACTGGAACAGATGATCCAGGGTCCATACCTCTGTGAGAGGTGTGAGCATGTTGCCTCTCTGGAAGCTCAAATTGGAGATCTGGAGAGGAGAATTGCAGCACTTTGTGATATTGCTCCACTGGAAAGGGGGTTGGTGCTCACTGAGCACAGTTTAGCTGGGCCTAGCATGGAGGGTGGAGCTGGGGCAAGTGAGGATGTCCAGGGAGGCAGCTGGGTTACAGTTACAAGGGGAAGCAGGGGGAACAGGAGGAGGCAGGCCAGTTCTGAGTTGGCAAACAACAGATTTGCCAGATTGAGTGAAACTGTTGGCGATGTCCATTCAGGAATGGCAATGCCAGATAGAGCTGTTCCCTCTAACAGCCGGGCGAACAGCTCTACTGGAGAAGAGGGATGGCAGAATAGGCAGAACTGACAGGTTTTGGTTGTAGGGGACTCTATTATTAGGAAGGTAGACAGGGTGATTTGTCACCCAGATCCCAGCAATCGAACAGTTTGCTGTCTCCCGGGTGCTCGGGTTCATCATGTTGTGGATCGGGTAGACAAATTATTGGGAGGGGCTGGAAATGAACCGGCGGTCTTGGTACATATTGGTACCAATGACAAAGTTAGTGGAAGATGGAGTGTCCTAAAGAATGATTTTAGAGAACTAGGTAATAAGCTGAAGGCAAGGACCTCCAAGGTAGTATTTTCTGAGATACTACCAGTGCCACGTGCTAGCCCAGGGAGGCAGAAGGAGATTAGGGAGGTTAATGCGTGGCTAAAGATGTGGTGCACTAAGGAGGGGTTTGGCTTTTTAGAGCACTGGGCTGACTTCTCACTTCGGTACAATCTCTACAGTAGGGATGGATTGCACCTTAATGATGAGGGAGCTTTTGTACTAGGGGATAGGATGGTAGAAAGGCTGGAGGAGTTTTTAAACTAGTAGGTGGGGGGGAGGGACTAGATATAAGTAATGGGGTAGAAAGTGTAGAGGGTATAAGGGATGAATTAACAACTCATAGAGGAGGAGATGGGGGAGGGGTAGTATAGTCAATATGGAGGTAGTACTAAGTAATTCAAGTTCAGTGGCAGGCACTTCAGAACTAGAGACTCATAACATAAGGTGTATGCTTGCTAATGCCAGAAGCTTGCCAGGAAAAATGGGAGAGTTAGAATTATTAGCAATTAATGAAAAATGGGATTTAATAGGCATTACCGTGGTGGGATGAATCTCATGACTGGACTGTTAATCTGGATGGTTATAACCTATTTAGGAAAGATAGAGGCAATGGTAAACGAGGAGAAGGGATTTGTCTGTATGTTAAGCCTGAATTTAAGGCTATAGTCAGAGAAGATATTTATGGTGGACCTAGTGATAAAGTTGAATGTTTGTGGGTAGAGTTAAATAACGGAGCAGCAAATTCCAAAAGAATATTAGTAGGAGTATGCTATAAACCCCCAAATATAGCTGAAAGTGAGGAAATACAATTATTGTTACAGATTGGAAATGCAGCTAAGAACGGGCAAGTTCTGATAATGGGAGATTTTAATTGCCCTGAAATAAACTGGATAAATGAGACCAGCAGTTCAGCTAAGGGGAGCAGGTTCTTGAGTACACTCAGGGATCATTATCTGGCCCAGGTTATACAGGAGCCTACTAGAAATGAAGCTATCTTAGATTTACTCATTACAAATAATATTGATATTGTATCAAATGTTGAAATAGGGCAACCTTTGGGAAACAGTGATCACAACACAGTCTCATTTGAGATTGAATAAAAAAAACAACATTTTAAGGGGCCAACAAAAACTCTTAATTTTAAAAGGGCAGATTTTAACGGTCTAAGGGCAGCAATACAAAGTATAGACTGGGACAGAGAACTGATAGGTAAAAACACTGAACATAAATGGACAACATTTAAATCCTTACTAAATATACATACACATCGGCATATACCGTGTGGGAATAAAAGTAAAAGGAGTAAATCACAACCTATGTGGCTTAACAATGATTTAAAGATCAAGATACGGAGTAAAAAACAGGCATTTAAATTATACAAACAAGAGGGGACAGAGACTGCTTTACGGGAATACAAGGAAATCAACAAGGCTTGCAAAAGCGCGATTAGACTGGCTAAAATAGAAAATGAAAAATTAATTGCAAAAGAGAGTAAGACTAACCCTAAAATGTTTTTTAAGTATATTAATGGGAAGAAGGCGAGGAAGGAAGCTATAGGAACATTACAATGTGAAACAGGCTGTCTGAAAATTAGTGACCAGGAAAAGGCAGATGAGCTAAATTGGTTCTTTTCCTCGGTATACACAAGGGAGGTACCAGTGGTTGGGACACTGCGACATAATGGGGCTACACTACCTTTGCCAAATAATTGGTTAACACAGGAAGTAATCCAAAAGAGGTTGGAAAAAATAAATGTTAATAAAGCCCCGGGTCCTGATGGAATACATCCAAGGGTACTAAGGGAACTGGGTTCTGTAATAGCCAAACCATTATATTTAATTTTTCAAGATTCACTCAACACAGGGTCTCTACCAGATGACTGGAGAAAAGCTGATGTGATACCTATATTTAAAAAGGGAGCAAGAGCAAATCCGGGGAATTATAGACCAGTGAGCCTCACTTCTGTAGTGGGGAAGCTTTTAGAAGGGTTTATAAGGGATAATATACAAGAATATGTATATTTGAACAGGATTATAAGTAGGAGTCAACATGGATTTATGAGGGATAGGTCATGTCAAACAAATCTAATTAGTTTCTATGAGGAGGTTAGTAGGAACCTGGATCAAGGCAACTCAGTGGATGTAGTCTTTTTGTATTTTGCAAAGGCTTTTGATACAGTGCCACATGGGAGACTATTGGGCAAACTAAGGGATACAGGAATTGCAGTAAACATCTGCGCATGGATTGAGAGCTGGCTAAAAGACAGGAAGCAAAGGGTTGTTGTAAATGGAACATACTCCGATTGGACTAATGTGGTAAGTGGGGTTCCTCAGGGTTCAGTATTAGGTCCTCTCCTTTTTAACATATTTATTAATGACTTAGAGGTAGGATTGGAGTGTGGTGTCTCCATTTTCGCTGATGACACAAAGTTGTGCAAGGTAATTAAATCAGAAAATGATGTGCTTTCCCTCCAAGGGGATTTACATAAAATTGAGGAATGGGCATCTAAATGGCAGATGAGATTTAATACGAATAAATGTAAAGTTATGCATCTGGGAAGGAAAAATAGCCATGCAATTTATAATCTTAATGGAGCAAATCTAGGTGTATCAGATATTGAAAGGGATTTGGGAGTGCTTGTGGACAACCACCTAGGTAACAGTGCTCAAAGCCAAGCAGCAGCTGCAAAGGCAAATAAAATATTAGCATGTATTAAGAAAGGTATAGAAGCCAGGGAAGCAAATATAATTCTGCCACTATACAAATCTCTAGTACGCCCTCATTTGGAATATGGAGTACAATTTTGGGCACCACTTCATAAAAAGGACATTTTAGAGCTGGAAAAGGTACAGAGAAGGGCAACCAAACTAATAAGGGGAATGGAGGGGCTAAGTTATGAAGAAAGACTAACCAAATTAAACTTATTTTCTCTAGAAAAAAAGGCGTCTAAGAGAAGATATGATTACCTTATATAAATACATCCAGGGTCAGTATAAAGATTTGTTGGGGGAGCTTTTTGTGCCAAGAGGTTTTCAACTGACAAGAGGACATCCCTTGAGGTTAGAAGTAAAAAGATTCCACCTCAAAGAAAGAAAAGGGTTCTTCACAGTAAGGGTGGTTAATCTGTGGAATTCTCTACCAGAGGAGGTGGTGACAGTGGATTCGATAGATAACTTTAAAAGGGTACTAGATTTATTTCTAATTAAAAAGGGTATTCATGGTTATCATGGATAATTAGAGAGACAGTAATGATCCAAATTTAACATTTCCCCTTTAGACAATTGGCTAAGTCTCGCTTTTTTTTTTTTTTCTTTCTATTTGCCTTCCTCTGAACTAATTAATAATAATAGACAAAAAAAAAAAAAATTAAATAATTGATTAATAATTAATTAACAACTAATGAATTAATAGTTAATCTGCATATTGATCAAAGGAGATCTTAAAAGGTTGAACTTGATGGACTGAAAGTCTTTTTTCAACCTTAAATACTATGTAACTATGTAACTATGTAACTATATAGATGAGGCAAAGGGAGGAGGATAAGGGGGAAGGAGGGAGGAGACACAGTGGGCCTTGTGATGAGCGCTTATGCAGGCCAGGTACTGGGGGTGTTGCGAGCCCCGGGGGCCTAGCAATGAGCGCCTCCGGTGCTCATCACGAGCCCTGCAGCGCTCATTTCAGCCCCGGTCGTTGTCAGGTGTTGCTAACGAAAACTGCTCGCCTTGCTAAGCGAGAGACGCAACTGCGTTACCAACATTGCAAACTTTACAAACACTGACAACTATATATGTGATAATGTGTAATACATATTATTGTACAGCACATAAAACCATTAATGTACATTCTACTTAAATGTGTACATATACATTATGTAAGTGTAATTAGTTTTTATTAGTGGAAGAGGCTGTGTGCTGTACAGTAGTATGTATTACACTTTATTTGTTTAATTAGTACTTCATTCCTTTTAGGGGATAAATGACACTAACAACTAACTGTAGAGAGTCTTAAACTTTTATTCTGTAAGTGGACCCTGCCCTTCTATGTGGACATCATCTGTGCATATTCGACTGCTAAAATGGATGATGATGGAGGGTAATACAAGTCAGGTACAATGTGAGGGGTCAAATGGCAGCCCCTATTCTGTGCAATATGAGTGACAAAATATTTCATATACAGTATATCACTAAAATGTGTATAAAGAAGATACAGTACAATAATTAATTTTGGTTAAATTTCTGGAGTTCAGTGTTCCTTTAATTTAGAAAACATGAATAGTACAATGTATGCTTTCAAGATACCACAGCACCATTCATTTCCAAATAATTGTCCTGTAAGTATTCGCCTGCAATTAGTAAAATCTGTAAATTGATCATTAAAGAGCAACACTGCAGTTAAAATGTACTTCCTGTACAGACTGGCACTTTGCACATCAAAGATTTCAAAGATTGAAATCCAGGGTTCTAGATTGTAAATTTTCTAGAGCAAAAATTTGACAAGCTTCCAATTGTTTCATACTGTCCAGGGCACCTCAAGTACTGTGACACTTTACTCTGTTTGGTTCCACAATTCACCAGGGCCTTGATTTGGTGAGTGTTCCATGGTGCACTGAGCACAAGGGAGTACTTGGCTAATTTCACTGACTCTCCAGCCACTTGTCCATTCTGTGTCCATGTATCATATTTATTTCAGTTGAGCCAGACTGCAGCCCCTCTTATTACTCTTGAGAACCCCCCCCCCCTCCTGCTGCAGTTCTGGTTGACCAGTGACCTCATCATCAACCTGCTCCTGGTATTAACCAAGCTGGCTTTTTATGTCCAGGAAAAGTCCAGGAAGCAGCAAGGCTATGTTATGGGCACTGGTGAGCTCCCGTATCCTCCTGGCTTTTGTCAACTGTTAGTATGTGTGAGTCTAGATGGAGTACTCTGCTCAGTATCCCCCCACCAGGATTAATTTAAGCTCCATCTACTTATTTCATTTTTTTAGTTTATTTTACAGTTGTTTCCCTGCCACCAGGTATAAATATGTAAAGTACCTTCTGGCTTTTTAAAAAATTCAATCAATTTGGAACCTATCCTAATACACTGCGACACTTTTCCTCTTTGGTTCCATAATCTATGAGGAACTTGAGTTGGAGAGTACTCCATGGTTCACTAAACACAAGAGAGTATCTGGCTAAATTCGCAGACTTTCCAGCCACACGTTCAGAATGTAGCTTATCTTATAACTCTTGAGGGACGTCCTCCTACAGTTTTGTTTTTGTTTAGGACAGGGACCTGCTCATCAACCTGCTCCTGACATTATCCAAGATGGCTATTTAATATGGCTAAGTTCAGGAAGCAGTGTATGGCTGGGGAGGTTCCACTGGCATGTGAGGCCATGTTCCAAGCACTTGTGTGCTCCCGTATTTGGGCAGAGTACCTCCTGGTTGTGTCCACTGGGAGGATGTCTGAGCTTACCTCCCAGATGACTTACTGTATATGGGGTATTCTGCTTGGTATCCAGATTCTTTTACAATCTCCTTGTTTAGTTTTCAGTTTATTTTACATTTTTTTCTATAGTTTGACCTTGTTCCACTGCCAATAAGTAGGGATATGTCTCACCATCTGTGACTGGACGTTTAAAAGGAGAGTCAAGTATAACCATCCCTAATACACTATGACACTTTTTAGCTAATCATTATACAGAGCACCAAACACAGTAATGTATTGTATTGTGTAAATTACATATTGTGAATCTTTGCTGGTGGCCAGTGTCATATTATTTCTTCCCAGCCTGTAACTTCCATAGGACTGAAACTGCTTCCACAGAGGTGTTCGAGCCCAGAGAATACACAGTCAGTGCGAGCAAAACTGAGTGACGACTCGATTGTGGGGACCAATTACAGGGATCTATGCATTGAAAGAACATACCATTTTCACAAAATGACTTTTTTGCTCTCATGACAGATATTATTCTCTTTATATTGATTGGCTTTCATGTTTAAATATATTTTTGCATATGCATTTCTTACGTATTTGAAGTATTGTTATGTTTTTACGTGAATAATAATGTTTCTGCCTGACTCATTTTCTAACCTGTGATAATGTGGTAAAGTTTAAATACCTAGGGCTATTTCGACCACATTAGCAATTCTTCCCCTCCTTTTATCCGGGAGGACATTATTTTAAGCATAATTTCTGGGGATCTGGCATTGATTGTGTTAATGATATGTATATTGAATTTACTAGCAATTTAATGTGTACTGCAATAGTTACATATAGTTTTAAAGAAAAAGTATGTAAAAAAAGTGTTCAACACCACTTGTGAAAACACTGTCTATCAATCTATCTATCTATCTATCTATCTATCTATCTATCTATCTATCTATCTATCTATCTATCTATCTATTTATTTATATTTAATTGTATGTATGTATGTATATATATATATATATATATATATATATATACATACAGATTGCTATATATATATCATATATATCAATATGCTTATTGTCTTCAGTATACACTTATTATATATTTAAAATGTGTGCATATTTAAGTAAGGATGCACTGTAGTTTGGTACATAAAACAATTTTCCAGTAACACATAATATCATTTTTTGTTCCTTAAATTATATGGTTTGTTACTACAAGTATATTTTTACATACAGTCAGTCCCCCAGATACACTATGCTAAGCTTGGGCTGCGAAGCAGTTCGCAGATGGCTACAGAGTCTAATTCCTTTGGGGAAATTTAATAAGCTCAGAGAAGCATTTTGCACCGCTTGATATGGTTAGTGAATCTACCCCAGAGTGTTTTAGATGAATATCTCACCATATTTTGTATTTAACAGTACCTTTTCTAGTGGTTGTTGGTAATTAAATAAATTACCATATGACCACTTGAAAATGTATTGTTAGAAGAAAACATATTAACTTAAAATAGTTATAGCAAACACAATTTTTCAGCTAGAAATATAAAACAAAAATGCATGGAAGTGTGGCATAAAAATATGTAAACTAGTTTATTTTTTCATATAGCTGTGAGGTAGCTGCTGAGCACATTAATTGCAGTTGTAATGGCGCATAGAACACTTTGCACATTTATCAAGTTTACAATTGATAAAAGGTCTCTGATCTATTCAATAAACTTTCTTGTAGATACCAATAATATAAACGTACTTCAAAAATTTTACTTTGTTTCTATTTTTTTAACTCATTTGCTGCTTCACTTTAAGTGGTTAAGTTGATAGAAAGCTGTGAAGTCTCCCTGTGCTGAGTTATGTGAGTGTGTCGGCCCCTTCCCCTGCTGCTCTGATCCCCTGGCATTGTTGAACTTGCAGCCAATGAGATAGGAGCGGGTTCGAGAGGTGGAAGTTCAGCCCTGGGGCAAGCACCCTCCTGATGACTGACACTGTCAGGATTGTGCTGCAAAACTGGGTGGTCATCCAAAATAAAAGCTTTTATTTGCTTCTTGCGATACGTATAACTGGGCATCTATTCTTAAAAATGTCAGTGCTAGGAGCAGAATAACCTTGAATATATATTTTTTTAGTAGTTAAAACATTTTATAAACAGGAATATTTGTGCGATATATTTGTATAAACTTCAAAACACAAACATAGCTGATAACTGTTCACATGATTACAGTTCAAAGATTCCAAAGGTAAGAAATGTGTTTTGTTCTTTGATTTTACTGAATATTTTTAAAAAGCAGAGCTCAATTAAAATTTTACTTAAATTGTTCTCAAAAATGTTTTTTTTTTTAAATAAATAGTAATTAAACAGTGAACAAATGTGACCAGAAAAAAGTTCTGCAAAGCGTCTAGAAATAAAAAATAAAAAATGGTTTTCTTGTATATTTATTTAAAGTTGTAAATTATTTTCAAAAGCAGCATACAAACATTATATAAATTTTTACCTTTCACATTCACATTTAATTTACAAAGTCTGACCATGGTTTTTACTACGAGTTAATGAAGGTCTCCGTAAACAGAATCTACAATCGGCTCTGCATTGTCAGAATAATGAGACGTGTAGATACCAAAAGTACTTAGGATTCAGGATTGTATAGAGGAAGTCACCTTAAATGTCCCCTATTCGGCGGCAAACAGAAAAAAAAATTATGTCCACCCTAGAGCTAAAAGTGCTTTACAAACTTGCACTTTTGTTTTATTTGAATTATATTTTCAGTTTCCCGCATAATACCAGACAGCTTGTTTTATTAGACACGATAACCTACAATTATTGTTTATTTTTCTAACTTTGTTAAAAATTTTAATACAAAGGTGTGTGCATGCAAAAAAAAATTAAATAAGAAAAATTTAAAAAATCAAAACATATCTGAAACTGAGAAGAAAATTTATTTTACAGATAATTTGTTTTAAATTATTTTATTTTGCTTTTCATATTAGTTTATTTATTTGTAAATAATTTTATATTTTTCTGCAATGAAAGCAAAAAAAACTGAATTGCACATCCTTAAAATTAAAACAACTGAGACAAACGAAACACAATGAAATAAGCATCATTGATGGAACAGCATCACCATCTGTTGGTATAATTCGGTATTTCAACGTTTTTTTTTTAATAATTGAACTCATATTCCTAAAAATTGCAACCACAATCTTGTATCTATTTTTGTTTGTTGCAAAGTTATAAGAATTAAGATTTATTTTCTACAACGTAATTACCCATTTTTTAATGAAGATTTAAAAGCTGCCATGCTAAATAAATAAAGCTGCTATACTCAACATTATATAATTAATTTGATTTTTCATGCTTCTGATGGGAAATATCATGTAAATCTTGTAATAAAAAATAAACACACATTTTTTAGATAAATATAATTATGATGATGCTGATTATTATTATTATTATTATTATTATTATTAATAATAACAATAATAATGTTTAATGTATTTGTTCTGATTAATTCATTGTTATATGTGTGTGTGTGTTTTTTTAATACTTTTGTTAAAATTACTGAATGTTTATTACACTCATGGCAAGCACAATTAAAGTTTTCAACTCTTACAAATACTTTAATTTATATTTTAGTCTACTATTAGTTTTGATAACATACATATAGTTTATTTTTATTTAAACATTTACTTTCTGTTTTATATATTTTATTTAATAAATCATTTGAAGTTATAAAGCTTGGTTAGAGTATCTTTAAGATAGAGCAAAACACCACTAGTTAGAAACATAATGACAAAGCAGTCTAATTATATTTCATTCTGAGAAAATATTTAATGTATTCCACCCCTTCCCCCCTGGGGTGGGTTCCTAGTTTAAAATCAGATAATTTATGAAAAGGAATCTAGAGAACTTTTACTGCAGCTTTCCCTTTCATGGATGTGAATTAAGAGCGCTTTCAATATGTTGTACACAATACAAGTCTATTGGGAGTAAAGGTTGAAGAAAATGCAGTAAAATTGTTTGCACCCCAGTATACAGTTCAGTCAAAAGATGCTATGTGTATGTAGTTGTTGCCAAGATTTAATAGGGCACTCCTTGAATCAGTTAAAATTTAATAATTATTTATTATTATTATTTATTTTGTCACATTTTAAGTACTCTATACATAAAACATAATGGGTGTAATTGACAAAGTATATCAAGTGGCTATGGTGAGGTGAGAAATATAGTCTCAATATTTCCACATAGTAAATAGTGCATTGTAAATACACGAATGCACACCTCAGCTACACGAGATGCTTAGTAAACTCCTCCATTATATCAAGCTTTTTTAGCATGATCTAGTCAGTCATAGAGAGGATATTCAGTGACATATCATTTATTAAAAACAATGCATTTTAAAATCATGTTTTATTACCAATCAATACGCAATTACAGAACACATATTTCCTTCTTTACAATATGTATAACTCTAAAGTATTATTTGAATATTTAAATGGGATAATATACAAAATATGTTACTGTATTACTTTTTGGTCTTTGCCTCTTATTTTAGGAAGACAGTGACAAGTGTCAATAGGGGATATAATAAAGATTTTATTGTTCATGAACTATCTGTACACAAATAAAATAGTGACCACTGATTTTTTTACATAAGCTTGAATATTTTCATGATGCGATTCATAATCTACTGGAAAATATTGAAATATAAAATAAATGATTCCTCATAAAATGGAATATACTTTATATCATGCTCATAACCACAAATGCACAATTCATTCTGTGCTATTAGTTCTGGAAACAAAATCTATGTGTCACATGCATTTGACATTTGTTATTATGGAACTGTGTTTAACCTCGTTAGCACTCTGGTGTATGTTGCCAAGAAGAAGTACACATTAAAACAACATGTTTAGATGGGTGTGAAAGTGTGCTGTGATCACAAATAGTCATTAGTAATATCCGTATCATATTATCCGTATCATACAACCAGTCAAGTTTGCTCAGTAGATGAGTAGTGTTACTCAATTAGCCTTTTTACATTTTTGATCAGGGTTTGTAGCCTTTAGTGATGCCGTTAAATCTATTTGAAATATCATTTTGTGGACAATCAGGCACAAGTACAAGGACCTAGAGGCTTCATGCATCCTAGTGCAGTAAGTAACAGCCTTTTGGCTTTAATATATATATATATTTTTTTTACTTAGACTTATCTAAAGATCCGTATAAGAGTATATACACCTGTATCTTCTTGGTCCCCTTATTAGGGTAAACCCCCAGATCCATTTTTTATCACTATATAAGTGGGATCTAAGGGGAATATCAAGACCTTCAGAGATCCAGTAATTGGTATACCTATAATCTGGTCAGTATCTCCTATTGGCACAGGAGCATTTATAAGCCCTCTACAATATTGGTCTCCTTTTAGACCATATATCCTTTGAGCCTTGATTACCACTATTTCAAATTTTATAAAAGTTTTTTAAGTAGCTCTGGGTGATTTATACCATTCATTTTTTTGTTTATCCTATGATTTACAATTTTTTTGTGCATATGAGGATAAACTCCTTTCTCTACTACCTCTTCCATCACTATTTTGTCATTTATTCCCTCTCTCACCACATTTTTTCACTTACCTCTATTTGTTTATTGCCATACACCACAACAAGTGTTTACACATAGCTACCATTCTAGTTTCAGTATCACAACCAGTGGCAGTCTCTTCTTTTCTGCCCACTGCATAACTTATGGTCATTGCACATCATATGTTCCATTCATCACTCTCATCCCCTATTTATTTTCATTAGTCTCAATCCTATTGTACTCTTCAGAGTATCGCTTTTTATTTGGTAGTTTAGTCAGGATTTCCTCATATCATATTCAATACCAGGGCTTCTTCTCTATACTTTTATTTTTTAACTTATTTTTAATCCATGAGTAAGCCGGGTTTAGGCAACTCATAATAAAGTTTTTGTTTGAACTTTTATATTTAATAATTCCAGGAACTCAATTAGCCTTTTTACATTTTTGATCAGGGTTTGTAGCCTTTAGTGATGCCGTTAAATCTATTTGAAATAGAAGGGGTGTATAAACATTGCTAGAAAATAGCAAAAAATGAATGGAAGGTTTATTTAAACCTGATAAGAAATAACATTTTGTGAAAATTCTGATATTTTTACTGAAATACTTAATCGAAGTGTTGCAAACAAATGAGCTAGCCTTCCAGGAACAGCGACAGGAAAAAAATCAAGAATGAAATATACAAAACACTACCTTGAGGATTAAGTATTTCTGGTAGATAAACTGACTAGATGCATCTACTGATTTGTATCTAACATGACTGATCTAATGCCCCAGATTTGCTAATCTGGGACTATGAGGGTGGTTGCTGTTTGTGTTTAGCACATACTCAATTTCATTCATTCTGATTGTTACACTTGATGAATAAAAGGATATTAAAATGTTGGACTATTGGAAGCTCTTGTAGGATTGAGGTGCTCAACACTGCACTAAAGAATCTAAATTAACTAATCAAGCACTACAGAAATGCAATATTAACTCCAGGATTTTATTATAATATCCATGGGATGAATAACACATAAAAAACAACAAGCAAATGTGGCTAATGATCTCTATTATAATAAAAAAAACATCCATTGCTACCTCTTATGCACTACTGGGAACCTTAGTAAATGTGGTCTTCTGTACTGATGTGTGAGTGTTTTTTTTTATTGAATATTGGCTAATAAATTAGAATTGTTGGGAATACGGTTTACTTGTTTTCCATATGCAATGCAACAAAGTCATTTTGTAAGTTATAGGTTTTTTGTTATTTTCAGTGTGCTTAGGTTGTCCCTATTGCAGCCCATATAATTTAAATAACCATTTTGTATATGATTTACAGTACATGCATCCTACTTATTCTAGCATAAATCTATGCTACTGAATTGGGAATATTCAGAAGTAGTTGTTCATAGTGGATCATACAGAAAATAAATGCAAACATGGAAAAAAGCATCTTTTATTTCCCAGCTGTGTCAAAAATATAGCTAGACTGCATGATAACATGATAGTTATGTTGAGCACACTGTATATTCCACTTGTGAAAGTCACTAAAACCTTGAGATAGGCATATTTACCCAGTGGACACTTTTCTTATGATGATTTCCACTGCATCCATCAATAAAACAAAAATTACAAGAGACAGCAAGCTTGGTGCTCTATTTCAATGACAGAACACAACACTACCTGTCAGTTTGATTTAACTTCCCCAGCACTTAAGGTGTTGCATTAATGTTAATGCTAGTTCACTGAGAACCACTCCACATCCTGTTTTAAAAGCATATCCTAACATTTTCTCAATAAGGTTACAACACCAAATTACATGTTTTATGTTCTGATTGAGGGTAATATACTACACATATTTCCTCTTTGATCTGTTGTTATTTTCAGTATTATCATATAAATATCTACATACTCAATTTTCATAGCCTTTATTAAAGGCCTTTTAGCTTTTTAACTTAGTTTTTTGTGTGAAGGCAAACATTTATATAACCCGCTAATTTTTTACTTATACACATGCTAAAAAATTATACTACTCTGATGGCTGAAAGTGAGGAGGAACTAAAGGACTTATTGATGAGCGTAAAAGAAGAGAGTGCAAAAGTTGGCCTGCTGCTCACTGTTAAAAAGACGAAGATCATGGCAAATGGCAATCTCACTTCCTGGCAAATAGATGGGGAGGTAGTGGAGGTAGTGACAGGTTTTATTGTCCTGGGATCCAAGATCTCTGCATATGATGACTGTAGTCATGAAATTAAAAGAAGTTTGCTTCTAGTGACGAAAGCTATGGCAAGCTTGGACAAGCTTGTAAAAAGTAAAGATATTAAACTATCAACAAAGGTCCGCATAGCTCGAACTATGGTATTCCCAGTAGTAACATACAGATATGAGAGCTGGACCATAAAGAAGTCTGAATGCCATAGAATTGATGCCTTTGAATTGTGGTGTTGGAGAATACTGCTTAGAGTCTCTTGGACTGCAAGAAGATTCAATAAATCAATACTTCAGGAAATCAAGACAAACGGTTCACTAGAAGGTATGATCATGAGGCTGAAGCTAAAATATTTTAGCCATATAATGGGACGGCAGGATTCTCTAGAAAAGACTCTGATGCTAGGAAAGTTTGAAGGCACAAGAGAAGGGGACGACAGAGGCGGAGATGGAGAGATGAAGTCACTGAAGCAATGAACATGAACTTGATGAAGCTCAGAGGGGCAGTGAGAGACAAAAAGCAAAATCCAAATGCTAAATCAGTGGGGCGAAGAACCCATATATGTATAATCACATATATAGTTGTGAGCATACGAGCCGTTGCTCACGTTTGAATCGAGGGACGCAGTTCCTTGCAAATGCGGATCCTCGCGAAGCAAGGGGCCGCATTTGCGGTGGTGGAAGGTCCAACGTCGGCTGTGTTGTTAACACACACACACGCAAGACTTTAAAAAAAAAAAAACTCAAAGGCGCCTCACACGTGGTTACACACGCAAGACTTAAAAAAAAAAACTTTAAGGCGCCTCACACGCGGTTAACACACATACGCACAACTTAGAAAAAAATCAACTGCGTCGTACACTTAAAATCAAACTGCGTCCTTCGCAAAAAAAAATACGTCCGCCTCGCAAGAAAATACGTCCACGAACCGACCCATTCCCAACACGCAAAACCGGCCGAAAACGGCGCGCATGAAAACATCAGAAACACAAGAAATAAACACAACGAACACATAAAAAGCTTACTTAGAACAAGGGGGGGCATCGGGCACCTCGAAAAGTTAATTTAAGTCCAAAAAACGAGTTTAAACTGCCGAAAATCACCTAAGCGAGAGAAAAAATGGCCGCCGAATAAAACGAAAATGAGGATTCAGACGTAACTATACTACAGTGACTCGCAAAACTGAAACACATACTATGCGGAACGTACAAAACTGATATTAACCACCATTTTGAAAACTACTACGCATAAAATGGCGGATGGAACGCAAATTGTAAGCTGGAACGCAAATAGCGCATGCGTATTGCCTTCCAATGGTCTGAGGCACTTGAAAGTTTATAAATACTGCCTACTTTCCAGAAAATTCTACATTTCTACTCAGGTGATGAACAGAGTGACTGGATAGTTAACTGCTGCTGTTACTTGAGAAGAGAATTGTTTCCTAATTTCCTACTTTACATTGTGCAAATTACAACTGAGAGGTAAGCTATAATATATTACATTTTATATATATATATATATATATATATATATATATATATTAATAACTAAACAACTTTCCAAACATACACATCTCATTGGCGTCATTTTTTGACGGGCAAGCCGCTAGTACTGTAATAATAATAGTAATAATACCCCTGTACTGTAATAGTACATTGCAGAAACTATTGTGTAATTAAAACAAATAACAAATTCATACAAAAAAGGCTTTGGGCCCTTTCTTAAGTAGGGTCGTCTGTAAGTTGGGTCATCTGTAACTCAGGGACCATCTATATCTTTAGCACCTTTACAAAAAAGTTCAAGGAGTGTCAGCTTTAGCTGTATTTGTAGGGAGTTGCAGAATGTTGCTGCTGTGTACATGTATGCTTTATAGCTATAGGTAAATAATGATATTCTAGGTGCTGGTATTATCTTCTTATATTGACTGTATATATTGACCATTTAAGAGCATGCATTTTATTTTTTTTCCCTCTCAAACCAAATTTTGTGAAAATTATATTCCAAGTATAAGTTATTGCCTTTCTGACCTGGCATTAGCTTTCTGCTAGAGTTACAGTTCATTTCCAAACAAAGAATTGGGGATGGATAAGCTATTATATAACCAATATATTTAGGAATACAAATGTTGGGTATGGTATGACTGAAATTACATCAGGAATAAGCTAACAACCTTTACTAGAAAAAACAAACACATAATTTTAAAGAACATGCGTATCTGAATCATAGGTTTCTTAAAATTGAATATGTGCATTTTTATATCACTTGGTATTAATAGAAAATTGTTTTTAAAGATATGCATATTAAGTGTATAATGTTCTTGGAAAACAAAAAAACAGTATTACACTTTCACCCAAATCTGATATAGATATTCCCAATAACTTATAGTAGCTATATTTAGAGTTACTATATTTAATTTTTCTGTTAATCATGTGTCTGCATATGCTGTTCTTAATCTTCTGTAGTATTCTTCATTATGTGTTTAGACAGTGAGCCTCATTCAATTAGGAGGCGCAAGTTATGGGGATATAGGACATAAGTCTGCGGGCCTCCTGTGGGCTCGCAGCGTCCGCAACTTATGGTGCGAGCACAATCATGTTGCGAGCTTGAACATGAAGGCCATAACGTCAGGTTAAAAACAGCCAATGGAATGTGGGTCCGATCGTGACTCGTGCTTCAAGCCCGTAGGACTTTGAAATCCAACCTCCGGGCTTGAATTCCAAGTTACGATCTGACCCACATTCCAGATATAATGCAATATTGATAAAGCCGTAAATATGAAATTCGATTACATGCGAGTTCCATTATATGTATTAACGCATTGATTGCCAGGATCGATATAACACGGAAATTAAACATGAAATCAAGTATTTTGTTGGGACGATTTGCGAGCTTGAGAATGTTGTGCTATTAATTCTAAGACCTAACATCACTTTCCCTTTTAATAAAAGTACAGTAGAGTGTGTATATGTGCATTTACAGTGATCTGTGCATGTCATTAAGCCCTTTGCAAGACCTCCTTGGAACCAGTAACTTGTGGTTCGACTTTTGCCAGTTGAGTGCTCAACAGAGTGGTTAGCGAGGCGGAATCGGAGGAATTAAATAGCGATTTGCGATTTTTTTGTTCAAAATTCTTGCGGCCGTGAAAGATCAAAGGCTCGGAAAGACATTAACTTGCGATTTTAACCATTGCAATGAATCGGAGGTCGGAGCCTGTAACTCGATCCGAGCCCGCAAAAAGACGCCAATTGAAAAGCAAAATAACTTGCGGGCTATATTTCCAAAGCCTGGATCTCCCTAAAGCTCAATTGAATGAGGCTTAGTATTTGCCCATGTTATGTAATTGCTCAATATTTATAAATTATGTAATATTATCATATGTTTAACATGTTCATCAGATGACTTTATAACATTGTGATATATCTTTTAACAACCACATTTTATCATATTTCCAGTACATCACTGTGGATATCAGTTGTTTAGTCGTGTCTGACTCTTTGTGACCCTACGGACCACAGCATGCCAGGCACATCTATCGTTATGTCTTTAGTTGCGCTTATCAATAATGTTATCTTGGAAAATATACTGAAGTGGGTTGCCAGTTCCTTCTCCAGTGGACTGTGGTTTGACAGACCTCCCTGCTAAGACCTGCCCATCTTGGGTGACCCTACATAGTATAGCTCACAGCGTCATTGATTTACACAAGCCCCTTCACCACAACAAGGTAGTGATCCAGAAGGAGATATATACATAAATATACATTATAAAATGTTAACTACTGGCTCCTTAATATTTCTGATGTATAATATATTTATATGCAGGTCTTCCCACATTTCCTTCCATTTGTTGCTACCCAAATGGCCCACTTTCAGTTCAGTGTTAAAAAAAAAAAAGTTTACTCCAATTAATTATAAGTTAACAGGTCACTTTATATAGAGTATAATATAATACATAGACACAGGTACAATATACATTAATATATAATCTTATTATATTATATATAAAGCTAACAAAAAAACTATGGTTTCATTATAAGGGGGCATGAATTTAACATAATTCTACAGCTGGCAAGCTGGCTTCAGGAATGCAGTTCTTTAAATAGTATTTAAATCTGGTAGACTCTTGGCAGACCTTTCACAATGAACGAGACGGCTTAAGGGGCACTACCATTTATGAAAGCATTCAGCTGTTTCAAGAGTAGTAAAATAGAGACTAGTTTGAGTGTGGTTAAAAAAAATATTTCCTCCAAAAAATGTATATTTTTTCTATGAGTTGAAATGTCACTTAGGGTAATTCACTAAAATGAACCTTTTTAGTGTAAAGGTAGTTATACCTGTTTTCTCTACATAAGTTACCTTCTGAATTCAACAAACTATGGTCCCTATTCTAGAAGAAGCTCGGAAAATGCCTCAAACTTGTAAATTTAGCTGCAAGTGTTTTTTATTTGATAAATATTTTGATGTATTCTATTCACTCAAGCTCGCAGTTTACCTCCTTAAGTCAAAACTTGTAAACCCTGCCTTTTTACATAGTATTTCAGGGGGTGTGATCATATGATCTGACAATATTTAAGCAAGCCTGTAATTTACTTCTTAGACATAGCCAACAGTAAATGAGACCGTCATCATGATGTCAATAAAACATGGAAGTCAGATGTAATCTGCAATCGGAGGCTAAGAATTCATTTGTGGCAATAAGTAATATTTGACGATTGGGCTCGCAATCAAGCAATCTAGCACTCTATGAAATGCATTTGATCATCTGTTTTAGTCCATGCGGATTTCATGATATGTATTAACCCCTTGAGTGCCGGGATCAATATTACTCAGAAGTAACATTTAAAAAAATATATTTTTTAATTGCATATTTGTGGGTTTCAGATTGTTGTGCAGTTAATTCTAATGTCTTTCCATGCCTTCCCATGCTTTTAAAGTACAGTAGTGTGTATTTAATTGCTTTTACAGCTCTAATAAGTGTTTGCAAAAGCCCTTGCGAGTCCTATTTAGTACTAGTAATATTTTTGACAGAAACTTGATACTTTTTTCAGTCGCGGGTCAGACTTTAGTTTGAGTGTGGTTAAAAAAAAATGTTTGCTCCTATAGCTGATGGGGCAGATAACATATGGTGACTTTAGGGTCCCTTCAGGAGACATTCAACCAAGGACAAATAATTCAATATAATCTGCCACTGTTGTATTATACACTTGAAGTTTCTGTTTTTCCAGAATCTAGTAGAGTCATATGATATGTTTACAAAATAACTACAGTATTTGTATTTATTGGCAAGCCTGCCAGTTAGTGTGACAATCTATATATACAGCATATATATATAATATCTTCAAAACATAGATCACAAGGCATGAAATGTATTAATATGTAACCAATATCAGGAATATGGTTCTTGGACTATAATCAGACATTCATGTATCAGATATTGAAAGGGATTTGGGAGTGCTTGTGGACAACCAACTAGGTAACAGTGCTCAAAACCAAGCAGCATCTGCAAAGGCAAATAAATATTATATTATAAATATAAGCATTTATTAAGAAGGGTATAGAAGCAAGGAAAGCAAATATAATTCTGCCACTATACAAATCCCTAGTACGCCCTCATTTGGAATATGGAGTACAATTTTGATAACAAAACTAATAAGGGGAATGGAGGGGCTAAGTTATAAGAAAGACTATCCAAATTAAAGTTATTTTCTCTAGAAAAGAGGCATCTAAGAGGGGATATGATTACCATAAATAAATACATCCAGGGTCAAAATAAGGCTTTGTCAAGGGAACTTTTTGTGCCAAGAGGTTTTCCACTGACAAGAGGGCATCCTTTGAGGTTACAAGTTAAAACGTTCCATCTTAAAGAAAGAAAAGGCTTCTTCACAGTAAGGGTCTTTAAACAGTGGAACTATCTACCAAAGGAGGTGGTGACAGTGGATTCAATAGATAACTTTAAAAAGGAATTAGATTTATTTTTGAATTAAAAAGGGCATTCAGGACAATCCAGGGAGAAATCATATTGCCAGTATATGGGATCAGGAAGGAATTACATTTTTCCCCTTTTGAGACAATTGGCAATGTTTGCATGCGGTTGTTTTTCTGTTTGCCTTCATCTGGATCAATTATCAATTAATCCACATATTACAAAGATCAGAGGAGATCTAAAAAGGTTGAACTTGATGGAGTAAAAATACATTTTCAACCTCAATTACTATGTAACTATGAAAGATAAGGGAGGATAACAGTTGATGTTTGCATCACAATTCATATCAATTATGCTGAGCATTAGCAGTAATTAAGTAACATAAATAAGAAAAACAAGTTATTTTTTTATTGTAAGCTCTCTGAAGTACACATCTAAATGTATTTGCGCAAAAGGTGCTTTATAACTAAAGATGAGTATTATTAATAGTTTTATGATTATGTATATTTTTATGTTTGTTTGCATCGTTCATTCGTGTCCGACTTTCTGTGACCCAGTGGACCTCAACACACCATGCTGATCCACTTAGTATTCATGGCAGCGATACTGGAGTGGGTTGCCAGTTCCTTCTCCAGTGCACCACAAGCATACTGCTCCTGATATTCCTAGATAGTCTTCCATCCAAGTACTGACCAAGTCCTACCCTGCATGACTTCAGGGTGGTGTGACCTCTTGGTTCCCTGACTTGAATCAAACCAGGTTTCAGTGGTAAAAGCACCAAATCCTAACCACTGGAATCCTTAACTTTAACTTTTTTTATTAATACATTTTATATATACAATATTACAAAACTTAAATTCCATAAATACAGAACAAGAATAGTATATGTTAATCTCAATTATTTATTTATTTATTTAAAAGTTTTATTTTGTAGATTTTACTTTTCACATTTTTCCTTTAAAATATTATACTCCAAAATTGAAAATATATTTTATATGGAAGAGTTATATTACCAAAATATTTGATGAGCATTTGTGCAATATGTGCAGATTACTTGTCACATTAAATGAAGCAAGATTCACATTCACCCTTAAGGAACAGCAAAGCAATGGGCATGAAGTGGTCATAGCTAAGTAACACTAACTCTGAACTCCTAACTGCTCAGTCTTAATTGAAGTTAAGATCCTAACCACATTAGTTGCATGAACTAATGACATTTTAACAATTTGTGAAAAATTATTTTATGCTTTATTAATATTTAGTAATTTATTATTATTATATGAAATCTTCATCTTTGAATTTACTCTTAGATGTGATTCTTGTAAAACACATCTCTATTTGTGGGCATTACCCAAAGTAAAATTTATAGTGTTTTAATTAAAAATTAAAATGTGATTTTTATTTTTTATTCACAATACAAATGTAATGAACTTTCTTTATGTAATCTGCATCAACCTGTTAAAATAAGAAATTATTTATAAAAGTCAGGGGCTGAGATCAGGACTATCCATTGCTATATTCTCCCATAAAGTTAATTTTATTATACTCCCCAAAATTAGAGGGTTAACTTATATAAATCACACAATTGCTTTAGGCCAAATTTCCCAAAGTGATAAGCTTGATGCATATATCATTTTAAAATAATAACATAGCTAACATATTTGCAAAGGTAATTTTCTCCTGAAATTAGTCAAACAGTAAGACTTCATGTTACAGTCAGGGACATTGAGGCACTTAACTTTTAGCTTGATGCAAACCTAAAATGAAATGTTATAGTTCCTTACCTCTGTCAGTTTTTCCTTTTATTAAATTTAGATAAAATATAATACATTTACATTCCTGCAATCGTAATTGAATAATGCATATTACAATCGTTTTATAGAAATGATTTTTTTAGTACACGTTCTCCACCACCATAACTTTAAACATCGCCATTTGCATGAATATATAATGCAATGCTTATATTCTTGATTAAGTTTCATAGTATTTTATGTATCTTCTCAAATGGTTATCCCTGTGGGGAGCAATTCCAAAGTCTAATTATACTATTTCTTTCACTGACTGTTATTATTTATGTATCTGATTATTGCATGAGCTTTACACTCCTTCCGAGAATCAGAGAATACTTTTATGGAGAATGGTATATGTAAAAATTGTAATGTTTTCCTGATTTTTCATTACAGAATTGTTCAGGCAATAAAATGTTGCAATATCTGTGACTTAAAATTCTAATGTTAGCTATGTAGAATTAGGTTCCTCTATTTAAATCATGTTATTGAAGGTACCCAGACATTTAAAAAACAACTATTCTTTCTTTTAAGAAAAATCTAAACAAGGGCTATCTATTCTAATAGTCATTTTTTTGTTCTGTAAGTCGTTCTTGAGATATGAATTCTTGTCTGCATGATAACTTGTGACACAGAGTGTTTATTTTGGGGTATCTGTAAATGTATTTCCTTCATACAAAATGTCCTGTACAACTCAATTTCATATGAGGTACATTTAGTCTATCATTACAAACATCAAATATCAGATATCATACATTCTTTGCACTTAAATCTTAAAACAAATATACATGTGTGTGAAACAGTGTATAAAACATTTCCAAATGTGCAGTCATCAAGAGTTTTTTTTGCATATGTGGTTTCCTTCTCAATGTGTCAAATTAAGAAATAATACAACATTATAGCTGTTCTTATAGATTAGTTTAATGTGCACCTTACATGCATTGTAAAAACACATTAACACGAAAGAGAAGAAGTAGACAACAATATGAACTAGCAATATATTATACCTTTTTAAGAAATAGTATTGTGGTATCTATACTCTAGTCACAACTTTTAAGGATTAAAATCACATAATAAGGCCTTGGTGTATATATATATATACATATTTTGTTTTCTATTACTGGATTCCTACAATACCCAAATCATTCTACTAATCATCACTGATAAGCCTTTCAGACAAGTTGATGTCAGAAAACATGTTTAGTTTTTTTTTTTAGATTTGTAAATTATAGAAATTTGAGTATGCCCTATTACTGTATTTTAACCCTCAAGGGTTTTTAATCTATTTTCTTTATTTAAAGAATTATAAACTGTTTTATAAGAATTACTGAGATGTTTATGTGGGCTTTAGCATGAACCCAATATAATGGTTAGTTGTATTTAATGTTGTTTATTATAAGATGGGAAATGGCAAAAGAGTATGTTAAACATGCAAAGTTAACTTTTGCCATATCAAATGGGCAGTTGTTTCTCATTACTGGTATATACGTTAACAAAGTTGTCAGCTTCTGCGATTATTTTGTTCTATTTAATGTTTTTATTTACTTGTTGCATTTTATTTATAATTGCACGTACATGCTATTGAATTATACACATTATGCAACACCAAGTATAAATTATTACATCATGGAAAATGGATTAAGAAAATAGCAAATAACTTCAAGGAAGAACCAAAACAAAATTAATATAATATTATATATTTAACCCTAAAATAATTATTTTTAGTACTTCCTAGTAATTATAAAGGGCCACATTAATAGTGTGACTATGTGCTGAATTTATGTGCTGTGTCTAGTATAATTTACACCATACTAATAAGCATACCGCATATTGGATTTTCCTGTAATAAGTATTTATTAACTGGTCAGTGGAAGGTGTAGATAACAGATAGAGGAAGTGAAAATTACTGCATACAGCTAATTGTATTTTTTGGGAATTCATTCTTACAGTTTTGGATCATGTAGATATACTAAGCAATTGCTTTATTCTCTCACTTGCTCATTTTTAGTGGACATTGTGAATTTGAACTAATGCTTTATACCGTAAGGAAATCCCCTGTTCAGAGTTAGAAATATAGACTTTCAAAGGCCCTGTGGGGACTATCAATCAGATCTAAACTTGAAAGAAATATTGTAAAATATATTAAATCTTTTTTTGCTCTTTCATTCTCTTCTGTATAACACTAAAAAAAACATGTTTTACCCCAAAAGGCCACCATAATAAGACTTAAAAGTAAAGATGTCATTCTGCATTGCTCATTATGCCTATTAAAAGTCTTTGAAACTTACTGGTGAACCATAGAGAAAGGTTTTAAAGCAGAAATGATAAAGTACAACTCAGACATTGTTTAGTGACCATGTCTGGACTTTTGACTTAGTAGTCACCTGAAGACAAGAATTCTTCTATATTAAGATATATGCAGTGGAATATTTTATTAGAATAATAGTATGTTGGTTTGTTAAAAGTATACACTTCACAATTAAAAAGTTTGATAACACTCACGTATAAATAAATATATATATATATATATATATATATATATATATATATATATATATGTATATATATATATATCCACAAATCTGCTAGTACGCCAAGGTCCTTCTTAATGTGATTTATTGAGTGTAAAGCCTGCCCACCATTTCGGTCCCACTAAAGGGACTTTTTTCAAGGATTTATTTTCTTTTTTGTCAAGGTTCTATCTGTGGGACCGATATGTTGGGCAAGTTTTACACCCAATAAATCAAATGAAGATGAACATTGGACTACTGGTTGATTTGTAAATACATTTTGTGTTGAACTTTTAGGAGTGCAAACCTACTGGTATTTGATATATATATATATATATATATATATATATATATATATATATATATATATATATATATAAATATAAATATATATATATATATATATATATATATATATATATATACATATATATATATATATATATATTTTTTTTAAATGTAAGTGTATATATTTAAAATAATGTATTAGTAACTTAGAGGTGGGACTGGAAAGTATTGTCTCCATTTTGGCTGATGACACCAAGTTGTGCAAGGTTATTAAATCAGAAAATGATGTATTTTCCCTCTGAATGGATTTACATAAATTAGAGAAAGTGGCAACTAAATGGCGGATGAGATTCAGTATAAAATAAATGTAAAGTTAAGCAATTAGAAAGGAAAATAGCCATACAATTCATAATAATATTATAAACTAGGGGTATCAGAGATAGAAAGGGATTTGGGAGTGCTTGTGGACAACCACCTAGGTAACAATGCTCAATGCCAAGCAGTATCTGCAAAGGCAAGTAAAATATTAGCATGTATTAAGAAGGGTACATTAAAAAATACATTTTAGAGCTGGAAAAAGTACAGAGTTGGGAAACTAATCTAATAAGGGTGTTATTGGACTAAGCTATGACGACAACCAGCCAAACCAAACTTATAAAAGAGGATATGATTGCATTTTACAAATATACAAAAATAAGGCTTTGTCAAACTTTTTGTGTCAAGAGGTTTTCAACTGACAAAAGCACAACCCTTGAGGTTAGGAGAAAAAATATTCCACTTTAAAGAAAAAGATTATTCTTCAAGTAATGGTGGTAAATCTGTGGAATTCTCTACCAAAGGTGGTTGTGGATTTGATAGCTAAATTTAAAAGGAGATTGGATATTTTTTTGAATATAAAGGGCATTAAGTGTTTTTCCTGGTCAACTGGAGAAGGAGTATTGATCCAGAAAGGTATCCAATTGCCAGTAACTGGGGTCATGAAGGACAATTCGCAATGTTTTTTTTTTTTTTTTTTTCAGTTTACTTTCCTCAATTAACAATTACCCACATATTACAAGGAT
The DNA here is from genome assembly GCA_027410445.1 of Discoglossus pictus. Taxonomy (NCBI): domain Eukaryota; kingdom Metazoa; phylum Chordata; class Amphibia; order Anura; family Alytidae; genus Discoglossus; species Discoglossus pictus. The sequence goes on along the minus strand of CM050167.1, from coordinate 339,675,279 downwards.
CTGAGGCGATCTAAAAAGGTTGAACTTGATAAACGAAAAGTCTTTTTTCCACCACAACGACTATGTATCTAGGTTTCTATGACCCTTGTTTTTTAATATACTTATTTATTTGAGCCAAATTGTTATTACAAATATAAAATGTGTCAAAGATATGCATTGAATTGCATCTATGAGTAAGACAACATTTGTTATAATACAAAAATTTTAGGCTAAGATATTAATATATCCAGCAGTATTTGGACATTCATTTTAATATATTTTTAAGTATCTATGAATGCCACTCCCCTTCTGTATTGCTACCTTGTCATGGTGAAGGGGATTGTGTGCCTCAATGAGTCTGTGAACTATACCATGGTGTATGACCCAAGATGGACAGGTCAAAGCAGAGAGGTCAGACAAATTGCGGTCCACTGGAGAAGGAACTGGCAACCCACTCCAGTACCTTTGCTAAGAAAACCAAATATGCATAAGTACAACCAAAGACACAGACAGATGTGTCACCAAGAGTCGGACACAACTGAAGAACAGACCAACAATGACAAGGAATGCCCCTACATTTGAATAGACCCCATTATATAACTCAAAGTTGGCAGAGGTTTTTCTTGGAATGTCTGAAAGTGAAGGCCGTGAGGTACGTATGTGAGATATTACCATTTTGTTTGCAACCATATTATCTTTATGTTAGAACAAAAACATATTTATTAGATAGCTGGTTTCAGAAAGCCGACTATCAGGCCATTGGGTATTGAAATGAGCAAAAAGTGGATGTATAAATAAGGGAAAGAAATAAAATACTGGAAATTTGATTTTCATCTAAATCGAAGCAAGGTATAAATGATAGTGGGTGCCAGGGAAAATTCTGTTGTAACTGGTATTATAGTATATGAGCCCCGACTAAACAGGGCTTTTGTTTAAGCAGATGTCCTTACCCATAGTCTTATATAACTCAATGATTTGCTTCTGTTTGATTTGTCTCACCAGAAACAGAACTTTTGTTCTATACTTACAGCCAGATCCAGAGTGCGCAAACAGACGGACAGAGCTTCAAGTTGTGAGAAGTTTGAACAGTAGACTCTGACCTGACCACGAAAACCATACACTCGTAAGTCGGATTTCCGGGGGCGTGATCATATGAGACCGTCATCAGGCATCAGTAAAGCATTGAGTTTATACTACAATTAATTAGGGCCTCATTCTATTAGCGGCCGTAGGAGATGCGGGGCCGCAAGGACCGGCCGCAAGCTATTCTGCTATTCTATTCCCCTCCGGCCGGGGATTCCGGCAGGCTTGCGGCCGGCGCCTTGCTATCCCTTGCGGCCGCATGCGCCGCAGGAAAGCCTTTCATCTAAAACGGCCGCAAGTGTTTCGGCCGCAAGAAAAGCCCGGTTGCTATTCTATTGCTCCGGGAACCATCTCTGCAAGGCTAAAACCGAGCCGCAGCTTACTTGCAGGAAAAAGGTCCCGCTAGCAACAATTAAGCACATTATAAAGCCATAATAAAGCCATCCTGCACTCTGAGGAGACTAAAAAGTGATTGTAGGTGTTAGCAAAAATAGCACAACATTCCCCTACACTCAAATCCGTAAAAAACATAGTTTTTAATTTATGTCAAAAATCCATGTAAAAAGTCCAGAGTGCTTGGAGCACCTCAGACCCGCCCACGCTGCGGCCGGAAAATAAACAGTTAATGTAAACTCGGGTTTGGGCTGATGTGCAAGCTTGAGAGTGGGTTACTTTTAATCCTCATGTCCCCCAATATGATCCCTAGCATTTACAGAGCTTTATAGTGCTGTCTTGAATTTATTTTTGACTTTAAAGATTTCTGAGCTTACGGCCGGTTGCAAGATATACGGCCGGCCGTAAGAGGAGATCCTTGCGGGGCCGTTTAATAGAATTGCGAGGTAACAAAACCCCCGCAAGGAATCGCAGCCTTGCGGCCATTTTACGGCCGATAATAGAATGAGGCCCTTAGTGTTTAGAAGTCCTATCTAGTACTCATAATGTTTTTTATGTTCTAGTTGCAGGTCAGATTTCATTTGCAAGCTACTTGAACTTTTGCAGGCTTGAAAAATCAATGGAGGAGATAGGACTGAGCTATGTCTTTTGGCTGGCCCGCAGTGTTTTGGGCAGGTAACTCACAATTGGAACGTGAGTATTTAAATGTAGCCATTTGAATACCCATAAACTTTACAAGGTACTTTTCGAGTTCAAGTAACTGCAATTGAACGGGGCCCTCTGTCTGTATGAATGGCCACTGTAGTTTGGTAAAAACATTCTTGTGAAGTATGTAACATTAGTGGGTATACAAGGCACAACATAAAAGCATTTATAGAGAAAAACATATATTTAAATGACTCTGATTGTGTCATGGAGATTTCATTGTACACTACTGGTCTGTCTGTAGCTTGAGGGGGAAGGTTATTCAATGGCGCTTACTTTTCCATTGAGTACTATTGTTAAGTATGCAGTTCTCAACAGAACCGAATAGTGATATTATCTGTATCCACAATTCCTCCCACACCTCCCAGGTGGACAATAACAACATTTCTGTCATCAACAAAGTAAAACTGAATGCAATAGAAAGAAATAAAATGTAGTAATTTATTTTATTAGAGGTAAAATAATTTTGCACTTTACCAAGTCAGGTTCTTCAAAAGAGTAAACTATGAATATGGCATTGCAGTGATCCTTTAAGTAAAATGGCAGTATGACAGAGGGGCGAGCGAATGATAATGAATGAAATATAAAATAGTTAAAAAGGAGAGTGAGATTGGTAGGATTATAAACCAGACCTAGCGTGTGAGGGTAAGACATACACCAACATTTTATTTATATATTATATTCACTGGTGGCCTCTGCCGAAAATTCGCATTACAGGCAAATGAACATGGTAACAATTAAAAATACCACAAGATACCACAGTGGCCCTGAAAGTAAAATGAACAAAAACAGACACTTTAATATGCTTTAAGGTGTCTTATGGGATTTCGGAATTCATTATTTTGTGTACAATGGTTGGTTGCCACCCAGATATCTTTGTCATTTAGTTTCATATTTAATTTTTAAGGAACATTATTGTGATCACTTTCCAGAACTACAAATATCTGAAAACAATAACAAAAAAAAAGGTACATATGTCAAATTTGAGTAAAAGATATTTATAAATCAGTTATTTTCTTGTGGTTTCCAATTTGAGAATAGAGAGTAATTGGTCATTAAACTTGCTATCTTCAATATCTCACTTTGGTACTATGTGTTACAGTTCCTTGTGTCTTAGAAGTACAGTTCAGTGGTACGCGATAAATATAGCAATATAACAGCTATTTGGTGCCACCTTGTGGTAAAATAATCATTTAAGAATATTGATGTATCAAATTAAATGCTTTAAATATAATTTAGAATAACTGATATGTTCTTTCAACTGTAAAATTAATCACTTCTGAAAAATGATTAAGTGTTTTTTCCCCTTCTCTCTTTTGTCACTGTATAATAAACATGATATTTCCCTGTCACGGAGCACTGTGTCAACATATAAAATTGATTCCGCTTTACAAATGAAAATTATGTTGCCAGGTGAAATGGAATGCAGATTGTTCTGCGTGGGCACACTTGTCTGAAATATTTTGAGCTTTTGCTAAATACAATAAAAAAGAAGAAATGCACATCTCTATCTTTTTTTAATGGTTAAATTGTATGAAACATGAATGTTTTACTTTTTAGGTAATTATTTTTCTAATCAAACTAAATTTGGTGATCTGTTGACAAGCAGCAAATCAAATTTCAATATCTGTTTACAAAAAAAAATACATTTGGGTGTTTTCTTCAATTAAAATGTAATTATTTTCCAGTTCTTTCCACTCTAAGAAAATATGATTATGAATAATTTTATTACAATTTATTGTTTATTTTTTAAAGACTCATTTATTTAATATGTATTTTTTGAAGGCTTTGAAACCACACAACCTGTACACATCTAAATAATATAACTAATATCTTAATGAGATATAATCATAATAAAAATATCCACTGTTTTCTCTATTGAAAATAATATTTGTCTCGACAAAGGCAATAATGAGACGTAGCATCTGTTGTGATAAATATATTCATGCACTTCCCCAGAATAATCAAAAAAAGCAACATCGCTGGAAATTTAAAAAAGAACCTGAAAGTCTTCAAGAATATAGCACCAATCAAACCATCAATAATCATATTAAACTTTAGACATATATATAATTTAAATTATCTCTGTAGGAAACAATTAAATATTTGAAGAACATTTGGAGACAAGTATTATATGTGTATACTATTTATTTATTATTATTATTATTATTATTATTATTATTATTATTTTCTTATTACTACATATTTTAGAGGTTTTCTAAATATCTTCATCGATGATTTGTCAGTGAAGGAAGCAGAAATGTCATTCAGTATTTCAAACATGGGTGTAGGAACTGGGGGGAAAGAGGGGGACAAATCCTCCCCAGATTTTTCAATGTGTCTGTTTATGTGTAGAGAAGCAGTTGTGTGGTATTTCTATATTATCACCCTTATTAAATTGCGATTCGGCCAACTGAAAAGGGCTCTATATAAGCATAGATCATTTTTTTTTACAGAAGTTTTTAGTTAGGGAACTTCTGTCCAAAAGCAAGGTCTTCACTAACTAAAAACTTCTGTAAAAAAACATGCTCTGTGCTTATATAGAGCCCTATTCAATTGGCTGAATTGCAATTTGATAAGGCTGTATATGCGGGATCCCCCCAGATTTTCTTTCGCTCCTACAAATTGGACAAATTATATTTTGATTCAGAAAATTCCAGCTAAAATCTCTATAATTTGTAGTCTCTAAATATCTTTAGTTTACATGATATATGTCTTCTTCTTATTTTTATTATTATTTGCATTATTAAACATATTATGATACTATAAAAAATAAGATTAGCTATTAAATGAATAATACAAAAATAATTATTTATTTAATTTATTTTTCCATATATTGGCCCCCATTCAATTTAGGTTTTGGGCAATCCGCTAGACCGTAAGTGAAGTCGCAATTAATTTGCTATTCAATTTGCGTCTTTTTGTGGGCTCCTAACGGCTTACGAGATACGGCCTTGAAAACATGGCGATGGTTAAACCCGTAACTTACAGCCTCCCAAAGCCCTTGGCCTTTTACTTTTGCAAGAGTTACGATGGCTAAAATTGCATAATTCTATTCAATTTCTTAATTTCCCCATCCCGCAATTGTTTTCACACCCCTAAATGGCAAAAGAAGGAGAAAATCCTACAAGTGCTAGAGAAGTCCCCAAGGGGTTTTAACGCCTATTTGTAGCACTGTAAATGCAAATAAAAAATCAATACTGCTCTGTAAATAATGGGGAAAGAGATGATAGACATTAGAATTAATTGCACAACAGTCACAAGCTCGCAAATCAGAAGGAAAATAAATATATTTTTATGTTTCATTTCGGGGCTAAATCGATCTTGGGTATCAAAGAGTTAATATATATCAGTCCACCCATATGGACTAGAACAGTATTGGCATTAATTTTCATAATACTTTATTTCGCAGGTTTGCGAGTCTGATCGCATATCGGACCCCAGAACCTAATTGATTGATATGTAACCTCCATATTTTACTGCCGTAATAATGACAGTCTCGAAATGGGAGGTTACAGGCTTGCTTAATTGATCATGTCCCACCCTGAACTGCTACGAACCAGTGCATGGTTACGGTTTCAGCTTTGGGACAGAAACTTGTGGGCTTGAGCAATTGAATAGCATTGCAATCGGAGACAAACGGGAGCAGACATACGGCCTTGCAATTGAATGTGGCTCATTGTTTCTCAGTTATAACAGAATAAAAACATCTACACTTTTTTTTAGCAACCATGGGGGGAATTTATTAATCATCTCAAGTGCATCTCATGCATTCCTTGATTTATAAAGCACAATGTCCTATGGGAACAACTGAGACCAAGCCCTTCCCTTCTCATCTCAGGTAAGACAATCCCATTTTTTATTTTTAAGTCACACCTATAATCTTGTGTAACTAATTGCTAATAACTATTATAAACTAAAAACGGTATGTCTGTACTTCAGCTCTGGAACAAAATATTATCACCAGCTAATGCTAGATATCTTGAAAAACACATTATATATTTTTGTCATAATAATATTACCAAAAATTCAATTAAATGCAGTCACATACTTAACTTTATTTATTAATTATTGTTTTCAGTACAAACATATACAAACTAATGACATGGTTGAATTCAATTTCAGATAGTGTGAGAAACAGGGCTGTACATTTCAGTATTTGTAGCAAACCGATGTACAGAATTTGTATTTGTATTTCACAAAAGAACTGCAACCATTACTAGTTCATCTCTGGCAAATGAACTGAAAGTGGAGTTGTGAGCATTAAAAAAATCAATTAAATAGATCAATACACCTTAGTCAGGTTATCAAAGACATCTAAGTCATTAAATAGAATTAGATAAAAAATAAAACCTACTACATCAAGATGCTTTTTAAGTTTATTTCCCTAATAAAGGAGCATAAAAAGATGCATAATGAAAGACAATGTGAGAATGGTAGAAACACTACAATGAAGGCAAAAATCAATGAGGTGGAAAAATGAGGGAACAAAGATTGGATTTCATAGCTAAATTATTCTGTTGGATTTCACATCTTGATATTATATTGAAATTTTATGTGCATACAAATTGTATTTCATGGCAGCACTAAAGGGTAGCTTTTTCAGTGCACTTCGTGGGGAATTAGACATGCAAATCCCATTAACATTAATGGGTGTTGTGCACTTAATTCTCTTCAAACTGTGCTGACAATTTACACTAAATCTGCATGTAGTTAACACTTTATCACAAAACAGTTGGAAGTGTCAGCAAAGCATTTTGTAGAGAATCTTTATAGTTGAAAAGATCAATGACTTTTTGTGGCTAAAATTGTTTAGAACTTGGAAAATATGGTGTTTATTTTTTTAATTTATGTAGCTAGAAACCATCTACAAAACTGGCTGGAATTGTATAGAGACATTGATAATATTCTTGGCTTGTGAGTCATGACTAGAGGGCAAAAATCAGATCAGGTTTTCTGGACAACATATATTTATGAAAATGATTCCAATTTGCATTGGTATAAGATTAATGACATGCATTTTAGATGCATGATAATGATTTAGTGAAGCACTCTTAAATATATAATTAAAGGACCTCTGTGTCCCGTATCTGCATACTTCAAATGTACAGAGGTCAAAATTATTTTTGGCCAAATGTCATATTTATGATAGTTGTATTTTAATGATTTTCACAGAAAATCTGCCATTTTTGCACAAATTATGTGAAAACAAAAAAGAAAATTCTCAATATACTAAGCTTTGCTTTGGTGAAAAAAATAGAAAATTGAGTCTTTCTGCAGTCATCAAGCTATGTTTTCTATCTCTATAGCAATGTAATGAGCTAGAGAAGGTTAGGAAGCAGGTAAAGCCACAGTTACAAATTTTAAGGAATACAAATGTCAGTGAGTATCAAGCAGTTGAGAAAAATTCAGTTTGAACAATAAGATTCTCACTTTAAAAACAAATTTACCCTAAGGGCAATATACATTGGTGAATAGACTTAAGTGAACTTATTATCCTTGTAAAAAGGGAGTCTCAAGGGCAGTCTTGGTTTAAACAGCATTCTTTGTGATGGTGAATTACTCCCGTGAGTGAGATAGAAGTAAAAGTTTTTGTTTTTTTACTCAAGCACTATTGAATAAAACTTTTATTGGCAGACAGAAGGGTTGAATTCTTGAACAACTCCGACATGAGTGGATGTATATAGTGGTTTATACTGGTCAGCAGACTTTCCAACAAAGTGGAGAGAATAGCATGCAAGTAGGTGTGAAATGGACCACAACTTTGTCTGAGATTTGTCTGACCTCTTAGATTTGTCTATGACCTGCCCATCTTAGCTCACAGCTTCATTAAAGTACACATGGAAGTACATTTATGGATAAACACAACCAGAGACAACAATATAACACAGGAAAATTAGCCCCTTTAAGTCAGAAGGTGCCTACCACATTACTGGGGAAGAGCAGAGAGCGAATACAAGTAGCACCAAATCTAATGAAGTGGTTGGGCCAAAGCTGAGGGGACAGCCAGCTGTGAATATATCTGGAGGGGAATGGAAAATTTCCTTTTGCAAAGAACAATTCAGCTTAGGAACCTGGAATGTTGAAACTATGACCAAAGGCAAACTGGACATAGTCAAAGATGAGATGACAAGATTAACATTGATATGCTGAGAATTAGTGAACTCAAATGGACTGGAATGGACCATTTCATATCAGAAAAGAAATGGAGTAGCCCTCATAATTAATGAAAGGGTGGCCAAATCACTACTCAGTTACAACCCAGTAATAGATAGAATAATTTCAATTTGAGTTCAAGGAAAAGCAATTGAACATCACAGTGATCCAAGGCTATGTTCCAACCATGGATACTGAAGCGTCGAAAAGTTGTCCAATTCTGCAAGGATATTCAACACCTCATAGATATAACTCCAAGAAAATATGTTACTCTCATCATAGGAGATTGGAATGCTAAAGTTGGGAACTAAAAGATACATGAAATAACATGCAAGTTTGGCCTTGGAGTATAAAATGAAGCATGTCAGAGATTAGCACAACAGCATCATAGAAGACTCTACACATGGGCATCACCAGATGGACAACATAGAAATCAAATTGACTATATACTTTGTTGCCAAAGATGAAGGAGCTCTATACAGTCAGCAACAATGAGACATGGAGCTGTCTGTGGATCAGATCATGATCTTCTTATTGCAAAGTTCAAAATGAAACTAAAGAAAGAGGCAAACTAATAGATTTAAGAGATGAACATGGTAGATAGAATGCCAGAAGAACTTTGGAAGAAGTTTGTGACATTGTCCTGAAAACAGAGCAATAAATAATGTCCCCAAAAGAAGCAAAACTAAAAACTATCCGATATGTCTTTTGAAAGTAGCCCAGGAAAGAAGGAAAGCAAAAGGTTGTGGAGATAGAAACAGATGTATTTGATCCAAATGCAGAATTTCAGAGTATAGCAAGAAGAGACAAGGAGACAGTCTACAATGAGCAATGTAAAGAGATAGAAGAAGATAACAGAATGGGAAAGTAATGAGACTCTTCAATTGGGCATCTCAAAGGAACCTTTCATGCCAAAGTAGTCATGATAAAGACAAAAAATGGCATGGACTTACCGTATATACTCGAGTAAAGGACGACCGGAGTATGAGCCGAGGCACCTATTTTACAACAAAATACTGGGTAAAATGAGTGACTCGAGTGTAATGGGCTGCCCACTGTGTCCCTCTTGTGCCCTCTATGTCCCCCTCTTGTGTCCCCCTCTCCCTTCCCTGTGTCTCTTCCCCCCTCTCCCTTCCCTGTGTCTCTCCCTTCCCTGTGTCTCTTCCCCCCCTCCTCATTCTCAACCTCCCTCCTCAACCCCACTCCTCATCCTCAACCTCCCTCCTCAACCCCTCTCCTCAACCTCCCTCCTCAACCCCCCATCCTCATCCTCAATTCCCCCATCCTCAACCCACTCCTCAACCTCAACCCCCCGCCTCATCCTCAACCCCTTCGTCAACCTCCCTCCTCAACCTCAACCCTCCCATCCTCAACCCCCTCCTCATCCTCCCTCCTCATCCTCAACCTCCATCCTCATCCTCAGCACCCTCCTCATCCTCACCCCCCTCCTCATCCTCAACCCCCTCCTCAACCTCCCTCCTCAACCTCAACCCCCCTTCCTCAACCCCCTCCTCAACCTCCCTCCTCTACCTCAACCCCCATCCTCAATCCCCTCCTCATCCTCCCTCCTCAACCTCCCTCCTCATCCTCAACCCCCTCCTCAACCTCCCTCCTCATCCTCAACCCCCCTCCCTCATTCTAAACCCCCCCTCATTCTACCCCTATAAATACTCCCACTCTCCCTTTCCCCTCACTTACCTGCATCTTAAGCTCCTGCTCCGGCCTCCGCTCCGTCTGGCGTCTGGCGCGCATGTGACGTCACGGCATTTGCATACACCGGGTGCCGGCACCCGTGATATGCTAATGACGTGGCGTCACATGCGGACCAGATGCCAGAAGGAGTGGAGGCTAGAGCAGGAACTTCAGATGCAGGAAAGTGAGGGGAAAGAGGGGGTATTTAGAGGGGTAGAATGGGGGGAGTTAGAATGAGGAGGGGGGATTGAGAATGAGGAGCGGGGGGTTGAGGATGATGAGGGGGGTTGAGGATGAGGAGGGGGGAGGGAAAGAGACACGGGGTTAGAGAGACACGGTTGGGGAGAGTGACTCGAGTATAAGCCGAGGGGGCCCTTTTTAGCCTTAAAAAAAAGGCTGAAAAACTCGGCTTATACTCGAGTATATATGGTAACTGAAGCAGTTCAGTTAAATAATAGATGGAAGTAATACACAGAAGATATATACAGGAAGGATCTTAACAGCAATGATAACCCCAATAGTTTGTCCAATGAGCTGGAGCCAGACATCTTGGTGAGTAAAGTGAGATGGGCCCTAGGAAGCCTTGCTGATAATAAGCTGCAGAAGTTGGAGGAATTGCAGCTGAACTGTTCATAGTCCTTTAAATATGATGATGTGAAAATGTTGCTTGCATTATGCCAAGAAATTTGGAAACCTCAATAATGGCAAGTAGATTAAAAAGGGTCAGTATATATCGAAATACCCAACAAAAGGTAATGCAAAGAGTGCTCCAATTAATGAACAATTGCACTCATTTCACATGCCAGCAAGGTATTGTTTAAAGGGCCATTTACCTCACTGTAAGTGCTCTTCATAGTGGGAAATTGTATGTTAAAATGATCTTTTTTTTAATTTCACTAATAACAGCTAAGAAATTTAAATTTTTAGTCTGTTTACATAACAAAGTGTAGACTGCCTTCTGACAGTTTCATGATTAATAACCTATAACTGTCCTGTTTAGGTGATTCCAGTCTCCCATACTCTGCACAGATAAATAAGGTGAGGGTTAAACTCTGTTTTTCTTTTGCTCACTACACAGAGCTGCAGCGTATGTCTGGCTAGGGGCAGCCAGTGACTCATGTAAACACAAATTTAATTCACTTGGTGAAAAATGCACATATTGCAAAACATTTTAAAGTATTTCATCATGGTTTATGAGATCTTTACTGTGATGTGGTCCAAATTGTACTGAATAAAGTAGCCCTTTAAGATCCTGTAAGTTTGACTCAACAATGTATGGACCAAGAACTACCAGATGTGCAAGCCAGGTTTTTCAAAGGAAGAGGCGCAGCAATTAAATTACCAATGTCTGCTGGAAAATAGTGAAAGCAAGAGAGTACCAGAAAAACATCTGCTTCATGGACAATTTGAGAGCCTTTGACTGTGCGTATCACAATAAAATGTGGCAACTTATTATTATTGTCCATTTTTTGTAACGCGCCAACATATTTAATATTGTTAAACAGGGTTAAGTACAAAGAAAAAAAATACAATATTAAATACATGGCAAAAAGTGGACGGCCCTGTCTTTGAGTTAAAATCTTACAAATATGATGTTTTTTTCAAAGCTCCTTACAAGATTGAAAACTCCAAAACTTAAATTCTAAAGGGATTATTGAAATAAAATGTGAAGCAAATAAAAGGAAAAAACAAGAGTTTGGTAAGTAATTGAAAAGAGAGTAGAGGGTTAATTAGTGATTAGGTCTGTGGTGTAGCAGATATCAAAAATGGAGGTGACAGTGCTAATCCTGCACTATAAATTAACACAAATAATATGTGGGTGGGTATGGACAGGGTAGGTAGGAGAACATGTTTTATGATTTTAGAGGCAGAAGAGTGGCAGCGTGGGAGGCTCCAGGTCTAGAGGCAAAAGAAACCAAGGTGAATGGTATTGGAAATAAATGTAAGTTGGTGAGTATTTTTGCTGAGGTGGATGATATAAGACCCAGTGACATTGACTGAGCCCCTGCAGAAGTGACTGCTCAGTCCTGATTGTAAATGGAACTGGAATCTTTTAAATTGGTGAGTGCTTCTGCACAATTCTGATGGTAAATGTACCAGACCATCTCATCTGTCTCCTGAGGAATCTGGATGTGGACCAAGAAACCAGTTATAACCAAACATGGAAAAACAGAAGGGTTCAAGTTGGGCAAAGGAGTGCAACAAGGTTGTTTATTGTTCCCTTACTTATTCAACTTACAAGCAGAATACATCAAAGGCCAGCTAGATGTATGTAAAGCAGGAATTAATATTGCTGGGAGAAATACCAACAACCTCAGATATGCTGATGATATTACTCTGAAGGCTGAAAGTGAGGAGGAACTAAAGAGCCTACTGACGAGGGTGAAAGAAGACTGTACAAAATCTGGCCTGCTGCCAAATGTTAAAAAGTGAAGGTCTTAGCATACAGCAATCTTAGTTCCTGGCAAATAGATTTGGAAGAAGTGGAGGCAGTGACAAATTTCATTTTCCTGAGCTCCAAGATCTCTGCAAATGGTGCATGAGCTTGATGGATCTCAGAGGGGCATTGACTGACAGATGCGCCTGGTGTGTTGTGGCCCATAAGGTCACAGAAAGTTGGACACGACTGAACCACTAAACAACAACAACTACTTTTTATTTCCTGTCTCCTTGTAATGAAAGCAGATTGAAGTTTGGCGAGAACTTCCCATGAAAAGTTCTTGTTATATTGTTATCAATACCTCTTTACTGTTTCAGTCGAACGGGAAGGGCAGTTACTTATTGGGTATTACAGTGGCAAATTCTGTTAAGGGGTATGTTAGATTTATTGAAGGACAAGAAGATTTGGTTCCCTATATGTAGTGTGACAAAAGATTTTACAAGGGAGATGCTAAATTGCTATATTGCCTAGTTGACCCACCTGCAAGTATTGATTAATATTTGTAAGAATTAGGCTGCAGAAGCCTGTTGAGTATACACTACGGTATATTTATCAAGCAGGGTTAACAGTAGGGTAGGTGGAGTAAGCATCATAAGTGGAGTTAAAACATAAAATACCTCCACTATATTTTCCACGGGTCCTATTTATCAAGCATGGATACAGTTTTAACCATAAATAACTCCTTTAGAAAATATAGGAAGTGGAGATATTTAATGCCACTCTCGTGTAGTAAATATACCCTGCTGTGTTTGGGATTCTGGAACATCTGTCTGACATCTGTCTGTAAAATGGTCTATTTTAGATTGAAGTTTTCAGATGTCTCGCTTGGGGAATGATACTAGAAAGCTGTAAAAGGAATATGCATTTTCTTTTAATAATATGATTTTTGTCTCTATTAAAGTTCGCCAAAAGTTTAATGTTGTCATTGGTCAAGGTTGTGATATACAGTATATGCAAAATGAGGGAGATAAGATTTGTTTGTAAGGTGCATTTAGGTTTCCATTCAAGGTCTAACAAAGCAAGAGTTATAGATTATGTTATAAATGTAATCAAACCGGCATATGCAGTATTAATATCTCTTGATTAAGCGATATTGAGCTCCAAATTAGGCTTTTAGTTAATAACCCAAGCCAGGTGCAAGAATAAGATAAAACAGGTCCTGTTTCAAATTTGTTTCACAATTGCAGTTTAGGGTTTTCTTGGGGTTCCATTGGTTGCTTCTGTAAGTCCCAGTGACAAATGGCCAGCTAAATTACCTGGAAATTGTGGGATGAGCATTCTCCCACTATATAACCCCCTATCAGCTCCCGGTGCAATCTTACCGCGTGGTGCTGCTGTCAGGTGTCCTTCTATATCGATACTCCTTTGTTGACTGCCATTTCCCTTCACCTTACTTTATGCTCCTGCTGTGTCCCATGTCGGTCACTTCTCTCTGCTCCTTATTCATTCCTGCCCTACCGAGTCCCCTGTCACTCGATTCGGTCCTCCTTCTGATCCATCTTCCCTTTCCTTTTCCTCTGTTACATTCTTCTTCCGCTCATTCTACCCCATTTTCTTTGTCCTCTTGGAATAGTGCTTTCCTTTCTCTTTCTGATGGGGCTTTCGCATTCGTACCCCCTGGCAGCTGGTGAGCTTTTGGTCCCCTCGATGGCCGTACTCCTTCCTGTCCCTCCTATGTCTCTTCCTCTCATTCTCACCACTCTTGATTCTGGCAGTTGGGTCCACTCCTTTTGGCCTGGTCGTGCCTCCTCCCATCTGATCTCTTGTGCTAGTTCTTCCCTCCTCCACATCCCGAGATTTCTCCTTAGCAAACACTGGGGGGGCTCTGTCCTCTTTGGCTTGAGGTGCTGTCGGAGAGCAGCTGTGCTGCTGTTTATCGTTTGGCAGTTCCACATTGGCTGCCAATCCTGTTGGCAGACCCATGCTTCTGCACTTGCGGCTCTTGTCTCTGCATGGGGAGGGTTAACATATTGGACCACCCTTTTTATTCATGATAGTAATATTTGGGGAATAATTAGAAAGATAGAAAAATTATCGATAATTCATTAATAAATAAAAATGTGTATGGTTTAGCCGATGACCAGGTTAAAACTACAAAAATGATAGCAAATACAATCACTTTGCTATCACAATATTATTCGGAATGTATTTATGCACTTATGTGGGTTTTTTTGTTGTATTTATTCTTATTTTTATTTTTTATTTTATATAACTGGAACTGTTATTTTTGTCTTATTTAAAGAAAGGTTTAGGAAAAATATAAATAAGATAATCATGAAAGGTCGTACGTTTTGTGCTGAAAGATGAAAAACTTTCACAGTATGGATGTCAAAGGGAGGAGAGGAGTACAAGGTAATGAATTAAAATCTTTAGAATATTATGGGACTTAAATGTATATCCCAGAATGTGAATGGGTTGAATATTCCATCAAAAAGAGCAATGGTCATGATTTTTTTCCATGAATTAAATGCTGATGTTATATGTGTACAGGAGACTCATCTTAAAGATAAATATATTCCCAAACTATCAGATAAAAGGTACAATATCAAATTGTTCTCTAACTACAAAACTAAGTCAAGAGGTGTATGTATATTTTTTAACAATAGAAATAAAATAGTTGATGAATTTATAGAAAAAGACATAGAAGGTTGTTACATAATTTGGATAGGTAAAATAAATGATCAAAACTATACAATAGCGAATATTTATGCTCCTAATAAGAATCAATATAGATTTCTAAATAAAATGATAAAACATATTAGTGATATTAAAAAGGGTAATTTGGTTATATGTGGTGATTTAAATATTTGCCTAGATCCATTTGTGGATAGAAGATCAGTGATAAAACCAGAACCAGATAAATTGATGATAAATAAAGCAAATACATTTGAAAAAACTCTATTGGATCATAAATGATATGATGGTTGGAGGGTAATGCACCCACTTGATAGAGAATATACATACTTCTCTAATAAATATAAAACTTACACAAGATTGGATTATTTCTTAGTGAATCTGAATTTATTGAATAAAATAAAAAAATTGAGATTAGCCCAATAACATGGCTGGACCATGAATTAATAACAATGGTAGTAGAAGATGGTCATAGAATACAATATAATAAATCACGTAATATAGATTCAACTCTCTTTAAAGCATTGGCAGATAGGTAAAAATTAGAAAAAAAGAAATATAAACTTTTTTTGAGATTAATGAAAACTCAGTATCATCACAATCACTGCTTTGGAACACGCACAAGGCATACGTAAGTGAGAGGTGTCCTTTGTGCTTGGTCCAAACATAGAACAAAACATGAAGAATCTTCATATAGAGACTTAATTATTAAACTTACACAATTGTGGTTAGACGGCAGCTAGCAGAGAGAGCAGACGTGTCTTTCTGCTGCTCTGCACTAAAGTGCAAAAAAAAGTTTTTTTTTCACCCAAATTGGTGGCAATTTAGCCAGTGGCACTTTGTGCTGGGCTCCAGGAGCAGCCAGGGTTTGTCTGGCAACGAAGAAGTGCCCAGAAAAGAGCCCTCGGTGTACTCGCTAAGTTCAGCCCGCCACGAGGGAGAGGCCTATGCGAGAACGCCATCTTTTCCCTGCCTGTATGTGACCCCTCTGCCTGATCATCAGCTACTGGGGAGGGCTCTCTCCTTGTCTGCCCCTGCGCCGGCGGCGCAGGAGAGATCAGTCGAAGCACCGGAGTGTGGCGCCGGAGAGGATCGAGCGGCCCGGGGGAGGGGCATCCAGCAAGGGGAACATCACGGTGGAGGAGACCGCGGAGTGACAGAGGCGCCTAGGAGGGTGAGTGGGGTAAAAGACACGGAGGCCCCCGAGGGGAGGAAAGGCTACCTCGTAGGAGGCCAGGACCCACGTCACAGTACAGGCACTCAGCCTGATAAGCTTTCCGCCCACCATAAGGGCCCGATACAGGTCCGAAAAAAGAAAAAAAAAACATCTCCCACCCCCCCCCCCCCCCCCGCGACCACGGGACTCTGACAAGCAGCTTGTGCTGCATGGACATACACGCAATATACCTTTTATAAGTGCCAGAAGATCAGGGTGGCGTGGGGGGTTGCAGTAGAGCTGTTAAGAAGCTTCCCCCTTTTTCTAGCCCAGAGCAGACATTATCTCTTCTTTTCCCTGCCTATTTGGCGCCAAAAAATATCCCCAGAAGAAGGGAGGCCATTTTGGATCCCTAAATTGGAGGGGAATTCTCCTAGGCTCCTAATTGGTTTTAAGGCATCTAGCCCTCCATAAAAGACTAAGAAAAAAAAAGAAAAAAAAAAAAAAAGAGTAAAAGAAAAAAAAATACGAAAAAAAAAAGGGAAAGAGGAAAAGAACAAAAAATATTCTAAAAAAAAAAAAAAAAGGGAAGAACAAAGATACGGGCTAAGAGCAAATTGAGACCTGAATAAAATGCATACTTAGGAGGTCTTATTGGAGCACAGAAGCAGCAGATGGACTTTGGCCTAACAGGCACATGTTTCCGGCACTACCTAGGGGAGAATCCCACCATGAGGGTGAGCGCCCACCCCACTGTCTTTTTTTCTTTTGTTTTTTTTTTCTGCAAGGATCTCATTGATGGAATCTAGAAGATAGAGCAACAGGGGGAGCAACAGGCAGAAAGTCTTGAGACTTTGACAATGCAAGACTAAACAAAGATGAAACTATAAATTACCCCAACTCGAGCAGCACCTTCCATAACATTTTTACACAGGCGCTTCCCAGAGCAGTTCTTAGTGTTCTTTTAGGGGTGCCAAGACAACTATTAGTGGAAAGATACCCTTCTACCAGTGTGGCCGCCTAAGAGACAAGAGAGCCAGGGAGGAAACAGAGCGAAAGATGAAGAAGGCTAAGAGAAGCACATCCTCCAGAGGCATCCCTGAGCATTTCCAGGCAGCGTCCAGTTTGGCTACCAAAGCAGGGGAAAGCTCCCCAGAAAGATCTGAGATGTCTGAGAATGAAGGGGAAAGGCCCAACACCATCACTGACGTGGATTTCTCAGTCTCGGCAATGGTGAAATTTGAACTAATGTTGAAAACTCAACTTGCATTAGCACTAAAGGAGATGAGAGAAGAGATCAGTGCAATAGGTCAGAGAACACACGAGTTAGAAAAAAGAACCGAGATGATTATCTCTACACAAGAGGATGATAAAATTGATATCAGCTCCAACTCAACTCGTATAGAGGCTCTTGAAAATAAATTGGAAGACCTGGAAAATAGATCCAGAAGGCACAACGTACGGCTGAGAGGTGTCCCTAAAAATGTGCAGGATCTTGTACCCTATCTAGAAGCGGTATTTGCCACCATTCTACCGAATCAAACAGAGGAGGTGCTGCTCATTGAAAGAGCCCACAGGGCCCTTGGAGGTCCAATCAATTCAGAGAAACCTAAGGACATAGTTGTTCGTTTTGTGAGACAGAGCTCCAGAGATATGCTAATGGCAGCGGCCAGGAAATTGCCTAGAATAGTTGGCCCGGACGGAACACAATTACAATTGTTTATTGACTTAGCTCCATCCACCTTGGCGAAAAGGAGAGAAATGAGACCGGCTTTGGAAATTCTAATAAAAAACAGAATTCAGTATCGTTGGGGATTCCCCTTTAGCCTACAATTTCGTTGGAATGAGCAAACACATGTGGCACACTCACTGGGCGCGCTCCAAAAAAAGCTTATTCACCTACAATTGCTCCCAGAAGGCTCCAACCTAATGGGCCAACTCCCTGAGCCAAGGGAAAGACCAACTAGAGACTGGATAGATGTTTCTGCCAAGAAAAAGCAAGGAATGACAGTAACAAGGGGCCTAGGGACCGGAGCGATGGAACAGTAAGAATTAAACAAGGGAATGCCCCAGGAGAGGGTTGACTTTCTCTAAAGATGATTTCCAAGGTTGCAGAGACTATCAGGTTATTCTTTACTAATGGACTCTACTGTAAAACGCAGGAATTTCTATTATTAGACTTAGGTATGAGGTGGGGAAAGGTTTCCCAAAATATCCACAATATCTGATTCATATAAGAGAATACTAGTTACAGTCTACAGTACTTGTTGCTCCTTCCAATGTAGTGGGGGTTAGCACTCCAGTTCAGTACTTTTTGACTCGCTCAGTTTTAGGAACGGGTTAGATTACGAAAGAGAATTTCCTCATTCTAGGGAAGTATCCGGGGTTTTTTAGTGGTTACTCCCTAGGCACAATAGGTGCAAGATGAAAGGAATCATGAGGAAGAAGAAAGGGGGGGGGAGGACCAAGGGTCCGAAAAGTTTTATTTGTATATGTTTGGTCATCAACTTTTCTCTCTTCATATTATCCACAACCAGATTGGCGGATGGGGGACTGCGGGGCTTCCTCGCTGGCTTTCCTACTCCTCGGGCGCTGACTCCGAATCCTCTATTCCTAGGGGTAAGTCTCGGCAGACATTAGCTACACACGCTACTCTAGACTATGGGTGAAGCTGAATACGTCTTTATTACACATAATGTTAAAGGATTTAATTCCCCCACTAAAAGGAATAAGGCGTTTCAATTTTACAAAACACTTAACCCTGCGGTAATTTTTATTCAAGAAACCCACTTTAAGCATCAACAAATTCCGACATTTATGAACAAAAATTTCCCTACGTTCCACACAACAAGTAGCAGTGCCAAAAGGGAAGGGGTGGCAATCCTACTCCACAAAAACTTTCCCTTCACTCTGGACAAAAAAATTACAGATAGACAGGGAAGCTATCTTTTTTTGATGGGAAGGGTACTAGACATCCCGGTCACGCTAGCAGTAATATAATCTCCTACCATCTCTCCTCATAAACATCTCATCAGGGCATTGAAACATTTGTCATTGGTAAAACAGGGTAGGATTATTCTGGGGGGGGACCTTAACTTGGTACTAGATGCCAAAAAGGATAGAACTGGGAAAGACTTGTGAGACAAGTTCACTAAAAGATTGAAACAAATCAACAGACTGCTAAGAGAGCTCGAGTTAGCGGATCTCTGGAGGGAAAGACATTTAGGACACAGGGAATTTACTTTCTATTCCTACCCCCATAAAACATACTCCAGAATAGACTACTTGTTAACCGACCCTTCCTTTATACTTGACTCTCAAAACGTGGACATAATACCGTGTGCCTGGTCAGACCATAGTTTGGTGAAGGCGACCATAAACCTAGGATCCATGACTAAACCCCCTTATCAATGGAGACTGAATGAAAGAATACTGACGATCCCGATAGTTAAAAAACGAATAGCCCAGGAACTGGAATTTTTTTTTGAAAGAAATGAGACACCTGGGGTGGGGACCGGCTGGGTATGGGCAGCCCATAATGCGTACATCCGGGGCATTTGTATGAAAGAGACATCTAAGTTCAGACGAGAACAGAGAGCCCAGGAAATAAAACTCACAGAGGAATTAGGAAGATTAGAAAAATTAAATCAACAAAACCCTAAAACTCAGATTAGGCGAGAAATAGAAAGCGTGAGAGTGGAACTAGATAAGATTTATTCGGAAGGGGCGGAGAAAATTCTTAGGAGAACCCAACACAAATTTTACCTCCAAGCGAACAAACCGGATAGGATGTTAGCGAAAAAATTAAGATCTAAACAAGCTCTCTCGAGAATTTATTGCATAAAAAATAAAGAAAATATCAAAACAGCAGATCCTTCCAAAATACAAGAACTTTTCCATAATTTTTACCAAAAACTTTACTCAGCTTCAAGTAAAGAAACCGTATACAGTATCAGAGCTTGGCTAGATAGATTTGACTTGCCCTGTTTGGAGGAATCAGAGGTAAAATCTCTTAATGCGAGGATTACACAGGAGGAAGTAGGAAAGGGAATCCAGGCAATGAAACTGGGAAAGGCACCGGGCATAGACGGGTTCACGAACATGTATTATAAAACCTTTACGGATATATTGACACCTAGACTGACTAAATTATATAATCATATTCTGGAGGGTCAGGAGATCCCTCCCGAAATGAACTTAGCGGAAATCACCCTATTTCCTAAAGAAGGGAAGGACAGCTCAGAGATTAAAAACTATAGACCCATATCCCTTCTAAATGGGGATATTAAATTACTGGCAAAAATAATAGTGGACAGAATTTCAAAGTTTCTCCCAAGGATTATACATAGGGACCAGGTGGGATTTATCCCACATAGGCAAGCCAGAGATAATATCAGGAGGGTGGTGAACCTAATACACCACGCTAATAGTACAAAAACCCCGGCCTTCTTGTTAGCACTAGACATCGAAAAGGCCTTTGATTCATTGGAGTGGCCATACCTTAAAGAGGTCTTAAATAAATTTGGATTTAAGGGGAGTGCATAGAACATACTTGACCCCGGAGAGATTGACAAAATGGAGCAAGACAAGGGAGAGAATGTGTACCAGAGGGTGCCACACTCTAGGAACTTTTAAGCATATGTGGTGGGACTGCCCCATAGTTTCACAGATGTGGAAAGAAGTGTCAGACCTTGCCTCGGAAACATTGGGAACATGAGTAGGGGGCACAATGGAAACCTGTTTATTAGGAATCCCAGATTCGGGGTTATCCCCCTCTCAAAACAAGCTTCTCCAATATATATACTTAGCCACTAAATCACACATTGCAAAGCAATGGAAGTCAGCCACACTTGAACTACAGGCAATTAGGAACAAAATAAATTATATAGCGGTGAACGAACACATGGCTCATATACTAGCAGATGCTATTCAGAAGTATAGGGACATTTGGGATCCGTGGCTTGTTAACAAGGGCCCTAACAATGGAAACATAGATAGAGAGGAACCCGTGGGAATCAATTAAGGTAACAAAGGGTTGGGCAAACCTAGACAAAAAGAAAAAAAAAGAATCAAGGATAAAGAGAAAGCAAGAAGAGATGGAGGAGGAGGGGGCGGTGATGAGGAGGCTGGGGGAGTCGGCGAGGAGCCTGGGTGCAGCAAGGAGGTAAGATAACAAGCCTACATTAAGAAGGTTATTCAGTCTTTTCCTCCATTCAGATCGAGTCAATTGACCAAACTGAGTTAAGTTTTTAGTATTTTTTAAGGTGATTTGGTTAACTGCAAAGGAGATGAAAAAAGGCAAGGAAAGACAAGGGTTAAGTTTAAAGCTCCTATACTTTTAGGCCTTTAGTACAGGAGCTTCCTGAGAAGCCCATTAAAGAAGACCCTACACCCCACATAGAGTATTCTACTCTAAAGAAATAAAAAGGATAACATTCCCCTATCTTTAGACAATATTACACCCCGTTATTTGTTTAGTTAATCTCAACAAGGTGCCCTAACTCCAGGGGGATAGAGTTAGTATATGTATAGGAGGGAAGGGGGAGGAGAGGTCATAGCTGAGAAGGCCTGGTGGGTTCGGGCAATGATTTATCAATTGAAACATAGGCCTCATATTCCTAGCCTGCGAGCTAAGGATTACTGTGATAGATACTGAACAGTCTTTAAAAGCGACAGTTATTAATGTTTAATGTTTAGAAAATGGAAAAAGGTGTTAAGGAGGTCTCATGACTGGTTAAATTAAAATTTCCACCTATACAAGATGTGAAATAGCATGATGCTGCCTGATCTGCGTATCATGGCTTACTGATATACCGTGGAATATATATTTTTTCCCTCTCTTTAAGGGAACAAAAAAAAAGGAATATGAAAAAAAAAAAAAAAAAAAATTACACAATTGCAACAAAAAAATAAAGTGTTACCAACAAATAATATTACTTTGGAAATATCTAAAACGCAATTATCAATTAAAAAGATTCAACAGGAAAAAAATTATAATTGAGTCTGGTTATACCAGTTAAAGCAATATAATTTAGGTAATAAACCAGGGAAATTAATTACTAAACAAATTAAAGGAACTAATGTTAATAAAATAATTAATATGATACGTGATGATAGTCGTGTAATTCATAGAAATCCGATAGACATAGGGAAATCCTTCTTCCAATATTATAAAACCTTATATAATCTTGAACAAACAGAAGGATTCCAGAAGCCTACAATTAAACAAATTGAAGAATATTTAAATAAAATAATACTAACAAAAATTTCAAAAGCACAACTAAAAGAATTGGAAACTGATATTACAGAAGAGGAAATTTACCAAACTATAAAATCTTTGAAAATCGGGAAATCGCCAGGTCCAGATTCGCAAATATGTATTATAAAAAATTGTCTTCTTCCATAATGAAACATTTAAAAAAATGTATAATGAAATCAAAATAAATGGAAAAGCTCCAGTAGAAACATTAGAGGCAGCAATAACTGTTATTCCGAAACCAGATAAAGATCATGCACAATGTCGTAATTATCGTCCAATATCGCTTATCAATACAGACATAAAGATTTTTGCTACCATATTGGCTGCTCGATTAAATCC
Source organism: Discoglossus pictus (assembly GCA_027410445.1). Lineage (NCBI taxonomy): Eukaryota > Metazoa > Chordata > Amphibia > Anura > Alytidae > Discoglossus > Discoglossus pictus. The sequence goes on along the minus strand of CM050167.1, from coordinate 339,652,443 downwards.
AATATTAAATCAGTTAATTAATAAAGATCAAACAGGTTTTATTAAATCTAGACAATCAACTGACCTTGCCATCTCACAAAATAGGACATTACATTTCATGTTAACTCTGCATTCAACCAAAACCAGCCATAGACCACTACTGATAATAACATACTCTACTCACAATGATTGGTGCCCTGTCATCACCATACATGATCAATTAAATTCAATGGCATCCAAACAATCTACTCATCCCCTTCTCAGTATTTCAAGCCAGCCGTTATGCACAACCTCATTCATACTTTACATCATTTTTTTCTCCCCAGACTAGGCCTAGAACCATTTTCCTTTGCAAGTCATTCTTTCTGCATAGGAGTAGCAACATCAGCCTATAGGAACCAGACACCTGCCCATATCATCAACACAATGGGTCAGATGAGCACTGTGGGAGGCATTGATTAATGGAAGGAATCTAGATGGCAAAAAGTCAACAAGAAATGAATAAAGGTAATATATTATACACAACATGTAGTGGGGATTAAAATCAAATTGTTATATTGATTTTTAAATATAAATGACAAGCATCAATATTTTTAAAAAAATATTATGTTTTATAATATCTAATGCAACAACTGAGTATCTTCTAAGTCACCTAGACCAGATGGTTATACTCTATTATGATTGCAAAAAAAAAAAGTTTATACAGTAATATGGTTGGCTATATAGACTATATTAGTCTTAAAGACAGTGTAACGGTACAGGCATATTGTACTTTACACAATGCTTTTAGGGATGTTTGCAACTTTAACACAGTTTTTCATTGTGTGTGTTCATTACGATAAGGGGCCGCGTTTGCGGAGGTGGAGGCTCCCACATCGGCTGCAATGAGCCGAAGGCTCATTGCAGGCCGCAAATGCGACCCCTCGCGAAGCGAGGAGCCGCATTTGCGAAGGTGGAGGCTCTACGGCGCCTCACACGCGGTTACAACACCCACACAAGCGGCACTTTACCAAAATACATCAAACACGCAATCACTCTATACGGACTTACACAAAAAAATATGAACCGTGGGACTTATAACGGAAAATTTACGGACTTAGAAGGCAAAAATGCAGGACTTAGAAAAAAAAACATTACGAACTCACAAAAATAAGACCTTAACGGCCTAACCGCGCGCACCTAAAAACATTAAAAACACAATAAATACACACAAAAAATACATAAAAAGCTTACCCACAGCAAGCGGGGGGTGGGCACCCAAGACCTCTGCAAGTGAAGTTACACCTCAATTTAAGTCCAAATTCCAGGGTTTAGACACACGAAAATCCCCTAAGCGAGAGAAAAAAATGGCCGCCGAAAAAAACGAAAACGAGGCTACAGGACCTTAAAGACGGAAAACACCACCAAGCACATACGGCTTTTCAAAAAAGCTGTACGAGGTACAAGATACACTCTTACTAAGGACGCTAAATCATACACACCAGCGTACCACATACACATTCGCTGCCATTTCACAACACTAACTTACACAATGCGGAAGTACACAGCTACACTAATGGCTTTCCCTCGCGCACGCACTATATTTACACTGCACCTATATTGACACTTACACCTCAGCTCCAGAACCGTGCAAACCTACATTGGATGCTGCAGGAACATCAAAACAGATTGTCAGCTCTTCAGCACAATGCTTCCTGCATATATTACTTAGAAAAAGGTAAAGTATATTAATTTATTAATGTATTCATTATTTCATTGGCATACAAGAATACATATACCAAAAAAAAAAAAAAAATATTATTGCTGTGTAAACTACTTCATATTATTAAAGGTGTCTTGCAAGAAATCTTTACCTTCATTTTCTATTTTAGGTTATAGAACACACATAACTAAAAGATAAACTACTTTTTAGTGAGGATGGGGAAAGTCAACATTGTTATATTAGTGTTGCCTCAGTTTTAAAAATAAATGGGCAGAGATATATTATCACAGACTTGCCTTTACCTGCTACCTCCGGCAGGGATCCCCCTGCCAGCTTGCCCAGTTTAAAAAAATAATAAGATTGTTTATATGTCACATTGCAATAAGGGATTAAGATATAGACATACTAAGTGGAGATACTAACCAACGGTTCCAAATATTAAGAAAGTTAGGAAAAGAGTCTTTCTTCTATGTAGACTAAGCGTGAGTGTCTTCCATTGTCGTCAATGTGGCTTTTAGTTGCTAACATTATATATTGCATTAATTTATTTTGAGAGGTGGAGAGAGAGAGGACATGATGACCCAGAAGATTAACCTCTGCCTTTTGCAGAGATTTGGTGATCAAATATATCTGAAGCTATTTTAAAGACTTCTCGCCAGAGGGGAGCAACTCGGGGGCATCCCCACCACATATGGAAAAAGAAGCCTCTTTTCCCACACTCTAAAGCAATTAGGGTTAGGAGAAAGTTTCCATTGGTAAAGTTTATCTGGACTGTTATAAATCATGTGAAGGACTTTGATAGAGGTTTCCAATATACTACTGTTAAGAGAGCCTCTCGAAAGATTTATCCAAGAATCCTCCCAGATACTCTGGTCCAAGTGCAATTTAAGTATCCCTCCCATTTACTCATATAGTTAGGTTTAAAAGTGTTTAAGTCTATGGCAAGTGAATTATATAAAAGGCTTAAAATATTTTTTGTGAGGGAAGCTTTATCGCATATTTTCGTTAGCCAAGACGATGTTGGTTTGCTAAAAATTAATTCTTGAGTCTGGATAAAATGTAACAATCTTGTTTTTAAATGTATTTATTCATATAGAGTTAAAGCTACCACCATATTGAAAAACCTATATTACAGCTATGTTGTGCTATTAAGCATATATTATTTAGCAATTGAAATAAGGGATTTATGCTATTTCCATTATTTAAAAAAGATGTGCTGGACATTTTGGGAGGCAGCCTTGACATATAGGTGGTCTATCTCTCTCACTCATCAGTATGACCACCATATATACTCATCAATTTTGAGCCTGATATTCAATATATTCAGCTGCAACCTTATTTCAAATGTCGTTATACATGGCATACAGCTTCAGTTTTTACTTTTGGCGTTGTCAATATTTTGTGTCAATAAATATTTCCTATTCAATTTATTTTATGTCACTATTGGTGTTAGGCACCTGGAAATTGTAACGTTTCAGTTTACTTAGCTATTCATTATAATAAGTGAATCATATAAAGCTCATGTGTAATAACCCACTTTTTGAGACCAGGTGGGACTCCCCTGAACACCACAACCAACAGCCCTTTAGGGCCAATAAGTGTGCTGTCACCAGGGGCGTAGGAACTGGAGGGATGGGGGAACATACCAGATTATCTGAACAGGGGAAACAAAAAATAGCAAAATTAAACTTAATCATGCATTACCAGATTTGGCCATTAGAGGGCTATGGAGCAGTATATTGTTCCCATGAAAGCTTTGACCCATAAAATATATATTATGTTTTTATTTATGGTCTCTTCTTTTTCTTCCTTTTTTGTTAATAAAAGTTATATTTTGATGTGAGGATTTTCAGTCTGGGACTGATGGTTATTTACCTATTCAATGTGACTTGTATGTTACCATTGGTTTCAAAAGTGTTCTTTTTCTATAATATTTTCATGTAATTATTACACTACTAATGGTAATTGTCTCATAACAATTGTATATTAATAATGGATAAGTGATTCATTGTTTTGAACAATGGAATGTATATTGGATTAAGAATATGGGAACAAGTCCCAGAGTGTGAACTCTATTTTCTGACTTTCCTGGGCGTAGAGTTGAATTGCAACACTTAGGGCCACAGATTGTTTTGTCTCTTTGAACTTTACCCCCCCCCCCCCAGATTTTTTGGGGCTACTATGCCTATGGCTGGATTCATGGACTCTTCATGGAATCATGTCTTTTTTGGACAACTGACCATGGAGGGACACAAACCCATGTGGTAACCAACCTTAGTGGCTATTACAATGGCCATGAGACTTGCCTTAAGGGACTGTGACACTTTTTTACAGTTATGTGGGTTGTAATGTTGAGCCTCAGGCTCTGATCATGAACCCTGGGCTTCCTAGAGCCCATTCAACAAGTCATTTCGGCCCAACGGGATCAGTGTAATTTTTTTTAATTTTTAAGCATTTATTTTGTGTTTAGAATGTGCTTTAGGATGTGACAATGTTATAGAAAGTCTATTCAGGTTTTACAAACATATCACTGGTGCAGTGATGCAGTACTAATTGTTGTTACATAAGAGAAAACAATCATCTCTAAAGACTGGATATAAAAAATAATATAGTAGTACTGTTTGTAGGGATTTTTTGTTCACGCTTTAGTTATTAGAAGTAGTAATAACTACACTCTTCACAATTCAATGTGCAGCAATAATATTATTATCCATTTTCCATGTTTGCTACAATTTTAGTTTTGAATATGCCATGCTGTTGGTCTACCTAATATTTTGTTACTATTTTGTTATTTACCATGACACACCTACTGCCTGAGACCCCCACCCAGACATTCTGGCTCTAGTGCTATTGTCTTGTCAAGCATTATCTTATCAGCCCCTGCCAGAGGAAACAAGATGTTGCAGCAGGACAGGACCTACAAATCTCCTGCTGTGTCCAAATCCTGCCAAAGATAACTGCTAAACCGGGAACACCAAAGTCCCTGGCACCTAGGGTCCCTGGAGATAATCTTCTCCCACTTGGGGATCGTTAAGATATATCAAAGGGAGTACATTCTGATTTGTTAAAACAAATGTTCTTTGATGGTTGGCATGTAAGAATGATATTAAAATAGGTGAATTGAGCAAGATATGTTCAGGGGTCCTGTGTTTCTTTGAGGGAATTGGCTATATTCACTTAGCATCCTGAACTGATGCTGCTATGCTAAAGCAAAGGGATAGATGAAGGCTTTTATTTTTTTACTGAGCTATTAACCACTTGTATCATAAACACATGATGCAATGAGAAGGGAATTGAAGAACTGGATTGAATCTGCGGATATGATTGGCCTCCTTGGCCTTTTATATCCCACTGAAGGCTATATTGCACCAGTGATGCTGATCCTGTGTTCCTTATTCTCTACTTGCTATCCCCTTACAAAGCTTAGGCGAGAATTCCTGTAGCAGAAGGCAGGAGGTTTTGGGGGTAGCTTACCCTATTTCCTGGGTTATGACATCATGTGTGGTATTACATTTTTAGTTTGGGATACTATTCCATGCAATAATAATGGTGGGGCCATGGTATAGGATAATGGTGTAGTTTCACAGGCATATCTTTGAAATGTCAATTTAACTATTTATATACATGTTCTAGTTTTGTATGCTGTTTCCTCTCCATGGATTGCTTTTCCTCCTCAAACATATCCAAAGAGACAGTCTCTTCCTCTCATGGGTTCATGTACAGCTCTCATCTTGACAGTTCTGTTGAAGATAAGATGTGATGTCAAAGATTAGAATGAGATATAAGTATTCTCAATCACATTCTGGGTTGTTTGTTTGACAGTTGACTTGGTGACATGGCTTTTGCTACATTTTATTTCAGCTATCTATGTTGAATATGGACATTATTAAGAGGCCCAGCAGATGTCAAATGTAGCATTAGCAAACTAATGCATGTGATCTAGTGTACATGTGTTTGCTTAGGGTTGTTGTAGGCAGAATTGTATGTCACTTCTGCAGTTTAGGCATATCCCTATACTGGTTAAAGCACCTGTTGGTCTAACCCTTGGTCAGGAAATGTTTTTCTTCTTCTGAACAGCTTTTTCTTCAAAACAATTGGCTGCTGTTGCTTTGTCATGATCTTTATGTAAAGGATCCCTTGTATAGGATACATTTTATGTGATTATTTAGGCATTATGATATGGAAAATTCTTAAACTACAGGCATAGGTGTCTACTTCATGGCTACAGTAAGAACTGAAGTGAATGAAGTTTACTCTTAAATCACCATCAAGCTATCTCATTGCACACATAAAGCTAAATCTCTGAGAAATGCCACCAGAGTGCTTGAAATCTACCTAATATTCTAAGCCAAGAGTGCCTGTCCTAAAACTATTTTAAAAATCACAATCACATGCCTCCCATAATGATATCTGATCTTACTGAAGTTTACTTGTAAGTCTTTCTGAGTGCCCAAAGTTTACAAGTACTTTCAATCTCCTCTTGTAAAGGCAGAAACATGCCCAGGGCTTTAAATCGCTATGAGCAAGCTTACACCTTACTTGTGTCAGATTTGGTACTTGATTGCTCAAATCCGATATAATTAAGGGGTTAATAATTCTACATCCTATGAGGAATTTGCTCCCCGGGATCCTCCATCAATACCCTCTGTCCTTATAAGCCAAGGGATTCTTGGGATCCCCTTAATACCTGCTACCCCATATGAGTGAGGGTATCTCAGGATCCCCCCTCAATACCCGTTAACCTCTCTGAGCCCGGGTATCCAACTGGATTCCCCCTTCATTACCACTACCCTCTATGAGCCAGGGGATCCTCCAACTAATATATAACCATGAGGGTCTTTATGGATCCCCATGATACCTAACATTAACCTGCTACCATAGGGGTCCCCATGGTACTTGAAATGAACCCCTATACCATAGGGTCCTCATGGACCCCTATGGCATCTAAAGTTAACCCCTATACCGTGAAGGTTGTCAAGGATTCCCATGGCACCATTCCCACCACCATGAGGGTCCTTATTGGACCCCATGGACCATAACCACTCACTGAAGCAATAAAATGTATTTTGAGTTATGCCTACCTTTCATCACCACATGCTGCACATGTACAAATGCAGAAATTCCAGGGACACTGTTGATATCGGGTGGGGATCCAGAGAAAGCATAGCCCAGCTACATTTATTGAGGCAATTTTAGTTAATACTATGAAGGGGGCTAGTGTGATCTAGATGATTCTAATCTTGTACTTTACATATACTTGTGAATCTAGCCATTAGACTTAACAACTATGCTATTGTGAATATAAAAGCAGCATTTACATAAATCAAATTTTCAAGACAGGTGATCTTTACATGATAAAAGTAATTCAAAGAATAATCATGCTTTATACATTCTAGGTGGGTTGGATTTACAACCATCCAGTGACAATTTTAAATTTCTCCAAACATTTTTTTGACATACCATGTAGTTATTTCATATTTTATAACCGCCATACTTGAATTGGAAAAATACAAAACTTTCTTGCACACAAAGCCATTCATTACTCGTTGTATCGTTTTCAATAGACACCCTGCTTTTCCATCTTCTAAAAAGTTTAATTATAAAAAATTGCTAAACTTGTTTTTCAAAGTTAGTATTTTTCAAACCTCAAAACATTGCTTAAAGTATATACCATACAAATTGGAGCAATAATTGTAACAATTGTCTGGGCATTTCAGAAATCAATGTAATTATTCAATTTTTAAATTCTAAAAATGAAGCAACAAGAGATTTGAGTCTACATCAATACTGCCTTTATGGTTAGTCTGTCATTCCAGACAAAAGCATGTGTAACACATTTTTATGATCTGACATGTTAGGTCACTTAATTGCTCCCCAGGCCAGTAATTTTTTTGAATGCAAGAGAAAAGCAACTAAGCAAAGTTAATTTTACTAATTATACCGCAATAGATTTCTTTTATTTGGAAGGTCAAACTATGGCTGTCAATTTGAATTTACGTTCTGAACTGAATTAAATATTAAAGTGGAAAAAATCAACTCAATATGAAGAATAGGTCTACGTATTCACTTCTTTGCCTCACACTGGCTTTTCTTTCTGTACCAGTCACCTGAACACAACAAAATCTTATATAAAAGCTTGGGACAAAGGATTCTTGATAAGGGAATGCAAATTAGGGGAGTCAGAAACTTATTGGAAATTATTAAAATAAGACAATTTTTTCCTTTTTCTGATGAAAAGGCACTGTATTGTTCCTAATGTAGAACAAAATACTGGTTGCTACATTGGTCCATGAGAAAAACATGTTGTATAGTAGCTGGTGATGAATTTTAGTTGACACACATTATTTAGATAAATGAAAAACAGAGCCTCCTTTTTCAAGGATTCTGCAGGGCATGCATGGTGCCTGTTAGAATTGATAGTAACGCAAAAAAAAAAAAATAACAACCTAAATTATTTTATTATTAATATGCTAATAACAACAATGATTTGTTATCAGCATTAAGAATGTCAAAGCAAACAGTTATTGGGCATGATACGGAGTGATATGTGATATCATATTTCAGGAAACACAATTTTTTATATACATTTGGAGTTCTCTTTACTAGTTATACAAGCTGAGATTTTTTAGTGATATGGAAAAAACAAGACAAAACTAAATGAACCAAAAAGTTTAAAACAGTGATTTTCCAAGCTATTTCTCTTTCTTTGGTACTAATTTTCAGACAATAGAATATAGATGATTGGATTGATGAATTTAAAATATTTTAAAATCTCCCCCATTTTTTGTTGGCAAATACATTTTTGTTGTTGACTTTTGAGTGACTTTGACTGTATGATTTGTTGCTCTGGTAAGAACAGGTGGCCCAGAAATTGATTGGATAGTAAAAGCTGTGTTTTTTTATTAACATAAGGCTGTGATTTTGTAGCCAGAAGTAAAATTAATCATGCAGCATTCACAACTTTATTGACACCAGTATTTAACCACTTGCTGTTGAAGAGTGTGAAGGAGTTGTTCTTTTCTCTACTATAAAACGAAATTACCCTGTCTTTCAGGTGAAACCATTTTCACAATATTTGGTTTCATATGACTGGAGTAGCAGTGTAACTTGAAATCAAGTAATAGGAGCATATTATGCAATTTGGTTACCATTTTCCCGGACTGCATGAACTATTTAAAAAGGTATTTACATGGCATGCTGTTTACCCCCATTATATTCAGGGGGGAAAAACTTCTGCACCTATAATCTCACAAACTCATTTTTTTTTCTAGTTATTTTGTTTGTGAATCTTTTCATTGCCCTCCTAAAATGAATTCAGCAGGTTTTGTAAGGTTTTTGAGGGCCTCTATATATAACCTCAATCCCATGGCTACTAATTAATATACCTTGAAAGTCCTCTAACCTCATGCCATCCCCATGTATCCCCTAGCACCATAATGATCTTTGAAGGACACCCATGGTATACTAATGTTAATCCCTAGTACCTTAAAGGACCCCATGGTATCTAAAATGAACTCTGATTATCATGTGAATGTATATAAACCCCATGGCATCTAGAATTAACCCCTAGTATCATTGGGGTCCATATGGACTCCTATGGTATCTTAACGTTATCCCTCTATGTGCCTAAGAAAATAAATTAACCCTACACAAAAAATAATAAAACTCACTACTCAATACAAATGTAAAAATACATAAAATTACAAAAAATCTAATATAAAATTAACCCTGTATGGAGAAAATTCCATATTTACCTAACCTTAATGCCCATCCAGCAATGTCTGGAATACCCTGGTCCTTAATCTTCTGCTCTGGATAAAACGGGCTATCCAACTTGCTAGAAGAATCATGTCCTCCTCTGTCTTAATTGAAGCCGGCGAACAACAATCTTCTGGGCTATGCAAGGGGCTCTCCTCCCTTCAGCAAGTGGAATGAGGGTATACCCGGGATTACCATGGGTTACCTAGGCTCATCATGGCTGATCAGCAGTGCAATCATGAACCTCCTGCCAATGTATTTGTATTTTACTTTGTAACACCTTACCTGCCATGGGAAGAGGTTTCGATAGGTATAAATATAGATAGATGAGAGGAGGTAATTATTGTAAGGCTATGCAACACGGCTCAGTGTCACTTGCAGCAGACTATGTGAGTACCATAGAGCTTAGGGACACTGTAAAAGCAGGCTGATTATATGTTCCCCACTTTATTGGAAGGTTTGTGGGGGCTCTAAATGTAATGGATACATAGCTTGCTCAAAACATTTTTTACTTAAATTTAAACATGTAATTAAAAAAAAAAAAAAATCTTTCTTTACTGCTGTTTGCACCTATGTTTTAAGGTTAATGGTGAACTTACAAAAATAGATTACATATGAACAGCTGCCTTTCCAAAATATGGGCCTGCTTTGATAATAAGTCTTTCACATTATTTATATTAATTACTTGTCTTGTTGAATATGAGCACTGCTTCTGTTATTCACGCAGGCCCTCTCTACCCTCCACTGTAATTTTCAGACTGCAAAGTGTTTTCCTAAAGTAACGGCAAATTTCCTCATAAGAAATATTTTTGCTTTAAAGCCCTTCTGAAGATTTGGTAATCTGGGGAATTTGCTATAAATGGTGGCGCTTTTTTAATCATGCTGGCCCTCAGTATATATTAGATCACTGCCATAGTTTATATTAATTATGTAGACCTATTGCATATGAGATATGAACATCGTTTGATTTGTGGTATATTTTAGCTACATAGACCTGTTGTAAATTATATATGTGGTATTATTTATATTATTTTTTTATGTCAAATTGTTCATTTGGATGCCTTTCTGTATCACAGCCATGCCATTCTTGTGAATATTGGATCCATAACCATATTATTTATCAACCGTATGGACCCTTTCTACATTAGATCTATAGCTTTACTGTATAAAAGAAATATAGCATTTGGTTATAGTATATTTTTAATCTTCTGCCATATGTAGAATCTGCATATTTCCTGTGCATAAGATTAAAGTATTTTAATGGAATGGAATAACTTTTAATTGCAGGCATTTATTAGTTGATTTTACAAGACATTGCTTCCTGAGTGAATGAGCTTGCTGAAGTATATATGATAAGAAAATATTTAACTTATTGTTAATATTTGATTTTAATTAAAAACAAACAATTAGATATTTTCTTTATAATGATGAAATCTGTCACTTTCTACAGTGTAAAACACAGAGACGAATAAAGCATGCATAAATGTTTGGATAGGTTAATAATATCTATTTGAACAGGATTATAAATAGGAGTCAACATGGATTTATGAAGGATAGGTCATGCCAAACAAATCCAATTAGTTTCTATGAGGAGGTTAGTAGAAACCTGTGTCAAGGCAACTCAGTGGATGTAGTCTTTTGCATTTTGCAAAGGCTTTTGATACAGTGCCACATGGGAGACTATTGTGCAAACTAAGAGATACAGGAATTGCAGTAAATATCTGCTCATGGATTGAGAGCTGGCTAAAAGACAGGAAGCAAAGGGTTGTTGTGGGGTTCCTCAGGGTTCAGTATTAGGTCATCTACTTTTTAACATATTTATTAATGACTTAGAGGTAGGATTGAAGTGTGGTGTGTTGTGCAAGGTAATTTAATCAGGCAATGATGTGCTTTCCCTCCAAAGGATTTACATAAAATTGAGGAATGGGCATCTAAATGGCAGATGAGATTTAATACGAATAAATGTAAAGTTATGCATCTGGGAAGGAAAAATAGCCAAGCAATTTATAATCTTAATGGAGCAAATCTAGGGGTATCAGATATGAAAGGGATTTGGGAGTGCTTGTGGACAACCACCTAGGTAACAGCGCTCAAAGTCAAGCAGCAGCTGCAAAGGCAAATAAAATATTAGCATGTATTAAGAAGGGTATAGAAGCAAGGGAAGCAAATATAATTCTGCCACTATACAAATCTCTAGTACGCCCTCATTTGGAATATGGAGTACAATTCATAAAAAGGACATTTTTGAGATGGAAAAGTTACAGTTGAGGGAAACAAAATGAATAAGGGGAATGGAGGGGCTAAGTTATGAAGAAAGACTAACAAAATTAAACTTATATAAATACTTATATAAATACATCCAGGGTGAGTATAAAGATTTGTCAAGGAAGCTTTTTGTGCCAAAAGGTTTTCAACTGACACTAGGACATCCCTTGAGGTTAGAAGTAAAAATATTCCATCTTAAAGAAAGAAAAGGGTTCTTCACAGTTAGGGTGGTTAATCTGTGGAATTCTCTACCAGAGGAGGTGGTGACAGAGGATTCGATAGATAACTTTAAAAGGGGACTGGATTTATTTCTAATTAAAAAGGGAATTCAGGGTTATTATGTATAATTAGAGAGACAGTATTGATCCAGGGAGAAATCCGATTGCCAGTATCTGGGGTCAGGAAATCATTTTTTTCCCCCTTTGAGACGATTGGCTAAGTCTTACTTGGGTTTTTTTTCTGTTTGCCTTCCTCTGGGTTAATTAATAATAAAAAAAAAACATAAATTAAATAATTGATTATTAATTAATTAACAACTCTAATTAATATTTAATCTGCATATTGCAGATCAGGGGAGATCTTAAAAGGTTGAACTTGATGGGCTGAAAGTCTTTTTTCAACCTTAATTACTATGTAACTATGTAACTATGTAATATCTGCCATGTGATCAATGCACTAAATAGTTGCTCAGTTTCTAGTTTGCCACAACGACTCTATCAATGTTCTCCTTTAAACACTATGAATCACCAGAAAGAGCCTTTTTAAAGTATAGCATCAATACCTATTACAGGAATAGCAATAGAGGGGTAGATTATTTAAAAACATTTTTTTACTATGCTTACATTTTGTGCTAAACAATTGCTAGATATCGGAACAAGACTTTACAACAATAGCAACTAAAACTAAAATACTATTCTCGTTAGTATACAGCGACACCCTTACTTCAGCAAGCAACATTCATTAGCGGGGAAGAAAATAGAATGAAAAACTTTAGTTAAATAAAAGACCATACAGGAAAAAGAGCAATCTTAGAGAAGATTTACTATATACATAAAAGTTTTCAATCTTGAATGGTGCTTTGGCGAAAGCACTATAGACACTGGATTCTAAACTCGAAGACAGGGCCCTCCATCCTTTGCAATGCTTTAATATTGCTATTGTTTTTTGGCTAGAACTTCTGGTTGTTGGCCATCTCCCAGTCACTGGTGCTGCTTAACACTGCTCCCCAGTCTTGCATCTACCAGGGTCTGGACTGTTATCCCGGCCTCCCTATTCTAATAAGTCCCCAGCAGTCCCTCTGATATCACCTGTTCTTAAGTGGTCAGATCTCCAGGTACCTTCTGGTTTCCTTCCAAAAACGTATAGGGGTGCAGCCAACAGTCCATTTCCTCTGGCAGTGTATCCTCTGCTAGCTCAGCTGGGAAACATGGGGTAACCCCATGTATTTGAGCCTTATCGCACCTGGGCCCACCTCCTTAAGCAGTTCCCCATACTCTTTTTCAAAATCCATTTCTTTATAGACCAACGGTTTGAGCAACATTTCTTCCTCTATCCCTGAGTCTATTTCCACGTCCTTTTGGCATCATGCCAAAATGATTTCCCAGCGATCTGCGATTCCAAAGCCACACTTTGGATCTCCCTGCAGCACAGCCCTTCCACCAGTCCAAGACTGTAGTATGGGGGCCATTGTGATAGAGTAGCCAGAAGCATCAGGTCCTCATACTGACCTTCCAAGTCAAGCTCCATCCACAGCAGGTCCACAAGCCGCTCTGCTAGCTCCTCAACCTGTTGAAGCCCCAGGGAAGCCATCCACTCATAAAGAAGAGCTGTTCTCTGATCGCATTCTGTGGCAAGCCATTGTCATCACCTCTTACTCATACTGGTAATCAGGCTCCTTTTCTCCTGGATAACCTCCAACCTGAAGGTATACATGTGGCCAAACATGTCATCAAACCAGTAACAGTCTCCCTTGGACTTGTAGGTCTGGATAAATCGCTGATAGGTTTCTTCCTCCCTACAAAGCCGCCCAAAAAAATGGACTTCAATCTTGCATCGGTCACTATATGGCATCCTTCAGCTGCTGGTTACAACACTTAGATGCCACCACTGCCAACCAGTTGTGATGATCCAGGGGTAGGGGCTATTACTGCCCTGGGGCACCGGCTATATACTACAGATTAACTACCCACACGGACCGTTGGGTTCTTCGAAATCTCATTAACAGAACCCTGATATCTGGCTTCAGTGTCTGTCAGACTTACTCCACCAGGAATCTGCAATTCCAGGAGTCCGTGAGATTAACTCCACATGGGGTCTAATAGTCTAGCATCCTGGCATCCTGTCTGGCACCTGGGAACAATAGGCCTACCTCCAAAGACACATAATGCTGTCTCCATGTCTAGTGGTCCAGACCTCATATAAAGTACATTAAATGTATCCGACAAACAATGGGACAAAATAGGTTACAATACAATGGAGGTGTTTATGTCCTTAGTCCACTGGCTGGTGCCAAGCAGTCTGTCCTTTATGGTGGCTTAGTGGGCTAAGATCCAAGAGCTGGAAAAGGGTTCTGTGACATTATAAATAAATAATAATAAAGGTTATTGAACTTGCCTAGTTTTCCAGTACTCCTTAATGTTTGTGGAGATATAAAGCTGCCATTTTTTTATTTTTTATTACTGAAACTAAGGCATGTGAACTGATTGAATGAAAAGTTCAAGAGTCTGCTCAACAGACAATCAGGCTGCAGATGAATTTTAAACGGTGGCAGTTACATGTTCTTAAGTGGTTCATGGCACCAGCGAAAGAGGATTTGTAGTAATAAAAGGCTAGTGTTAAAATGTTTACACATATATTTGAACTAAACACAAGTTGTCCTTATGGGAGTGATAAGGACAACTCACATAAGGACAACTTGTGTTTAGGTAAAATCTCGCCTTTAAGACTGAGGGACTGTGAGCCACATTACACTGGCATCATACCATACTGTGTTTCACATATATCATATAGACAACTCATTCCACACTTTGTTACACAAATTGGTTAGTTTATTTTATCTTCTATTATATGAATTACAGTCACATGAAACTAATTGAATTAATATATCAATCTTCAAAGAATAGGAGCTGCAATAATTATACACCAAGCCAACAAATGTGCTTCTTTACTGAGTATTGATTTAGAATTTGACATAATCGATTTTTAGTTCTTTTACTGAATTTAAGTCTACTGCGTATTTATTTAATGTGGATTGATTGCAAATATACAGAGATCCAGGAAAAGAGTATGCTCAATAAATATATATTCTCACTCTGACCAACAGGTGGTGAAAGAGTACAACAACAAGAGGAGGCATTTTAATCTCAAAAAGTTCAAATAACGTTTTGAGGTTTATCAATGCATTATAAAACCTGTGCCTGGGGTCACAAAAAAAGAGAGATTTTTATCTCTATTAAGGCTTTAATTATAAGCATGAGTTTTATGCCCCATCATTAATCATGCACATTGCAGGCAGTTATGGCGTAAAAAATTCTGATAAGTTTAATATACAGTTGTGCTCAAAATTTTGCATACCCTGGAAGAAATTGTGAAATTTGGGATTTATTTTGAAAATATGACTGATCATGCAAAAAAAACCCCTCTTTTATTGAAGTATAGTGATCATGAAGCCATTTACACATTGTGACCATAAAGCTCTATTTTGGTCACGTCACTCCAAATTACAGTGTGCCAGAAGCAGTGAGACGTGTCACGGTGTTGTCGGGCATATTGTAACTCGGCTTTTTTGTGACATTGGACCAGTAAAGGCTTCTTTCTGGTAACTCAACCATGCAGCTAATTTTTGTTCAAGTATTGTCAAATTGTGCTCCTTTAAACAACCACACCGTGTTTTTCCTGAGCAGCCTGTATTTCTCCTGAGGCTACCTGTGTTTTTTTTTTTTTGTATTCCGAACAATTCTTCTGGCAGTTGTGGCTGAAATTTTTCTTGGTCTACCTAAACATGGCTTGGTATCAAGAGATCCCCAAATCTCCCACTTCTTAATAAGTGATTGAACAGTACTGACTGGCATCTTGAGGGCTTTGGATATGTTTCTATATCCTTTTCCATCTTTATGAAGTTCCATTACCTTGTTACGCAGGTCTTTTGATAGTTCTTTTCTGCTCCCCATGGCTCAGTATGTAGCCCGCTCAGTGCATCCATGTGAGAGCTAATAAAATCATTGACTATTTATACACAGACACTAATTGCAATTTAACAAGCCAAAGGTGTGGGGAATTAACCTTTAAGTGCCATTTTAACCTGTGTGTGTCACCTTGTGTGTCTGTAACAAAGCCAAACATTCAAGGGTATGTAAAATTTTAATCAGGGCCATTTCGGGTGTTTCTGTTATCATTATGATTTAAAAAGGAGCCAGTGGGAATTTCTCACATGGAGAAACAGTGTAGAGAAATCTAGAGGATATACTTTTGGGAGATTTCTCTATTTCTAATCTCTTATGGCTTCCAAGGTTAGATCTGAATATTGTGAAAAGACTTCCATTTGGTTTGGTTTAATTGGTTACATTTTGGTATAGAAATAGAATTAGTATGAAGTTAACTTATCTTTAGTGGCCCCTATAGATATATTATATATTCAACCGGATAACTTGGAGATTGCATTTTTTTAAAATAGGGGATACATAATGTAGCTGATGTATATTCTGGAGGTACCTTGATGAATTTGGCCAGGTTACAAGCAAAATTTGGGGTATATAAAATGTCCTGGTTGAAATCTGGATCTTTGACCGAAATGCTAAAACAATGGCGTTATAGTAGTCATAATATGGGGAAAAAATATGAAATGGAAGATTTTCTGATCAAAGCAGAAGATATACATTCATCAAAAATCAGAAGAATACTTTCTAATGCTAGTCCCTTCATCAAATCCAGAAATATAGAAGAGTGGGAAGTGGATTTAAATTTACATTTAAATTTTGAAAATTCTACTTGGTCCAAAGCATTTGGTTTGAATAAGAAATCAGCTATTAAGAGATCATATATGGAATTATTTTTTAAGACGGCACAGAGATGGTATCTCACACCATTAACTAAGAATAGGTATGATTCAAAATACTCCCTACTATGCTGGAAGTGCTGTGGGAAGGTGGGATCGGCAGTACATGTATGGTGGGAGTGTGATAGAGTAAATGGATTATGGAATCGTTGTATACAGTTATATAAAATGACAGGGAAAAATATTCCCTGTTCCCCTCAAGTGGATCTATTTCATATAGATCTGGATGTATTTGAACCTCAAGTAAAAAAATGTGTTTCCCATATTTTGTTAATAGTAAAACCTTTACATTGGAATCATTTCATACTTCCTTGATGGGGTGAAATCGAGAATACAATAAGCCATAATGGAGATCTAATGCATAATAGCCATCTAAACAACATGGTTAATAAGAAGTTGACTGTTGAGTGGCATTTATGGGACCAGTTTTTGCAATCCAAGAAATAGTTATTTGGTTATATTTTAAAAGTTCAGAATCTCCAGTTGCATGTGCAGTATGCATGTTTGTATGTTTGTTATGACTACCATGTGTTATTTTTCTTTTTGTATTTTCAAATAAAAAAAAGGATCCAAACAACGATGTAATAATAAATGGCTTCATATGATTACTATCCTTCAATAACAGACATTTTATTTGCATGATCAGTTATATTATCTAAATAAATGACAAATGTCACTGCCAGGGTATGCAAACTTTTGAGCGCAACTGTAAACAATAATAATCCAATGTAGAGTCGGTATTGTCAATATACAAATGCCATTTATTGATGCTGGATAATTATTTTGTTTTACTATGATTAACCATGAAAATACTGTTTCTGCAATGAGCTGCAATGCATTGTTTAGTCGTTCAGTCGTGTCCGACTCTCCGAGATGCTATGAACTGCAGAACACCAGGCACATCTTGTGTCTGGTTGTGTTTATCCATATGGTTTTCATGGCAAAGATACTGGTGTGGGTTGCCAGTTCCTTCTCCAGTGCACAGCTGCAATGAAATGGGTAATTCCCCATTTCATTGCAGCATTTCAAGAGCATGTTAGTGATGTGTCGCAACAAAACAGCTATCCAGCGTCATGATCTGGAACGTAATGTGCCTTTTCTCATAATTATAACTAGTGTTATGACAAGATATACAGTGAAAGACATGAATAAAATGTTATGGCTACATTTATTGCATTATATATCAAATATAATAGTTGTCAAACTGAGAGACGCTCATCGATTGCGAACCGTTTAAGCGTAGGACTTAGCCGCTCATGGCTGCGAGTCGAGCCATTAAACCATAGCACTTAGCTATTGAGCCCCAAAGGCGCTCATCGCTGTGAGCCTTGCAAAGCGAGGCGAGACGTTAACCCACTACAATGCGCAGGGCTTAGCCGAAAAACACTTCATAAACGTGGGATCGCCTTGGCGTGCAAGCGGTTCACAACCGCGGGACTTAGAAAAAAAAAATTACGAGATTAGCGGCCGAACGATGAAAACCCCCAAAACAGAAAAACACACTAAATACACCCCAAATAATTACAAAAACATCACAGACAGCACGGGGCAACAGCCAGGATGCCTGTGAATGAGGTGGAACGTGAATGTAACTTGATTTAGACGATTTTCGCCACTCGAAATTCGCCTAAGCGAGGAAAAAAATGGGCGTTGAAAAAAATGAAAACAAGGCTACATGACCACGGACCGCGAAAAACACTGCCAAATGCGGAGCTCTTTGCACATCACACTACGAGCTACAAAATATACTATTACAAAAGCCGGAAAATGCTCACGATTAATAACATTACGACTTTACGACATTAATAACATTACGACTATTTAATGCCACTATACACAATAAACCAACTGCTTTACCTCGCGCACAAAGTCTATTTAGAATGCACTTTATAAGCAGGTCACTAACACTCACAATGTATATTCTATGCAGATGCAAACTACAAGAAGATTGTTAACTCTTCAGCCTATTGCTCGCTGCATATATCAATTATAAATAATTAAAGTATATTAATTAATTTAACAAATCATTCATTATTACTTAACTACATATATATAGAAATATATATCTCTTTCAGAGGACCAAAAGTAGACGACAGGAGAGGCTCACAATGAGCACCGAAGGTCCTCACAGTACAAAATGGTTTCAATTATGTGTTAAATAGCATTGCCATGGCTTGATGTTATTGCCCTGTCATTTTTGATGGGCAAGTCGCTTGTTGTATTATATTTGCCATGTGTTACCTGAATTCTATCTAATAGAAGCCGTAAGGAAGTCATATTTATAACTAGCCATCTTTTATTGAAATCAGGTGGTGAATAAGAAACATTCTCAGCAATAAACATATCCATAACATTTTAATTATGTCTCATGTCAAATGTATAGATCTCTAGAAACAATTAAAAATGCATTTTAAGTTGTGCCTGTACATAAACACAAGTCCTTGTCTTTACAGCAATTCTTAGTAAATCAACTCCATAGTTGTAGTATAATAAAACACAAATAGTATATCCTATGCCAGCAACCTTTGTGAAAACAAGGTCAGTGGTCAGCAATTTTATAGGAAATACTGAGATTGCACTGGACTGTGTAGTAAATAGCCTCCAGTTCTAGATTCTACAAGATCTGCAAGAACAACTGTCAATTTTGTTGTTACTCTGTTTTTTTTATCAATGACAAGTGATCAGTTTGGTGTCTTGCAAAAATTAATAAGAAATTAACTCAGGTTAAGTTAAATTCCCTAGAAGTGGTTATTAGCAAGTAACCTCAATATCTTATATTATGCCCCAAACTTTGAAAGTAAGCATACTTGTATGAAGGTTTTGTAGTGAGGAGTAAGGTAAAGGTTTTACACATAATTGTACAAGCATGTCTGCAACTTGAGCACTCCCTCAAACTTAACACCATGAGCTCTATTACCAAGGCCACCCCCAATCAATGTCTGTAAATGTATAAAATGCTGTACAGAAACATTTCTGTTTTTTCTCTTGATTTACACATATATTCAAGGACTAACACACTATTTTCCTTTCTCTGTATATACATATAGTGCAGGACATACACATTCCTGACCCCTACCCTTTCTAAATATACACATATTGAGGAAATGTTATGCTCCTCATCTCTCTCTTCACACAAATATGCTGCAGAACAGAGATGTTTCCGGTCTCTATCTGTATGCACACTTATACTCAAGGACAAACATACTTCTGGCTTATTCATATATAATGTAGGGTTAACTTTGCATGGGGTACATGTTAATGTATACAATTATAATGGCTACATACTGGAAATTATATTTAACACATTGCAACTATGGCTATGAGTGGACATTTCTAATATTTTCTATTTATTGCAAGACTTTACCTTCAACTGCTGCCCAACTGCAAAAATCAGTGCATTATATCTTAGCTTTGTACATTTTTCAGTTTAGGTAGCAATTTTTATAATCTATTCTGATGTACACATTATAGTTTTCATCAAGGACTTCAGATATTGTTTGTGAATAACCAGAGAGCTTGTAGAGGTGTGATGCTATAACTCTTTTGATTATTTTATGATCATTATTAATAATAAACCAGGAAATTGCCCGTCAAAAATGACGGGATTAAAATTGTAAGGCTAGTAATGCTTTTTGCCACACAATGTGATGCTTTTGGTCCTCTGAGCACCTTCGGCGCTCATTGCGAGCCTCTCCCCCATGTACTTTAAGTTTCCTGCTTTGCACTGATCACCTTCGGTGCTCATCATGAGCCCCATGCTGAGCGCCTCCAGCGCCTTCGGTGCTCATTACAAGCTTCTCCCGCTCATTGCGAGCCTTTCCTCTCGCCTACTGTACGGATCACTCATTGCAGGGTTCGTTAACCTGCAAGTTTAATGCTTATGAATGCCATGTGTCTCTTTCCAGCATATTCCTCCTGTCCCTTCCCTGTGCCTTTCTCCTCTGTGTGTGTTCTGAATGTTTGCGTGGTTTTATTGTAAAAGTCCTGCGTTGTTCGTGTAAGTGTTAGTGTGTTCAGTGTCGTGTATTTTCGAAGTCCTGCGTGCCTGGCGTTGTTCTTGTAAGTGTTACTGTCTTCAACGTAGTGTATTTTGTACGTTTTGCGAGCCTGGCTTTGCTGAGCGTCGTTTTATTGCTTTTTCAGAAATTTTGCGTTTTCGTCTGCTATTTTTTTCCTTGCTTAGGCGATTTTAGAGTGACGAATGCCAAATATGGGTCTAATTTGCTTGCAACCTCACTCTCAGGCTTCCTGTGTCTCCCCCTGTGCTGTGTGTGAGTGTGTTTTTTTGTTTTGTTTTTTGTACATGATTTAGTTTTTTTGATTTGTTATTAGAGTTAAGGGCTTGAACAGTGCTGTGCCCCTGTCGAGCCGCTGCCTGCAATGAACACCTTTGGCGCTCATTGCAGCCCAAGTACTGCACTGCTGGTGAGCCTCGCTTTACAAGGCTCAGGGTTGCGTCCCTCGCTTTCCGAGGGACGAAACTGCATTACCAACACCGTGAACGTCCCCAACACTGATAACTATATATGTGATGCAGTATGTCGGTGGTTGGGAAGAGGAGAATATGGTTATCACTGAAAGCTACAGAAAATGAAAAAAATTGCCTTAGGTACCTGTTGGGTATTGTTCTCACAGAAATCTCAAAACAAATGAAAGTCAATGCCAGTAGTATGCCAGATAATTATATTTATTTATAAAGCTCAGAAACACAATTGAAGAGGAAAAAGCTGTATTAGCTAGAAGATTTCCAAAAATTAGGGAAATATTTAAAAGGAGAAGAATATTTCTAGGTCAAAAGGGTAGGTCAAAGATAAATAGAAAACATGTCTAGTTATAATCATAGATAGCTAACCACATGGACAGAAGGGTATGCAATTTGTTTTTTAAATAATCTTTTATCTTTCGGACTATTTGTATTGCATCCAAAAATAAAATTAAGCTATTGCCTTGTATGATAAATACTTTTTCAGCACTTATTTTGTAGGATTCAAAATGTGTGTGGTGGTTATGAACAGCAGTAATGTATGCTACTTATCTGTATAATTTATTTCTTGATTAATAAGGCAGATGTTCTAAAACTATGTTTTTAATATCTCAAACTTGATATAAAAATCATCCTCACTCCATCTGCCCTTAAAATTGCTTTGATTACTTCAGCTTCTTGCTTTATACAGATTCATAAAGTAATTATTAAAAAGAAGCACATGTGAATTTTTATTCAACATTTTAGAACATATTATGCATGCCGATTTGCGTGCGTACACAAAAAGAAATTATATTTTTTTTCAGTTTTAGAAATGGGATTCTGCTTAATTATAATTATTGCTCTATTATGTGTAATATGCATACTTTATTTCTAAAACAGTCCTTTCTTGTCCATAGATAATCATTTTCTATCAGTCAGTAGCTATTCATAACTGTATTAATAATATATGTGATTCTCTGAAGAATGTTTGGGTTTATCCCGTATGGTAGATTATACCACATAGTATACAAAGCCATTTATAACTAACAAACATATGCACTTCTTAAGTTACAATACTACAGTATATTTAAATGTAATAAAACTGATGTAAATAAAAAATATTTATGTTGCTCAGATGATTATGCAACTGAAGATGAAATATCTTGAGAATGAGTTTCAACTTTTTTAGGATGTAACCCCTTTCCATGGGCCAAAGATGAGGATAAAGGGCTTCAATCAAGAAAGAAGATTACTGATTCTTCAATTAGCATGGAAGTGCCCACTTATCCAGGGCTTAAGAATGAGGAACCAGGACATCAGTGATCTTTGCTGGAGGGCATCAAAAGGAGAGTTATGGTATATTTCCCCTTCTGGATCATTATCTTTTCATGGTGAAGAAGCTTGTGTACTTCAGTGAAGCTGTGAGCTATACCATGTGCGGTCAATCAAAATGGGCCGGTCATAGTGAGACAAATTGCGGTTCACTGGAGAAGAAACTGACATCTCACTCCACTATCTTTGCTAAGAAAACTGTATGGATTAGCACAATCAAAGACAAAAAGATAAGGTACTGGAAGATAAGCTGATCAAGTCAGATGTTGTCTACCACATTACTGAGGTGAGCAGAGGGCGAGTATGAGTTTCACCAGATCTAATTAAGTGGTTGGGCCAAAGTCGAGAGGATACTCCACTGTGGATGTGTCTGGAGGGGAAAGGAAAGTCTGCTGCTGTAAAGAACAATTCAGCATGGGAACCTGGAATGTTAGAACTATGAACCAAGGCAAACTGAATGAGGTAACATGAAATGAGAAGATTAAACATTGATATCCTAGAAATTAGTGAACTCAAATGGCCTGGGATGGGATATTTCATATCAGACAATCATTTGATCATGAGCTTCTTATTGAAGTTCAGAATTAAACTAAATAAAAAAGGGAAATTCATCAGACCAATCAGATATTAAACAAATAATATCCCCTGTGAATATGCAGTGGAGGTAAAGAATAGTTTTAAAGAACTAGTCATTGAAGTCAGAAGTCAGATTGGATTAATGTTGTAAGTGGGGTTCCTCAGGGTCCAGTAATAGGTCCCCTCCTTTTTAACATATTTATTAATGACTTAGAAGTAGGATTGGAAAGTATTGTGTCCATTTTTGCTGATGACACTAAGTTGTGCAAGGTAATTAAAACAGATAATGATGTACTTTCCCTCCAAAGGGATTTGCATAAATTAGAAAAATGAGCGACTAAATTGCAGATCAGATTTAATACGAATAAATGTAAAGTTATGCATCTGGGAGGGAAAAATAGCCATGCAATTTATAATATTAATGGAACAAATCTAGGGGTATCAGATATTGAAAGGGATGTGGGAGTACTTGTGGACAACCACCTAGGTAGCAGTGCTCAATGCCAAGCAGCATCTGCAAAGGCAAGTAAAATATTAAGAAGAGTATAGAAGGGAAGCAAATATAATTCTGCCACTATACAAATCCCTAATAGGCCCTCATTTGGAATATGGAGTACAATTTTGGGCACCACTACATAAAAAGGACATTTTAGAGCTGGAAAAAATACAGTGAACGGCTAAAAAACTAATAAGGGGAATGGAGGGGCTAAGTTATGAAGATAGACTAACCACATTAAATGTATTTTCTCGAGAAAAAAGTTGTCTAAGAGGGGATATGATTACCTTATATAAATATATCCATGGTCAATATAAAGCTTTGTCAAGGAAACTTTTTGTGTCAATAGGTTTTCAACTGACAAGGGGACATCCTTTGAGATTAGAAGTAAAAATATTTAACCTTAAAGAAAGAAAAGGGTTCTTGATAGTAAGGGTAGTTTATCTGTGGAATTCTCTACCAAGGGGGATGGTGACAGCAAATTTGATATATAACTTTATGGATGTGAGTGGGAGAGGGAGTATTGATCCAGAGAGGAGTCCAATAGCCAGGATCTGGAGTCAGGAAGGAATTTTATATTTTTTTCCCCTTTTGAGACAATTGGCAAAGTTTCACTTGGTGGGTTTTCTGTTTGCCTTCCTGTGGATCAATTAACAATTAATCTACATATTGCAGATCAGAGGAGATCTAAAAAGGTTGAACTTGATGGACTAAAATTATTTTTCAAACCTCAATTACTATGTAACTATGTAACACCTGAATACATTTGGAAATCTCAGCATTAGTCAGTAGACTGCAAAATGTTGTTTACCTCTTCTTCATAGAGCATTCTAAAGCCTTTAACTACGTGGATCACAACAAATTGTGGCAAGTTCTTAAAGAGATGATATCAGTCCATCTCATCCATCTCCTGAGGAATCTGGCTAATACCCTTAGCACACTTAAATCGTAAGCACTTACAAGAGCAGGGCCCTGTACACCTTCTATACCAGTATGTCAATGTTTTCATATTTGTTTTATGTACTCACTGGGTCCCCTGTACTTAGCGCTCTGGAGTATATTGGAGCTTTATAAATAAAATAAATTAAAACAAAAATAATAATTATAATAGAGAGCAGTAGGAAAGAAAACTAATTAATTCTTTGCAGTATATATATATTTTATATATAAAATATAAAGGTTTTTTTTTCTTTCTAAAAACACTTTGCCATTATCACATTTAGTTATAAAAAACAATATATAGAAAAAATTACCACGGGGATTTGCTTGATAAACAAATTGTCTTGATCCAGTTTGGGGGATTCATATATATCTACCTATAATATGTATTTCTTCTAATGAGAACATTTCTAAACACAAAAATTTAAGAAATGCAGTATTTAGCTGTACATTTTTTATGGAAGTAACATTTTAATAGAGAAGGATTATATTTGATGTTGTTTAGTCTTTTTAGTCATGTCTAACTCTCTGTGACTCTATGGACCACAGCACGCCAGGTATATCTCTCAGTCACTGCCACTCTGAGCTCCATCAAGTTCATGTTCATTGCTTCAGTGACCTTATCTATACATCTCCACCTCTGTTGTCCCCTTCTTCTAGTGCCTTCAATCTTTTCCAGTATCAGAGTCTTTTCTAGGGAATCCTGCCGTCTCCTGATATGGCCAAATTGAACTTCCATCTCATAATCATACCTTTTAGTGAACAGGTTTTTTTTATTTCCTGAAGTACTAATTTATTGGATCTTCTTGCAGTCCCAGGGACTCTAAGTAGTTTTTGCCAACACCATAATTCAAAGGTGTCAATTCTAGGATGCTCAGTCTTCTTTATGGTCCAGCTCCCACATCCATCCATATGTTACTATTGGGAATACCATAGTTCTAACTATGCAGACCTGTGTTGATAGTGTAATACCTACTTTTTACCAGCTTGGCCAAACTTGTTAAAGCTTTCCTCTCCAGAAATAAATGTCTTTTAATTTCATGGCTACAGTCACCATCTGAAGAGATCTTGGATGGATCCCAGGAAAATAAAATTTGTCACTGCCTCCACTTCTTCCACGTCTGTTTGCCAGGACTTGAGATTGCAGTTTGCCATTATCTTTGTCTTCTTAATTTGAGCAGGAAGCCAGCTTTTGGACTCTCTTCTTTTACCCTCACCAATAGGTCCTTTAGTTCATCCTCAATTTCAGCAATCAAAGTAGAATCATTTGCATATCTGAGGTTGTTTTATTTCATCCAGCAATATTGATTCTGGCTTTGGATTCATCCAGCCCGGCCTTTTCACATGATATACTCTGCATTAAATTTTTTTTTATTAAAGTATTATTTTAATAATCTGTTGCACCTATTACTGGCTCCTTTTTATTATTTTCATCACTTAATTTATGAATATACATTTTTATTTTATGTATTATGTTTAATTGTACTAACTACAAAACCTAAAGACGTAAACGGTTTTGGCTTGGGGCCCATAACTTGCAGCCTTGAGCAATTGAGCAATTGAATAGCATAGGAAACGGAGACCAACGGGAGCCCGCAACTCACATCGCGTTGCGGCCCTGGAATTGAATGGAGCTACATGTGAGAAATCCTGTATGTGTGACTCAAAGGAAGTAATGAAAGATAAGAATTGGAGTGATTTCTCAGCACACATAACTGTTTTAGTTACATAGGCCCTCATTCAATTGCAACTTGGCCAATTGAATAGGGGTCTAAATAAGCACATAGCATATTTTTTTTAAAGAAGTTTTTAGTTAGTAAATACCTATCCAAAAGCAAGATTTTCACTAACTAAAAACTTCTTTAAAAAAAATATGTTATGTGCTTATTTAGAGCCCTATTCAATTGGCCAAATCGCAATTGAATGAGGCCCATAGTAATTGAGGTTTAAAAAATACTTTCAGTCCATCAAGTTCAACCTTTTAAGATCTCCTCTGATCTGCAATATGCGAATTAATTATTAATTAATTAGTTGTTAATTAATTATTAATAGTATAGTATTTGAGGATGAATAAAGAGTTAGTCCATCAAGTTCAACCTTTTTAGATCTCTCTTGATCTTTTTAATATGTGGACTATTTGTTATTAATTGTTAATTGATCCAGAGGAAGGCAAACAACAAAAAAAAAACATTGAAACTTTGCCAATTGTCTCTTAAGGGAAAAAAAAGCAAAATTCCTTCCTGACCCCAGAAACTGGCAATCAAATTTCTCTGGATCAATATTCCTTCACTAGTTATCTAGGATCACGTTGAATGCCCTCTTTATTCAAAAATATAACTTTTTTTAAGTTATCTATCGAATTCGCTGTCACCACCTCCTTTGTTAGAGAATTCCACAGTTTAATCACCCTAACTGTGAAGAACCCTTTTCTTTGTTTAAGGTAAAATCTTTTTTCCTCTAACGTCAAAGGATGTCCTCTTGACAGTTGAAAATCTCTTGCTACAAAAAGTTCACTTGACAAAGCCTTATATTGACCCTGGATGTATTTAAATAAGGTAATCATATCCCCTCGTAGACCCCTTTTTTCTAGCGAAAAAAAGTTTATTTTGGTTAGTCTTTTTTCATAACTTAGTCCCTCCATTCCCCTTATTAGTTTTGTTGCCCTTCTCTGTACTTTTTACAGCTCTAAAATGTCTTTTTTATGAAGTGGTGCCCAAAATGGTACTCCATATTCCAAATGAGGGCGTACTAGGGATTTGTATAGTTAAAGAATTATATTTGCTTCCCTTGCTTCTATACCCTTCTTAATACATGATAATATTTTACTTGCTTTTGCAGCTGTTGCTTGGCATTGAGCACTGCTACCTAGGTGGTTGTCCACAAGCACTCCCAAATCCCTTTCAATATCAGATACCCCTAGATTTGCTCCATTAAAATTATAAGTTGCATGGCTAATTTTCCTTCCCAAATGCATAACATTTATTTGTATTAAATCTGATCTGCCATTTAGCCGCCCATTTCTCTAATTTATGCGAATGCCTTTGTAGGGAAAGTACATCATTATCCAATTTAATTACTTTGCACAACTTAGTGTCATCAGCAAAAATGGAGACACTACTTTCGAGTCCTACTTCTATGTCATTAATAAATATGTTAAAAAGGAGAGTACCTAATACTGAACCTTGAGGAACCCCACTTAACACATTAGTCCAATCGGAGTATGTTCAATTTACAATAACCCTTTGCTTCTTGTCTTTTAGCCAGCTCTCAATCCATGAGCAGATATTTACTGCAATTCCTGTATCCCTTAGTTTGCTCAAAAGTCTCCCATGAGGCACTGTATCAAAAGCCTTTGCAAAATCCAAAAAGACTACATCCACTGAGCTGCCCTGATCCAAGTTCCTACTAACCTCCTCATATAAACTAATTAGATTGGTCTGACATGACCTATCCTTCATAAATCTGTGTTGACTGCTACCTATGATCTTGTTCAAATAGACATATTCTTGTATTCTGTATTTTGAGGAATAGTAGGATGTGCTGCAACAATAAAGTTAAGACCACTGTTTGAAATGGTATTCTGTAGAGTAAGATTACCTAGTTGAGTAAATGACAGAGACATGCAGCAGAGGAGAAGTGTTAAAAAGGTAGATGGATCTTACATAGGAGTGAGTTGAAGTTCTTGAACCAAATCAGGTAAACTAAAATGACTAAATGATTTGGGTGAGAAAGTTGAGAATACTATACATGTTCAAGTCAAGAGTGCAGAATTTGGCTGTTGACCAAATATGAAGGCAGAAGGATATTGTCAAATGCAATATACACTTAAAATACCATAGTCCACCTTATATAATACAGAAAAACAACATTGCAGCACTTCATCGTTTTTATTAAAAATATATTTATTTTAATGAAATCTTCTTTGAAAAACTGTCTTCCCTCGGATCAGAGGTCTTTCTCTTTCTTCAGAGAATGGAACATTCATATATGATAGTATAATGTTATAAAATTCATGAAGTTAATTACTCATACTGATCTAAAGTGACCATTAACATTTAGCAATAATCAGATACCATATTTATCGGCGAATAACACGCACCAGCGTATAACACGCACCTCATTTTAAGAAGGAAATTTCAGGAAAAAACTTTTTTTTTATTATTATTATTAACACTTATAAGGTACATAACATAAAATGACAGTAAAAGCAACTGTTTTAACAAAGAAACTTGGATATTATATGTTTTTACAAAAGTTTACTCCTCAACCCCCCTCCTCAATCTCAACCCCCCTCCTCAACCTCAACCCACCTCCTCAACCTCCCTCCTCATCCTCAACCTCCCTCCTCATCCTCAACCCCCTCCTCAACCCCCCTCATCAACCCCCCTCCTCATCCCCAACCTCCCTCCTCATCCTCAACCCCCTCCTCAACCTCCCTCCTCAACCTCCCTCCTCATCCTCCCTTCTCAACCACCCCATCCTCAACCCCCTCATTAACCCCCCATCCTCAACCCCCTCCTCAACCTCAACCCCCCTCCTCAATCTCCCTCCTCATCCTCAACCTCCTTCCTCATCCTCAACCCCCTTCTCAACCCCCCTCCTCAATCCCCCTCCTCAACCCCCCTCCTCATCCTCAACCTCCCTCCTCATCCTCAACCTCCTACTCATCCTCCCTCCGCAACCCCCATCCTCAACCCCCTCCTCAACCTCCCTCCTCAAACCCCATCCTCAACCCCCCCATGCTCATCCTTCTTCCTCAACCCCCCCTATCCTCAACCCCCCTCCTCAACCCCCCTCCTCAACCTCCCTCCTCATCCTCAACCCCCCTCCTCACCACCCCATCTTCAACCCCCTCCTCAACCTCCCTCCTCAACCCCCCTCCTCAACCCCCCCATCCTCATCCTCCTTCCTCAATCCCCCTATCCTCAACCCCCCTCCTCAACCTCAACCCCCTCCTCAACCTCCGTCCTCATCCTCAACCTCCCTCCTCATCTTCAACCCCTTCCTCAACCCCCCTCCTCAACCCCCCCATCCTCAACCCCCTCCTCAACCTCCCTCCTCAATCCCCCTCCTCAACCCCCCATCCTCATCCTCCTTCCTCAACCCCCCTATCCTCAACCCCCTCCTCAACCTCCCTCCTCATCCTCAACACCCTCCTCAACCCACCTCCTCAACCCCCCCTCATCCTCAACCTCCCTCCTCATCCTCAACCCCCTCCTCAACCTAAACTCCCCTCCTCAACCTAAACCCCCCTAAATACCTCCCCCTCTCCCTTTCCCCTCACTTACCTGCTTCTGCTCCAGCCTCCGCTCCTTCTTGACCCGGCGCGCATGTGACGTCACATGCGCTCAGGGTCAAGAATGATTGGAGGACGGAGCAGAAGCAGGTAAGTGAGGAAAAAAAGTAGAGGTATTTAGGGGGGTTTAGGTTGAGGAGGGGGGTTTAGAATGAGGAGGGGGGTTGAGGATGAAGAGCGGGGAGGGAAAGAGACACGGGGGGGTTAGAGAGACACAGGGGGGTAGAGAGACACGGAGGGGGGGGTAGAGAGACATGGGTCCTTAACATTATATCGGCGTATAACACGCACACATCATTTGCCCCCTATTTTCTGGGAGAAAAGGTGCGTGTTATACGCCGATAAATACGGTATTTCAAAATGGGGACATTGTTGATAAAATGTCTATTTAGCCAAGGCCAGAAATATAATGCATATTACCAGAAATTATATTGTCCCTTTGTGCTTAACAATGTGTATTTTTTATAACAACTTTGTACCAGCACCATCATGATCTAGTATGATACATGCAACCA
Source organism: Discoglossus pictus (assembly GCA_027410445.1). Classification (NCBI taxonomy): domain Eukaryota; kingdom Metazoa; phylum Chordata; class Amphibia; order Anura; family Alytidae; genus Discoglossus; species Discoglossus pictus. The sequence goes on along the minus strand of CM050167.1, from coordinate 339,622,067 downwards.
ATGATTTAGCACATTTAGTAAGAAAAATATGCTGTACATAGAAATGTATTGAAGCACTCACTGAAACCTAATTACAAGAGCTTCCTTTTCCACATGGGAGATACATTTATTTTGTGAGATGAATATGGATTTGTAATAAAGAGAGAAAACTCTCTCAAGCTGTGCAAAATTATCATGGAAAAATTCAAAATATTTGGTTATATTCAGGTTATTAATTTTCATGCTGAAGAGAACTTTGATTGCTCAATTTTATTTAAGTAACTCAATTTTATTACATAGTAGTTAGCTAGTTTGTTTGCCAAGAATTTCAAATGGAATGATACTCAATGATTCATGTTTTATCACACTAGCAAAAATATCAAGGCTATCAACATGTATTAATTTTATGTTAACTTTGATTTCTTTGGAAGATCATTGCTGTGAAATATTAAAGAACTAGCGAATTGCCCGTCAAAAAATGACGGCAATGAAATTGTAAGTGAGCTAATGCTGTTTGGTGTATAATAATGAAATATATAATACATTAATAAATGAATATACTTTACCTATTTTGAAGCATTGTGTTGAAGAGCTGGCAATGTGTTTTGATGTTGCTGCAGCATTAGTGGTGTGGATCTGCTGTGTAAGCGTGCTGAATGTGTGCAGTGTAACACTGTGCGTGCGCGAGCCCAAACCGTTGTCGTGTACTTCCGCATTGGCCTAAAATGGCGAGTAATGTGTGGTATACGTTTGTATCAGAATATCCGTAGGTGTTTTGTGGTGTTTTGCGAGTTTCTTGTGGTGTTTTGCGAGTTTAGAGTGCTGTAGCCTCGTTTTCGTTTTGTTCGGCGGCCATTTTTTCTCTCGCTTCGATTTTTTTTTAGTCTCTAAACTGTTTTATTTGGATTAAAATCGAGGTGTAAGTTGTATTTTTGAGGTGCTGGGTGCTCCCTCTTGGTGTAGGTAAGTTTTTTATGTATGTGGTGTGTGTATGTATTGTGTTTTACATTTTGTAATGTTCGCGAGTTGCGTCCGAGTGTTGCGAGTCAGTAATGTGTGTGAACGTGTGTCGTATGTTGTTTGCGAGTGTCGTAATGTGTGTGTCGTACTGTTTGGGTTGCGACGTGAAGTTTGCGAGGGTCGCAGTTGCTGGCATGGAGCGCCTTCGGCGCTCCATGCCAGCAACTGCGGCCCTCGCTTTGCGAGGGCCTCGGCTACGCGAGCCCGCAGCGTTAGCAACAACTCGTACGCTCACAACTATATATGTGATACAATTTAATTAAATTATTATAATTTAAATATGTATCCATTAGTTGTTAATATCATTGTTTCCTCTCATCCCATGACTACTACTTTTTGTAAACTGTTAACATTCTTTGGCTGCCCATATTATTATTTGTATTTCTGTTTGTGATATCTGTCTCTACTAGAATATAACTAATTGGGGAAATAGCACCTAAACTTCCCATATGGCTTTCTTATTGACCACATGCCCTCTAATTAAAATAAAAATAAAAAAATCTGTTAAAATTAAAATAATTACAATTAAAAATAAAATTACCTTTAAAGGACCCCCCTGGTATACTTCATTAACCTCTAATTGTGTTGAATACATTGGGTGCCATAGTGACCCCTGTGGTTGGTTAACATTTAGATGACACGAAGGTCCTTAAAAGATCTCCATGGCACTGGGTTCATTTATAAGTGCCATGGGGGTCTCTATATGGTTAGAGTTCATAGTGGGAATCGGTTGTGAATGGGGAGGGAATCTGCGTAGGGAGGATTGAATCCTTGGGGTTCCCTCCAGAGTGGTAGGGGGAATCCCTGTGGTATTGTAAATGGGAGAATCCTAGGGATACTCAGACTGCTAGAGAGAAGGGGTAAGGGGGGTCTATGGGATCCCCCAAGTCAGTGTGCTGTTAGGTGCACTTTTAACCCCTTGTATCAGATATAAGGAATCATGCCTAATACCCAACTCAATTGAGACATTATGCTGTTTTCAGCATCAGATCTGACACTTGCTTCATTTCCAAAGGCATTTTTCTGCATCTACAGGTGGGTCTGAGTATGTTTAGATTGTGAAATAGGACTTACACATAGTAAGTGGATTGCGTATATCCACGTTAAAAGTTTGACAGGTCACCATTACTTGGTAAAACTGTTATGGTGAAAAGGTTTCTATTAATCGGGATCTTGCTATGTGCACCAAAGGTTTCAATAAGGTCCATAAAGAGAAAGATGGAAAGTGTCATATGGTGTGCTTAGGCTAGCATGTCTGCTCTAATTATTTCCAGGTATGGTTTTTTTTTTTTCAATGTAAGTTTTAAATCGTAATTATTACTTTTAAAACTACAGCCTTCAGCAAATCGTGTTTTATCACTCCTGTAAGGAAGTCAAGGGTGCAAATGGGTCAAGACTCTAATCTAGGAAAAATATAGAACTAAGAAGATGCACTCTCATTCTGTAGACACCGATTGGGTCAAAATAAGCAAATTGGCTGGACATTTTTTAAATTAGCCAATGAAAGTCTATTGTATGACCACATGGTGGAACAAAGTGAGATTTGACAAAAACACAGGTAAAGGAATATTTTTTTTTTTTTTTAATTTATTTATTTTATTATTTATTGGTATTAAAAGTAGACAATTACAATATAAATATATAAAACAGAACACACAGCAAAAAAAAAAAACGACAAAAGAAAAAGACAAGACATACATTTACAATACATATTGTGAACTTGTACCAGAAATTATAATTGCTGGGAGCTAAGTCCCAGAGATATTAAAACTTAGATCATAACCAAGAAAGATCTTTATTTTGATCCCAAATTTTCCATTTGTAAAGTTTTATTTTTATAAGACCTTGCTCTTGAAGAGATTTTTCAAGATTTCTGTTTCTATCTACCATATATGTGATTTCACCCCAAGAGGGAACGGAAGACTGACCCCATCTCCTTGCTATCGACAGTTTAGATGCCATGAATATCTGAAGTAAAAACGCAATTACGTCCAGAGCAAGCTGATTCTAAAAAATGTGAAATAAAACATTTTCGACAGAAAAGGAAATGGTAATGCCCAAAATATTCCTAATATGCCCAAAACAAGTTTCCCAAAATTGTTGAATTATCGGGCAACTCCACCATATATGGGCATGTGAACCCACCAAACCACAGTTCCTCCAACAAAACTTCAGATTATGTTTTTTAGTAATCTGAGCCATTTTTGTTGGAACATAATACCATTGAGTACTTAATTTAAAGTGTAGCTCTCTGTATGATGTATTTTTAATTATTTGATCTGTGAGAATAAATGAATCGGACCATTCTTCTTCTGACCAAGAGAGATTAAAAGAATGTTGCCAAATTTTAGATTTGTTAAAAGGGCATTTATCCATTTCCTCCCGCAAGATGTTATAACAATTAGATATTAAGTGCTTTCTATCTTCTAGAATCATTAGTTTTTCAAAAGAAGTTAAAGATCTAACTTTAAAACTAGAATAGATTGAATCTCTGAACGCAGCCAGAAGTCTATTATATTCAAGCCAACTTTTATGAGGAAGCCCAAATTTTTCCTTCAAGTCTTCAAAAGAAGCCCAAGAGTTGCCAATATATAAGTCTCTCAAACAACAAATGCCAAATGCTCTCCATCCACCCAAAAATGATAAGTTCAATTCTCTCTCTAATAATAAAGTCGGAAGGATAGGGCTAGGAAAAGGCATTAATTGAGATCTCAATTTATGTTTATCCCAAAATTCAAGTATTTCACGAACAATATCAGAACCATCTAAAAAGAGTTCTTTTTTTAACTCCTTCCTAAACATCAACCAGCCTAAAGAATCCTTAACTACTGAACATCTTTCAACCTGCAGCCAACCTGCCACTTTCAAACTTTCTATACATTTGACTGCATGTGAAAACATTGTAGCATCATGATAGGTCTGAATCATTGGGTATGCTAGTCCCCCTTTTCTAAATGTTCTGGAAATTATAACTTTCTTTATTCTGTTGTTTTTCCCCTGAAAGATAAATTTGTCTATTATTTGTTGAAAATGTACTATAAAAGTTTTGGATAAAGGTATAGGAATAGATCTAAATATATAGCTTAATCTTGGAAGAAGCGACATTTTGGCTGCTGCTATTCTAGCTGTTAAAGTTAAATTCAAAGGTCTCCAAGAGGAAACAATTTTCGTAAGTTTATTTAATAGCTCCTTATAGTTGTTTTTAATTATTAACGGGATAGAATTATAAAATTTGATTCCCATATGAGTTATGGTATTAGAATGCCAATTATACTGGTAGATGGATTTCAAGTAATCTTTTTCCGGACTGGCTAAATTAAGAGCCAAAACCTGTGACTTGGAGATATTAATTTTATAGTTATAGGCTTTGGAATATTTATCTATTATTACATGCAAAGTTTTCAAAGAGTCAATGGGGTTAGACACAAACACAACCGCATCATCGGCATACAGCATTATTTTATGCTGTATCCCACCAACTGTAATTCCATGAATAGAGGGGTTATCTCTTATAGAAACCGCCATGGGCTCCATTATCAATGCAAAGATTATCGGAGAAAGGGGACACCCCTGTCTCGTTCCGTTAGTAACTGCAAATCTCTGCGTTTTAAACCCATTTCCAATGACCGAAGCGGATGGGGAAGAGTATAATGCTCCAATGGACTTAGACCCAAAAGAGCCAATGCCATATTTCTGGAGTACACACCTGATAAAAACCCATCCGACCCGATCAAAGGCCTTCTCTGCGTCCATTGATAGAAACACTGTTGGGAGAAGTTTGTGTTTAGAATATGAAATCAAATCCAACATGCGTCTGGTATTGTCAGAGCCCAAACGTCCCCGTACAAATCCAGTTTGATCTATTGATACAAGTTTGTGAATAACCTCACTCAATCTATCCGCCAGCATTTTTGCATACATTTTTACATCAACATTCAAAAGTGAAATGGGGCGGAAGTCTTTACATTCCAATATACCTGTGTCTTTTTTTGGTATAGTGATAATCAGCGTCTCTGACATTTCTGAAGGAATATGTCCCTTTCTTTTAATCTCATTGAAAAGATTTTTTAAATGGGGGACTAGGGTTGTTACCAAAGACCTATAGTAATGATTTCCAAAACCATCTGGGCCTGGGGCCGTACCCAACTTCAATTTAGAAATAACGTCACAAATCTCTTTTTCAGAAAAATCATTATTTAGTGTTAAAACTTCCTCTGGTGAAACTTGCGGCAAATCTATTTCATTCAAAAAATGTTGAATGACCTCCAGAGATGGCTTCTGAAAAGAAGGATCCAATTCCAAATTATATAACCTAGAATAATACTGTTCAAATGCTTCTGCTATCTGGACTGGGTTATGAAGATAGGTTCCATTGTGATAAATATAATCAACCCTTTTTTTAGTAGCATGAGATCTAAGTTTATTTGCTAAGATTTTACTTGGTTTACTCCCATAATGGTAATTTTTTTGTTGTAAAAGCCATATAGACTTATCAGTTCTCATCTGATTAATGGATTTAATCTGTAATTGAATTTTTTTAATCAACATCGAGTCAGAAGCTTTAGGATTAATTTTATTTCTTAGTTCCAGATTATATAATTGGATATATAATTCTCTCAAAGGAGTTCCTCTTTCTCTTTTCCTTTGACTTTGCAATTTAATCAGGATCCCTCTTATAAAAGCCTTATGTGTGTTCCAAAGTGTAATGTTAGATTCTACTGAAGCCGAGTTTACTTGATAAATGAAATCAATTTCTTTTTTAAGATAATCCCGACTTGTCTCTGAATCAATGAGTGAGGAATCAAGTCTCCAAGATTTGGAGTTAATGGAATAATTTTTCGAAAACAATTCCAAGTTAACTAGAGCATGATCCGACCACACTCTTGGCCCAAGTTCAACTCTCAAAGTTCTTTTAAGTGTATTGATATCAACAAAAAAATAATCTAACCTAGAATATGTATAATGTCTTGGAGAAAAACAAGTAAAATCCTTTTCATTGGTGTGCAGTACTCTCCAAACATCAATTAAATGATATTTTGTCATCAGAGAAATAAACTGTTTTGACAATCTTATAACTGATGAGTCTGGAGGTGAACAATTTTCAGATTTTCTATCTTTAATTGGGTCTGAGAGCATATTGAAGTCTCCACAAATGATAAGAGATCCCTGTATCAGTTTATTAAACTTTTTAAAGATTTTACTAAGAAATTTAATTTGGGATCTATTCGGCACATATACATTCAATATTGAGTATTTTTGGTGGTTAATTGTGCCTATCCATATTATATAACGACCCTCCTGATCTATTTCCACAAATTCCTCTGTGACCATAAGTTTGTTACTAAAAAAAATTGAGGTACCCCTTGCCTTTTTCTTATACATTGAATTGTATGCGACTTTATAATGTGTATTAAAAAACTTAATTGGAGCTCCCTGCCAATGAGTCTCCTGCAAGCAGATTATATCTGCTTTTTGCTGCAGAAAGCTCTTTAGAAAAAAACTACGTTTAGCTGGATGATTCAGTCCCTGAACGTTTTGCGTTACTATCTTTATTGACATGCTGTTAGTATCACAGTAGAAATGATGGTCAGTCCCCGTTCCCCTTTAATTCCAGTCCACAAATACAAATATACACCAATACATAAACCAAACATAAAACATTCATCCCTCCTCAACTCATTGAGGCATATCGGGAGGCAGTCCTCCTTGAAGAGGAAGAGTCCCTCCTGTGATGCAACAATGTCAGATAAATACATCTGAAAGCCTTAGCCGAAGCTCTATTGTACCCTCTATCTGTTTTTTACTACTATCTTGGATGTCCAAGCTTTAAATCCTACTCTAGATGTTTATATTATTCCCTTTAATTTGAGAGAATTTCAAACAGAACTCTCCCTTTAAATTCCCTACTCCAGTTGTGAACCCCTTCCCTTATAGCAATCAACTACTGAATTGTATTTTGCTCACTAATTTATAAAAGTAAATTTTCTTAGTGTCATTATTAAATACTAATATATTTTAACCCATTATCTAGGTTAGTGTTTTCTTTATTGTTTCCCTCGTGTTAATAATAAAAAAAAAGTGAAAATATATATTCACATCTAAAAAATTACCCAACAACTATTGAGTTTATATTTTACTCTTTAAATTTCCCGTAGTAAAACAGTAATTTAAAAATATTGATCAAAACATGGTGTATTTTCCCCATTATCTAAATTCATTAAAGTGTACCATCTGTATGTTACTTCTAAATTAGCAGCAAAAAATACCATTCAATTTTTTTCTCTTTTTTTCCCCCCTTTTTCTATCAAAATAATACATATACACTGCTCTTTACAATTTTTTTTTGATTGAAGACAATCTAATATTTATATTCCAATACATATTTAAATAACCGCTGTGAACCAACCTATAATTACTGACTTTTATTTAATTTTGTCAGGAAATTCTCCCCTTCCAAAGTGTCATTAATAATGTATCTGTGATTCTCATACCAAAAAATCAATTTTGGGGGATTTCCCCATCTATAGGAAATCTGTTTGTCTCTCAAAACTTTAGTCACAAATTGAAGTTTCTTACGTTGAAATAAAATTTCTCCTGTCAAATCTGGGAATATTTTAAGATTTTCATATGGACTCTCAAAACATTTTTTATTGAATGAAGCTTTTAGTATTGCTTCTCTATAGGACATATGATGCAGTTTTACAATTACATCCCTAGCAATTTCTTTGCCCATGTTAGGTGGAGGAGGAATTCGGTATAATCTCTCTATAGGCTTCTCGCTCTGGCGCTCCACTAAGCTTAACAGAAAGGCTTCCACAAATTGATGGAGGTCTTTAAAGGTAACAGACTCTGATATACCACGGATTCTAATATTATATCGTTTTTCAGCTTCCGCTAATCTGAGATTTTGGCTCTTTAGCGTCTGGATCTCCTCTTTAAGTCCCATTATCTCTCTCTTTAATTCATCATTATTCTTCAAAATAACCTCTTGAGTCTGTTCTACAATTTCTGTTCTATCTGTTAATGTTTTTATATTCTTAGCATTATTTTTAATTTCGCCTATCAATTCTTCCCTGATGGATATCTGAAACTCCATTAAAAGAGCTGTCATAGTTTTCTTTAACGCTGAAGCTGTTAGAGGTTCTTCAGGAGTGGTCTCTCTCACAGATTCATCTCCTATAATAACCTCAGCTTCTATAGGAGTTTCAGAAAAGTCTAACGTGGACTGAGAGAGTGAATATGATTCTCTCTTGTACTGTCTATTCTCTTTATCTACAGGAGAGAGAAAATTAGCTATAGCTTTTGAGCTATTGTTTTGTAATGTTTTTTTAGAGCCTTTACCCCTAGGGGCTTGTTGTTCTTTAGACCTTTGCATAGATACCACAGGGCTATATCAAAAACCAAAGGAAAGAGAGAAGAGAAATGGGAGAATAGGAGTGTATAAAACATTGTATACAGATAGTCCACTTTGTAACTTGCTCTTCTTTGCTGAACAGTTTTAAATACCAAACGGCATATATAATATATCTTGCTTGCAGAGTCGCTTTTCTCCCATCAAGTTCACCCCAGCCTCATGAGACCGATGGGAAATGTCACAATAGGTGTAACTTGGACAATGTTGGATAATAAGACCCAATGGGCCTATTTATATGAGCTAAAAAATTCCCATCTTATTCTTCAAAGCCCATCATATGGGGGACACTTTACAGCAGCTTTCTTATTTTCCTCCACTTCTATCATTCAAATTGGCCCTCACATGCAGGTGTTATATTCTGGGAGTAATTGCAGCAGAAGCAATACATACATGCACTCACCCTCTGCAACGTCAGACTTTCATAGCAACAGGGCGTTGGCAGCGTTACCTGCTGCGGGATAGATTAACCTGAAGCCAGTCCCCACAATGGTAATAAGGGAGTAGACCCCCTCTCATGAGACCGATGGAAGATGTCACAATAGGTGTAACTTGGACAATGTTGGATAATAAGACCCAATGGGCCTATTTATATGAGCTAAAAAAATCCCATCTTATTCTTCAAAGCCCATCATATGGGGGACACTTCACAGCAGCTTTCTTATTTTCCTCCACTTCTATCATTCAAATTGGCCCTCACATGCAGGTGTTATATTCTGGGAGTAATTGCAGCAGAAGCAATACAAACATGCACTCACCCTCTGCAACGTCAGACTTTCATAGCAACAGGGCGTTGTCAGCGTTACCTGCTGCGGGATAGATTAACCTGAAGCCAGTCCCCACAATGGTAATAAGGGAGTAGACCCCCTCTCATGAGACCGATGGAAGATGTCACAATAGGTGTAACTTGGACAATGTTGGATAATAAGACCCAATGGGCCTATTTATATGAGCTAAAAAAATCCCATCCTATTCTTCAAAGCCCATCATATGGGGGACACTTCACAGCAGCTTTCTTATTTTCCTCCACTTCTATCATTCAAATTGGCCCTCACATGCAGGTGTTATATTCTGGGAGTAATTGCAGCAGAAGCAATACAAACATGCACTCACCCTCTGCAACGTCAGACTTTCAGAGCAACAGGGCGTTGGCAGCGTTACCTGCTGCGGGATAGATTAACCTGAAGCCAGTCCCCACAATGGTGATAAGGGAGTAAACCCCCTCTCAGCGGCAAATGCTCACCAGCCCCTGGTACCCAGTAGAATACATCAGCACGGCACACTGGCTTCCCTTACCTGGGGCATAACACAAGCTCACGTTCACCTTATGGTTTGAGGTCTCTCACGACCACCCCTGATATTCTCCTCACAGGCTCAGTCAGTTTCCACCAGCACTTTAGTCCGCTATGCCCCAGTAGTGTGGTTCAGATATCCATAAACTTTGTTTTGGACCCGGCCTCAGGCGGTCAGCCTCAAAGAGTTGTTGCGTCTGGGTTCAGGCCTATTAGGCCGTTGTATAGCAAAGCTTGGACAGCCTTAACGACACTCTAGCAGAGCTTCGGCGATGTTTGCCCGGCTAGTCCCACATACAGACTAACCCCTTCCTGGGCGTGGCCCCGCAATGCCGCATTTCCACCAGGTAAAGGAATATTTTGTACTGTATGTATTTTTCTTTTAATAAAAAAAGTTCCTTCTGATGCTTTTAATGACAATTAAATAATTTGTATACATCTCATGTTTCTGAAATATGAGATCCAAAGTCACTTGAATTGAACATATTCTCCTAATGTAATTTTGTTCACGGTAAGCCCATATTAATTAGTTAATATATACACAATAAATGTACCGTAATTACTTCATAAAAATATCTCATTAAAACAATATTGCATACCACAAATCATGTAAAATACATCTATTCTTAAAAAGCACTGACACAACTTTCAAGGGTAGGTTGAAACAAATTTGATTTAATCCTAAATTTCTCTAACCTTTCTTCTATGTAATTAATGATAATCTTTGATTCCATTGTTCTCAGAGCTACAGAAGCTACAAAAAGCAATTTTTAGTCAAATAATATTTAAGGTTTCGAATTGTAATTAAAAATGTCACAAAGCCCTAAAAAAACTCTGGTACTTCCAATTTGTATATTATAGACTTTATATGTGTTTGCTACCATCAGCATACAAATTGTTTTAGAATAATAATGAAATATGACTTCAGAAATGAAGAAAATGGTATTTAGTACATTCTAGTGTTCTCAGTAATAAATTAATAACATTTTTATGCAATTTAGATTGACCTTTGATTGAAAAGACAAGATTTACTCCAATGCCATAAAAATAGCAGTCATAATATTCAGATTTATATAAACTGTCTTCTCAATTAAAATATATTCATACAACATAAAATAATTGTAGGGACATTCTTCTGCTTCGAAACAATGCATCTCATGAGACAGACCTTTCATCTAAACTACTTGCAGTTGCCCCCTATTTTAATACCATTTTGAAGCCCCACACCATAGTCCTGATGGTTTTTCATGTCATTTATTTATTTAGTGACAGCTATATGTTTTTTTTTGTTTTTTGTTTTTAATCAAACCACTCTAAAATATTCCCCAAAAAAGTACAATCATCAATGTTACAGCTGTGAAGGTATCAGAAAGCAGAACATACAATGTGATTAGTTTTTTTTATAACTTGGTTCAATATGTCAGAGTCTAGATCATTGTCATGGATGTGCCATGGTATAACTGACAGACTTAAGTGGAAGACTTGAATGGGAATGGTGGGTGAGTTGGAGGTCATCTAAGATGATGGTAGTTTTTAGCAGTTGATGTTAACTGTTTAACTGTATGCTGTTTGTGTCTTTTCTATAAAGAAATGTGTAGTGTGTAGGAGAGTGTCAGAAGGGAGTGGAGTGCTGTTTTCTTATGACATACAGAAGTAAAAAGGATAAGCCTCAGAAGTTACATGGAGAGAGAGATAAAGTGGTGGCAAAGCTACAAAGTGTACTAAAAATAGACGGGCAGAAGATGGAGGAAGGTTGAGCAATAATGGTTACATTTCCAACAAATATATATTTTAACTAGAGAAAGGACTATCAGCTAACATATAAAAACAGTCATGTAAAAATAGTAATAGCTGCAATGAATGGTCTTCCACAATTATCCAGTGCAAACCTCAGGTGTTGTAAAATCATTTTCTTGTATTCCACAGTAGTAGATAGAAGGCTTCAGAAGTTAAAGTTGAATTCACCAATTGCAAATACATCATTCCCAGCTTGTGTATAATCCAACCTTGGCTTTGCATAAAAGCTTTGTATTGCAGCAGGCATAAGCTTAGAGGAAGCCATGTTTAAAATGGTTATGGATTGAAGAACAATGCATTTGGTGGCACATTTGCATGTCCCTGCTCATCTTCCCAGTGTAATAACTGTATTTCTCGGAATTCTGAGCAGGAAACAAGCTTTTTTAACTTGTTTTAGACATTCAAATGTGAACACAAATGTACTATTTATATACTGTACTACTGTACTGTGGAGGGCTTCCATCGCTCTTTTGTCCACCATATATTAAATGATTGTTGTGGTGTACCACCTACTCATAAGGTCCACAACACAAGCTAGGATCCCACCCCTCGATGATCATAGGCAGTAACCTTGAAACAGCTGTCCGTGGGTAGGATTCCCAGCTTGTGTACAATCCAACCTTGGCTTTGCATAAAAGCTGTGTAATGCAGCGGGCATAAGCTTAAAGGAAGCTATGTTTAAAATGGCTATAAATTGAAGAACAAAGTATTTGTGGGCAAATTTGCATTGCTAAGCTTCCCAGAGTGCAGTGTAATAACTGTATTTCTCGGAATTCTGAGCAGGAAGCAAGCTTTATTAACTTGTTTTAAACCTGTTTTAGACATTTAAATGTGAACACAAATGTACTATATATATATTGCATATTTGTAATGTAATAACTAAGCCTTCAATTCTATTTCCCCTGGAAGCAAACCCTTGCTTGAAACTCTTGCAGGATATAATATAGTGTGTGTAGTGAAATTCACTTGGATTTTAGATTATGGGGAGCATGTAATGAAGGTCCAAGGCTGTTAAATGTGTATGTGTTTTGATCAAACCTGGCTTCACTATCTCTGAATGAACAGGTTCAAGTTTTAAACTCCTTAAACTTTGATGTGGTAGTCCTGTGACATCAGGCTAAAAACTCTTGTTGCTATCACAGGATCTTTCCGGATTATATAGGCTCAACATGCCCTTTCAGACCTAAAAGAACTGCACCCTGAGAGCTGCATCTGCTTAAATTTGTGAAATAAATTGAGCCATATGATTAATTGATAAATATTCACTGACTGATTTAAGGGACTGTGACAAGTATAATATATGTAATGTTTTCATTTGATGGTGGCTAACAGGATGTGCTAAACTAAAAGTTTACATTTGTAACCATACTGCAAAAAACATTTATTTAATATTATGGAATATAGTTATCAAATTATCAAAGTCAGGGTTACAGCAGATTCTGCAAAACATAAACAGAAATACATGTTTAAAGTTGATCTATCTTATACATATAGACAGCCTTATTAATCTGCGATTTGGCCAATTGAATAGGGCTCAATATAAGCACAGAACATATTTTTTATACAGAAGTTTTAGTTAGTGAACTTCTAACCAAAAGCAAGGTCTTCACTAACTAAATACTTCTGTAAAAAAAATATGCTCTGTGCTTATATAGAGCCCTATTCAATTGGCCGAATCACAATTTAATAAGGCTGATAATCTGTATTTTTTGACAATCCGAAAAAAATTTCTTACTAATTTAACAGGTTTCTCATGAACAGGTTTAACATGACAATTGAGGACATAGGTGCCAATATCTATATAAATATTCTAATTGGAAACGCAAATTGCATAGTAATATTAATGAGTTCACAAATTAAACATAAATGATGCACTTCCACAAACTTCAAAAAACACATCTGCATCATACACACAGTGAAGTCTATTATAGTTGGGGTTTTGCACATATTCCGGTCTTGAATTTCTAAGAAAGTATTACGTTGTGCTAGAGGTTTCACACTAATGAGGGAGACCTCTCAAAGTATTTCTAAATTAAATATTTACACAACATTGTTTTCCTTTCTGTAGCCCTAAATGGCATATATTTCAATTTCAGCTGTAAGCTTGTTGTATCATGGTTTGTTGAGTCAATTAGATTACATAGCTCAAAATTCTGCCATATTTGTTGAACAAACACGTGTAACATGTAATAGTAGAAGCTTACTAGACATGTTCCAAAACTTTTGTTGTTGTGTCCGACTCTCCATCATCCTATGGACTGCAGTGCACAGGCACATCTCAGCCCCTCTGAGCTCCATCAAGCTTATGCTCATTGCTTCAATGACCTCATCTTTTCATCTCCACCATTGCTGTCCTCCTCTTCGTGTGCCATCAATCTTTCCCAGCATCAGAGTCTTCTTGTCTTGCCATGATATAACCAAAATATTTTAGCTTTAGCCTCATGGTCATACCTTTCAGTGACCACTTTAGTTTGATTTTCTGGAGTCCTGATTGATTGCATTCTAAGCATTTTTTCCAACACCACAATTCAAAGGTATCAGTTCTGTAAAGCACATACTTCTTTATGGTCCAGATCTCACATCTGTATGATACTGTTGGGAATACCATAGTTCTAACAATGTGGACCTTTGTTGATCATTTCATAGTTTTGCTTTTTAATAGCTCGTCCAGACTTGCCATAGCTTTCCTCCCCAGAAGCAAACATGTTTTAACCATTTATGGCTACATTCACCATTTGCAGAGATATTGGAGCCCAGGAAAATAAAACCAGTCACTGCCTACAATTCCTCCAAATGTATTTACTAGGGCAGAGATTGCTTTTTGCCATGATCGTCACCTTTTTAATGCTAAGCAGCAGGCAACATCTTCTACATACATACTGAGAGTGCCTTAAGTATACTTATGTTTATGGAACTTGCTGTTTGTGATCAAATCAATAAGGACCTCATTCAATTGCAATTTGTCCAATTGAATAGGGGTTTAAATAAGCACATAACATATTTTTTGAAAGAAGTTTTTAGTTAGTAAACATCTATCCAAAAGCAAGGTTTTCACTAACTAAAAACTTCTTTAAAAAAATTATGCTATGTGCTTATTTAGAGCCCTATTCAATTGGCCAAATCGCAATTGAATGAGGCCCTAAGTGTTTTTCCAGTGCAAACTCATTTATGACACATTTCTTAGTTTACCTTATAATCTTGCAGGTTGTTACATACATTTGTGGTTTGGAATTTGTCATAAACACACATGAAATTGAGACTTCAGGAAGTGACTGAATATATAGAGCACTAATCCCTTTCAATGGTGTAACATACTGAAAGGCATCAGGTAATTAGTCTAATAAGAATATATTGTGCTTATACACAGCATCCAAATATTAATTATACTGCATATATCTTACATATGTATATTTTATCACATAATTAATATTAAAAATCTTTAATGCATGCCTTGTAAACCTTATAAAAATTGAATAAGTAATGTGTTTATTTCTCAGTTGAAGAAAAGTCACATAGGGAGATACTGTTTCAGGCCTCCAATCTGAAGTCAAGAGCTGTTTACAGTGACCTCCAGTTTGATGAGATGGTAGCAGCTGAACAGCTACTGACAATTGCAGCATTGTGTTGCTACTTTGAGTTGGCTGTTTTGTGTCTCCTTGGTTACAATGTTTGTTGACGTGACAGTGAAGTAAGATTTTTATATATAATGCTATAGAGCATAAACATTGAGGACAAGACTGCAAACCTAAATGTTTACCTGAGCCAAACAAGATTATGTCATGTGTGAAGTAAGACGAGTATCTCGATTCCCTACTTTCGTATAAATGAGCAAACAACAAAACTGAGGTATAACAGCCTTTTTTTGCTATGCTTCTGCAAACCTAGTTATTTTTGATGAAGTAAGGTAAAAGTGATTACCAAAAACTGGGCACTTAAACAGGAGTTTACTTAGGCTTTATGCTACTCTAGGCCTATTCAGATTTATGCTCCTCCTAATGACCCAGTACCATGGGTGTAGGAGCCCAAAAAAATCTGGATGGGGGGGGGGATAATTCAACCCTACTCTCAGGACAGGAAGAAGGGGGGATCTACCGCTGGTGCACCCAGTGCACCGGGTCCTGGTCTGGGGGGCCCCATTGCTTGCAGTGACATTTTTTTTACCCCAATAAAATTATATATATATATATATATATATTTATATATATATATATATATATATATATATATATATTTATATATATATATATATATATATACATATTTATATATATATATATATATATATATATATATATCAAAGCGTTCATGGGAAAGACCTACTGCCCCATATCACTGGTGCCCACTAGTGTACAAATCTGGAAATGCATACAGTGGTGGAAAAAAGTATTTGATCCACTGCTGATTTTGAACGTTGTCCACTGACAAAGAAATTATCAGTCTATAATTTTTATGGTAGGTGTATTTTAACAGTGAGAAACAGAATAACAAAAAAAAAAGAAAAAGAAAAAAGCGTGTCAAAAATGTTATAAATTGATTTGCAGGTCAATGAGGGAAATAAGTATTTGACCCCTTCGACTTAGTACTTGGTGGCAAAACTCTTGTTTGCAATCAAAGAGGCTAGACACTTCTTGTAGTTGGCCACCAGGTTTACACACATCTCAGGAGGGATTTTGTCTCACTCCTCTTTGTAGATCCTCTCCAAGTCATTAGTGTTTCGAGGCTGATGTTTGGCAACTCGAACCTTCAGCTCCTTCCACAGATTTTCTATGGGATTAAGGTCTGGACACTGGCTAGGCCACTCCAGGACCTCAATGTGCTTCTCCTTGAGCCACTCCTTTGTTGCCTTGGCTGTGTGTTTTGGGTCATTATTATGCTGGAATAGCCATCCACGACCCATTTTTAATGCCCTGGCTGAGGGAAGGAGATTCTCACCCAAGATTTGACGGTACATGGCCCCATCCATCGTCCCTTTAATGCGGTGCAGTTGTCCTGTCCCCTTAGCAGAAAAACACCCTCAAAGAATAATGTTTCCACCTCCATGTTTGACAGTGGGGATGGTGTTCTTGGGGTTATAGGCAGCATTCTTCCTCCTCCAAACACGGCAAGTTGAGTTGGTGCCAAAGAGCTCGATTTTGGTCTCATCTGACCACAACACTTTCACCCAGTTCTCCTCTGAATCATTCAGATGTTTATTGGCAAACTTCAGACGGGCCTGTACATGTGCTTTCTTGAGCAGGGTAGTGTGTTACCAATTGTTTTCTTGGTGACTATGGTTCCAGCTGCATTGCAATCATTGCATTGAGCTCATTAACAAGATCCGTGTAGTTCTGGGCTGATTCTCCACCGTTCTCATGATCATTGAAACTCAATGAGGTGAAATCTTGCATGGAGCACCAGACCAAAGGGAGACTGACTGTTATTTTGTGTTTCTTCCATTTGCAAATAATCTCACCAACTGTTGTCACCTTCTCACCAAGCTGCAAATCAATTTATAACTTTTTTGACATGCGTTTTTCTTGTTGTTTTTTTCTGTTATTCTGTCTCTCACTGTTGAAAAACACCTACTATTAAAATTATAGACTGATCATTTCTCTGTCAGTGGACAAACATTCAAAATCAGCAGGGGATCAAATACTTCCCCAACCACCCCACTGTAATTAAGTTTAATTTTGCTATTTTTTGTTTCCCCTATTCATTTAATCTGTGGGGAGACTTATCCCCCACAGTTCCTACACCCCTGCCAGTTTCTATTCTTCTTCTTCTCTTGCTATATACCAGTTATGTGTTTACTACACACATATATACAAAACAATAACTGTTTATGTGTCCAGGTAAGTATACAGTCTGCATATTGTCATTTTTGATTGATGGCATTGCATCAACAAATACAGGAAGCCTGACCTCTCCTGAAAATATGCTGCTTTACGCCTAAATCTCATGGGCCTAGGTAGAAACACACCCATGCACTTAAAGCTCCTGGCAAGTCTTAATATGAATATCCATGCTAAGACCCATTTTATCATTTTACTATTCTTCACACAGTATGTAATTAATTACCTGCACTTAATATCACATATACAGTATGTGTATTAGAGAGCACAGTGCAGAATTATATTATTTATTTATTTATTTGGTATTTATTTCCGCTTTCATGTTTGTTGAAGTAAAAGACACATTTACATTTGTCTATTGTATGCAGCAAGTCGTTTAAATTAAATATATTTATTTGTAAATAATGTTGAACCATACAACTCAGCAATAGCTTCTCATTCTTATCTCACCCACAACAAATTCTCCACCTTAGCTCTCCTGAGCTTCTTACTTTCCTCAAGATATTATCTCATCCCACCTTCAACAAAAGTCACACCCATCTGCGTTTTCTTTCTGTCTTTCTATTACTACCTGTATTGGACATCTCTCCCAATCCAGGCCCTCTTCCATCACTATTTGCTTTCAACCCTGGCTATCCCATAATCCTGTCAGAAATGTTACCGTAGTAGTCTTAATCCTATAACCTGCTACTCCTTAACCACAATTTCTTTCTCTTTTGCCTTGTAATGCATGCTCAGCATAAATGCTGCCATCAAAGACAATTTTATTTTAAAATATTTTAAACTACTTACCATTGCAGAAATCTGGTTCTCCTTATCTGACAGTCCCCCCTGCAGCTCTAATAATGTATGGTGGCCTGCACTTCAGCCACACCAGAAGAGTTTGGGAGAGACATGGAGGTTTTGTAGGAGCAGACACATTACCTTAGTTCCTTAACACTACCACAGACAGAAGACAAGGTATCCAAACTTCTGTCATCCTCTCATCCATTCCCTCATACTGGCTCCCTCTCTCTCTACCACCCTAACTCTTGGACTTGATTTGAACAACCCTGAAGTAGACTTTACCTATCCTTAGGCACAATCACTGGACACCTTCAAGGCCACATTGATCATTTGCACTTTTCTTTGTATTACTTTTATTAGCAGAAGTTAACTGAAACTACAAACCTATGAAAAGTATAATTGTATGTTGTCATATAAATGTAGGTGGGAGCATGTAGTTAAGAACATAATTGCAACTTCACAGTGCTTAAAGAGTAAGTGTAACACTCCTGCAATGTGTAAATGTCAGTGGAAAACATCTGTATAAACACATTTTGCGTTTTATTAAATTAGTTATTATAGGTAACAGCAAAATGTCATATCTAAGTTAGTAGAATGCATTTAGAAGTATCCTGGTTTGCCCATTATTACCTTTTCAAAGTTAGGCACTTAAAAAAATTGGAATACTATTGATTCCTTATTCTTTTTGATTTTCAAGTTTTGTCCATATTTTCATGTTTGCATATTTAAACAGTTATAAATTGTTGTTATTTGCAAGTTTATTCTCACCTAAGGTATGTTGAAAAGAGCAGGCATTTTAACTATTTGTTAAACTATTGCTGTGGCCAGATTTCACACTTTTCAGTTATTCATTGAAAATTCATACACAGACACCCAAACTTTTCATGTAGGTCTTAATTGGTCTAAATATTTCTATTTAATAAATCCATAATGCAGATCTTTAATGTAAGTAGGTAGTAATGAAGATTCATTGGAGGATGGCTGCAGTCACTGCTCAGCATACAAAAGAAACAGCTGTGGCATATACCAACAACATCTGTTTGTGAGAAAGCATCCCTAACTTCTGATTAATATAAAACAACCCAATCAACAATAAATGTACAATGGTGCAAATTCCCAGCAAACCCAAAACTTGTTGTTGACAACTTTTAAGGTTTATATAATTTTGAATATGTTATAAACAGCTTATTGTGCAATAGACTTGAATTTATGAGTTCAAGTATATCAAAAACGTCATTGGCCACCTAAAGTTAGGTCGAGTGGTTAGGATTCACGGCTTCAGGGAACCAAGAGGTCACACCACCCTAAAGCCAAGCAGGGTTGTGCCTGGTCAGTACTTGGATGGGAGACCATCTTGGAATACCAGGAGCTATATATTGTGGCCCACTGGAGGAGCACTGGTAACCCACTCCAGTATCTCTTCCATGAAAGCCAAGTGGATCAGCATGACCGTAGACATAAAGATGTTCCTTGGTGTGTTGCGGTCCGTGAAGTCACGAGGAGTCAAACACGACTGAAGGACAAAACAACAACACCCTGACAACTGAGGTTTCTTTATAAATATCATGTAAAACAGAGGTATTTTAAACATTCATAGTTGTATTAACCACAGTCTACTGTACATTCTGATAACAAAAGAATACTTTTCAATGCAATTTCTTTATTAAACTCAAATGGTGGTATGATTCACAATGTGTGAATCTATTTTTGTTCATGTTGCAATGGAAATTGATTTCTGTTTCCTCTTCTTGTGTGGAATTGTACAGTATACATTATCAAGACATTGACATCAAGACACAAGTTGGGAGCTGGTGACCTTTTTAAAAAAAATTGTGCTGTTAGCTCTGATTATCCATGACCACTGGCTAAAAATATAGCAGAACAATTTCAAGCTGTACATTCACATTGAGTCGATTCAACTTTTCTGTTGGCCATTGATATATCTCATATAGGTCAGTTGAGTGTATTTTAAAGGGCCACTTATTTTGCCACAGTTTGGACCACATCACTCTGAAGATTTCCTAAAAGCATGTTGAAATATGTTTTTACTTTTTGAAATACATGCATTTTTTTACTGAGAAATCAAATCAAATATAATATCTGTATTTACATGTGTAACAGGGTGTCCACTGCACTGCTGCTCCATGTTTGCTTCATTCCTGCAGGTTGCATGGGGTGCATCCTCCATTCAAGTCAATGGTAAGGTTTTTGTCAGACTTGTTATAGTTCCTGTTTGAATGGAACATTTCTCAAAAAACAAACATATTAATGTGTTTATTTTTTCTTACTGCTTCTGCACTCTCTCAGTCTAGCTCTGGAGGGATACTGTGCCTATCAATCATAGCTTTCTCCCATAGAGCCTCATGCAGCGCAATGGACTCAGCACTGTTCTAATTGCTCATGTAGCAACCAGGAGGCAGAATAGACTGTATGTAAAAAATTATGTATTACTAATACATATAAATATTTAACTAAACAAAAAATAAGTGGAAGGCAGTGGAAATTGAACCTATGACTTACCAATGAAAAAACATCTCTAAAACAAATTACTTACCACCACACTATGGTGTAAATCTACAATACAATCAGTCCTATTAAATTCCTCCAATGGTAAAAACGATAAAATATCAACACAATACTGTATTATGTATTAAAGGGAAAGTGATGTTAGGTATTAAAATCAATAGGACATCCTCAAGCTCGCAAACCTGCAATATAAGTTTTTTTTTTTTAATGTTTAATTTCAGTGTTATATCGATCCTGGCAATCAATGTGTTAATACATGTAATAGAACATAGACTAGAATATTATATTTATTGATTTATTAATATTGCATTATTTCTCGAATGCAGGTCCGATCGTAACTCGTATTTCAAACCTGTGTTTGAAATCTAACTGCCATTTTTCAGTGACGTAATTATGACGATCTCTTTTACCATTAACTCCGTCTAATCCCGTAAACATGGGTTTGACTTGATCATGTTCACGGCCGCAAATGCAAAGTACAGAAGAATGGATTATTTGATTGGATGTCGGCCACGTCTGTTGCGGGCTTGGCTAATTTTATTGCTCTATAACTCTGACGAATTTCAAGCCAGCAGGCTTTGCGGTGTACCAGTGCAGCTGCAGGCTAAGAATTGAATATGGCCCAATGTGTAACAGTTACAGACCTAAGTGTTATTATTTATGAAGATTCTTGTGGGTGGGTGACTCTAGGCCTAAATTATAATAGCAATTCTTAGTCAATTTTAAAAAAGTTAATACATTTTCCACATGATGTTCCACCCTCTGAGCTCATATGGGGACTTTTGTGGTCCTTTAAACTTTTCAGAACTTCACAGTTGTGTTTTTAGATGAATCTCCTCCTCAGAGTGATGATTTTAGATTAAAATGTTCTCTTTCTGGGTGCTGTCACCCCATAAATGCTATATACTATATATATTTGCGTGTTTCTATATCAGAATTATTTTAGTTAAGCTCTAATCTAGTTAAGTCTAAGTGTCTCACTATGGATACACACACCTATATATTTTTTTCATTTTTTTTTTGTTCCTAACCAGAAATAAAATCTATCATAAATTTAGAATAAACTAGTTTGCTTGTATATCATGTGAAGGATAAGCTGGGCGCTAAAAAAAAAATCTGCAAGGAAAACTGAAACCAGAAAGAGAAAGGTCATGCTGGAATTCTTTCAATGATCTAAGCCAGTTTTTTGGAATGAAGCTAACAAGATATTTTGAGAAACGATAACATTGTCTGGCAGTGGAGAACATGGATGCACATTTATTAATATCTGTTTTGTATTAATAGTAAAGCTGAATATAATTGCAAATGTCAGGTTGTGGTTCTTAGTTATGTTTGCAAAAGTCCTACTATAACGTGTAACGGAATTATGCTGCATTCCATCACGTATTGCTGCCATTGCATGGAAACCGAGTAACAAAGGATTCAGTGAATAATCGTGACATATCAAATTGCAATAAATACATTATGATAGAAGTATAAAATAATATGTGAAAAATGCATTCATTTCAATAATTTCAATTACGACTTGTCTGAATATACCTTGGAGAGAGAAAAAACTGTAACCGAAACCCGTCCATAGTAATTATGGCATCTAGCTTGGATCAGAGTAACTGTTAAAGAAATGTGAGCTATAACATGAATTTGCAAAATGCATTAACCTTTTCTAGTTGGTCAGTTGCACTACATTAACATATGTAAATTGTTATTTTTAAAATAAGTGTACATAATACAAACAAAGCATAATAAATAAAGTGAACTAGAAGTCGAAGTGATAAATATAGTAAACCAAGCTACTATAAAGATTAGCTATGCCTAAATGTATATGCAGAACCTATTCACTAGGCCAATTCAAATTTGTGGACTTAAATGTTTACGCCTTCTTTCCCTTGTTATGTTCTCATCCTAAAATTTCTGCCCATACATATACATGAAACCATTGGTACATGTTTATGTATATATCATATAATAGAAAATGTTAGATAATCTCATAGATAGAAATGTCTCTGCAAGTTTATATTTCTGTGCACCATTTCATGGGACTCCCTGAAAATGTGGTGACCAGGCCTGTACCTTGTTGGCCTAGACAGGAATATATGACCAAGTCACTGGTTTTTATCTACTGGCAAAATATAGAACTCTAAATTAAATAAACTAGAGGGCCATGAAAAAATTCTACAATATTGCAGCATAATCAGTGTCATTGAGGTTATAAAATATTATGCAATATAGTTCTCCTCTAATACCTCTTGGCCACTGATAAATGATACAAGCTGCACTGAGCACTTGACATGCAGCCAGGTTATTTTGCATGTTATAGCTGTTGAGCCACCAGATGTTATTTATATTCTAGTGACATTAAAGTCAGCTGGTGTTCATCTTAGTGGTTATTTGGCATCAATGGTTATGGAAATAACTTTCTTTAAATGCATACACTTTAAAGCTATATTCTGCATTTATAATACACAGCAATACACCAATTCACTATTTTGCAGTGGCTGTCTAATGTTTCTCTGAGACCATGAATGCTGTTTTTTTATGGGGACACTACCATGCAATCTAACTTTATTAGTGACAAATATAATAGCAATCTAAATTATTTGCAATAGGAAACCAAATACATCAAAATAAACTGTTCAATAAATATAGTTTGTTTTTGCAGTAATGCAAAATCATAATGGAAAAATGTCATATTAAATTTCAAGGAATAGTAAAGTTCCAAGTTATTATTATTATGGTCATTATTATTATTATTATCTCTTTTTTATGGTGTACCAGCACACCAGGAGCATAATTTGTACATATACAGTGGATATAAGAAGCCTACACAGATGTCAGGTTTCTGTGCTGTAAAAAAATGAGACAAAGATAAATCATTTCAGAACTTTTTCCACCTTTAATGTGATCTATAAACTGTACAACTCAATTGAAAAACAAACTGAAATCTTTTAGGTAAAGGGAAGAAAAAATATAAAAATAAAATAATATGTTTGCATAAGTATGCACACCCTTAAACTAATACTTTGTTGAAGCACCTTTTGATTTTATTACCAGCACTCAGTCTTTTTGGGTATGAGTCTATCAGCATGGCACATTTTGACTTAGCAAGATTTGCCCACTCTTCTTTGCAAAAACACTCCAAATCTGTCAGATTGCGAGGGCATCTCCTGTGCACAGCCCTCTTCAGATCACCCCACATATTTTCAATCGGATTCAGGTCTGGGCTCTGGCTGGGCCATTCCAAAACTTCTGGTGAAGCCATTCCTTTGTTGATTTGGATGTATGCTTTGGGTCGTTGTCATGCTGAAAGATGAAGTTCCTCTTCATGTTCAGCTTTCTAGCAGAAACCTGTAGGTTTTGGGCCAATATTGACTGGTATTTGGAACTGTTCATAATTCCCTCTATCTTAACTAAGGCCCCAGTTCCAGCTGAAGAAAAACAGCCCCAAAGCATGATGCTGCCACCACCATGCTTCACTGTGGGTATTGTGTTATTTTGGTGATGTGCAGTGTTGTTTTTGCGCCAAACTTATCTTTTGGAATTATGGCCATAAAGTTCAACCTTGGTTTCATCAGACCATAACACCTTTTCCCACATGCTTTTGGGAGACTTCAGATGTGTTTTTGCAAAATGTAGCCTGGTTTGGATGCTTTTCTTCGTAAGAAAAGGCTTTCGTCTTGCCACTCTAGCCCATAGCCCAGACATATGAAGAATACGGGAGATTGTTATCACATGTACCACACAGCCAGTACTTGCCAGATATTCCTGCAACTCCTTTAATGTTGCTGTAGGCCTCTTGGTATAGGCCTCTTGGTAGCCTCCCAGACCAGTTTTCTTCTCTTCTTTTCCTCAATTTTGGAGGGAGCTCCAGTTCTTGGTAATGTCACTATTGTGCCATATTTTTCCACTTGATGATGACTGTCTTCACTGTGTTCCATGGTATATCTAATGCCTTGGAAATTCTTTTGTACCCTTCTCCTGACTGATACCTTTTAACAATGAGATCCCTCTGATGCTTTGGAAGCTCTCTGTGGACCATGGCTTTTGCTGTGGGATGCGACTAAGAAAATTTCAGGAAAGACCAACCAGAGCAGCTGAACTTTATTTGGGGTTAATCAGAGGCACTTTAAATGATGGCAGGTGTATGCTGACTCCTATTTAAGACTATTTGGAATGTGATTGCTTAATTCTGAACACAGCTACATCCCCAGTTATAAGAGGGTGTGCAGACTTATGCAACCACATTATTTTTATTTTTTCTTTTTCTTCCCTCCACCTAAAAGATTTCAGTTTGTTTTTCAATTGAGTTGTACAGTTTATAGGTCACATTATAGGTGGAAAAAGTTCTGAAATGAATTATCTTTGTCTCATTTTTTTACAGCACAGCAACCTGACATTTTAACAGGGGTGTGTAGACTTTTTATATCCACTGTATGTTGAAGACAAGATGAAACACCAGATTTGTACATGTAGAAGGAGATGAGGGCCTTCCTCTCAAGAGAGCTTCTAATCTAAGAGAGAGCTTACTATCTTTGAGAGAGTTTACCATCAATGAGGTACCCTGAGGTGGTAGAAACATTACGTGAAGAGATTGCTTTGTGAGTTAATTGATTAGTATAACTTAGTGCATGATTTGAGGGATAGAGCAGAGGCAACCAGAATAGATTGATTTCTACATTGCTGGATTGGGAGTCCGATCACAAATTTTACTTCTAAACTCTAATTGCTGGGTGTAAGAAGTATTGTTTAAGAGTGTTTAAGAAGTAAATTACCGGCTTGCTTAAATATTATCAGATCATATGATAATGCTCCCTGCAATCCTAATCACGAGTGCTTTGTTTCCGTGTGGAGGCTGTGAGAGGGAAAGGGCAAGTAAGAGTCAATTGAAGGGTTACAGGCAATTACAGGCTTGCAACTGAATGGTGCCCAAAGTCTGTTATCTATGGATTGGAGGCATTGTAGCCCCTTCACAACCATGGGGAATATCAGTTAATCTATCCTAAATTGTGAAATGGAGAGTGTTAAAGAACATGTTGGAGTTATGTGTCCTTTAAAGAAATATCTATATATACAAGTTGTGGGCCCCATGTAGCTCTCAGGTATTTCCCATGAAACCCCCAGCCTGTTAAAAATACACAGTCTATTTTATATCAATCTGAAACTGGCAAATAATGCCAAATTATACTCCTAAATACTTATCCTATATCTCTATCACTTGCTTTGGGTAAAATCATTGAAAGGAATTAATCGGTAATATACATATAGGATACGTTTTGGCCCACTGTGTGGCCCTGTTAGCTATTTCTGATATATACAGACAGACCGACAGATGAATAAACCAACTGTTTCCAATATAACAATATACTTGTAATTTGATACAGAAACAGCAGGAATAGTGCTTTTCATAGATTACAACACATGCTTTTAAAGCTATGTGCTTATCTAGATAACACACAGTTTAATATGGGTCCATAATTAAATAATTGTTTGCTTATCAAAGCTCTACATTACTTGTCTTACCTTCCAATATGAACTTTCTGAATTCAAATAATGTGACTAAGAAATCTGCAACCATTAAAAAAATATAGAGATATACAGTATATTACAAACACTAACCCATTACCATAGGGTCCTTTTATCTAATCAGATTTGGAGCATGAGCTATTCACCAACTTCTCATTGGTGAAATATTTCAGCCAATTGGAATCCACAAAAAATAGTATAAAAGGCCAAGGTGCTCTCAAAAAAATATTAATCGGCATGGGAAGTCCTTGGAGGAGGAATTCCGTTATGTGTAGTTTTTTTTAATAGAGCAATGGGTTTTCTACTGTCTGAAAATGAGAAACAAGGGCTTTACTCAACCAAAAGAGTGTACATTCTTCAATCAACATGGAAGTGCCTGCTTATGGACCTCATGGCAAACAAAATTATAGCCCTACATTCCACCGAACGTTAACCCCTATAGCAAGAATCTCCAGGGCCCCCTTCCTAACACCACAGGAATCCATAATGGATCCCTGTGGGCCCTAACCCTTCATGGAGTTCTGTAAGGACCTTAAAACAAAAAAATACAACATAAAATAAAAAAATAAAACAAATCAGCAATTTACATTACCTATGCTTATAATGTCCTTCAGCAACCATCATTGATGCTCTGGTTCCTCGAGCTTCAAGACTGGATGAGCAAGCCCTTAGTTAATTGAAGAAATAGTTATATTTTAGTTGGCAAATACCTGGGCTCATATAGGGTAGCGGATATTAAGGGGGAATCCCAGAGCATACCTAGTTCCATGGGGTTAGTGGGTATTGAGGGGGGTCCCAGGAATCCCCTGACTCATAAGGGCTACTAGGTATTAAGGGGGAAACTCAGGGGGTTAACCAGGCTCAGAGAAAGTAGAAGGTATTGAGGGGGGATCCCGGTGATCCCCTGACTCTGTATTAACCTCTTAATTGTCTCAGATTTGAGCAATCAATCCTGAAATCTGACAAAGTTAAGGTGTTAGCTTTCTGCCACGTATTTGAGGCATCCAGGCTTCTCAGAGGATTTTGTAAAAATACTCATTGGCTTTTTTATTTTTTTAAGGCACTCAGAAAGACTTGCAAGTCAATTTCAGCATAATTGGATATAGTTATGGGAGGATATAATAGTGATTTGTAAAATAGTACAGGTACTCAGGGTTTATGATATTAGGGACTTTTCAAGAAATTGGAAGGCATTTCTTGGAGGTTTGTTTTACCTGTGTGATGTGATAGCTCGGTAGAAATTTATGATTGAACTTCGCTCTTTTGTTTCTTACGGGAGCCTTGGAATGGTGGTCTATAATAACTGAAATAGCTTTATAGTGGACACGGCACAGCCAAACAATAAACACAATCGAGAAAGCCGGGCATATACATAAGACTACCCTAAGCTTTTATTAGACCAATAGATTAGAATATTTTCTTATTTCTTCTTTAACATTTCCTCATAAGTCTTATATTTATAATATAAATGTTTTAGATAAATATAGACAACTTTTAATTCCTACCTATTTCATTCAATAACATGCAGTTTATGCAATCTCCATTGTTATCTTATAAGACTTGCGCCTGAGAACTATTCTTTTAATCTTAAAAACTGCCAATCACATTGTAACACAGTGCATACCAGGCACTTTTATTATAGACCTAATTTTTATTATTATTTATTATTATTAACCTTTATTTGTAATGCATCAACATATTCTGTATCTCTAAAAAGCACAGATACAAGTCAAAAGCAATTTTAACAAATTACAAAAGAATGGAAGGTTCTGTTATTGAGTTTAAAATCAAGCATACAAAGTGCTTTCTCTAAGGCACCTAAAAAGATTAGAAAACTCACAAACTTACACTCTAGAGAGTATGAGGCAGGAGGATAGTGGTTCAAAAAGTTGAGGATCAGATTGTGCTGTTATCATGTTGAGGAAAAGTAGTTGAGATATTTATATTCGTTTTTGTTGTTTAGTCGTTCAGTCATGTCTGATTCTCTGTGACTCTATAGTCGGCAGAACACCAAGCTTATGTGCATTGCGTCAATTACATTATCTATCCATCTCTGCCTCCTCCTTCCCCTTCTTTGTGTGTCTTTAGATTTCCCCAGCATCAGAGTCTTCTATAGGGAATCCTATCTTCTCATGATATGGTCAAAATAGTTGAGCCATATCCTCATGATAATCCCTTCTAGTGAACAGTTTA
Organism: Discoglossus pictus; assembly: GCA_027410445.1. NCBI lineage: Eukaryota > Metazoa > Chordata > Amphibia > Anura > Alytidae > Discoglossus > Discoglossus pictus. Next base: position 339,593,712 of record CM050167.1, on the reverse strand, counting down.
GCTTGATTTCCTGTAGTATTGATTGATTGGATCTCCTTGCAGTCCAAGGGACTCAAAGCAGTTTTCCCCAACACCACAATTCCAAGGTGTCAGTTCTACACAGTTCAGTCTTTTTTATGGTCCAGCTCTCACATCTGTATGTTACTACTGAAAATACCATAGTTCTAACTATGTGGACCTTTATTGATAGTGTAATACCCATTTTATTAGATTGTCCAGATTTTCTATAGCTTTCCTCCCTTAAAGCTAACATATTTTAATTACTTGTTACACTTCTTTCCAGATCTTGAGCCATTTGATTTTTACATATTTGATTGTGACCATGACCTGGTCCACAAACAGATTCCTCAGGAGGTAAACAAGGAGGTTCAGTATCCCAATCTCTATAAGAACTTGCCACCTTTTGTTCATGATACACACAAAGACTTTAGAATAGCATATCAAGTTGCTATAGACTATGTCAAACTACAGGTACATTTCTCCACACTTGGTGGAAGTGCCCGATAGTTCAGAACATTTGGACCAAAGTCATGGTATTAGCATCTACTATTTTGAATTCAACAATACACCCTTCGATAGACATTTGCCTATTGGGAGACTATTCTCCTCTACTACAAAAGCAACATAATAAATGGCTACAATTCCTGCTTATGGCCACGAAAAGCCACATTGCAAAAAAATGGAAGACGCCACAACTTCACCTCCAAGAAATAATACATAAGCTACATTTCATAATGATTAATGAAAAAATTACTCATGTCATATCCAATACATATCCAATATTTACAGAAATATGGGATATATGGATCAACTCCCCATACTCAATCACAATCAAATACAAATGACAAATATCACAAAACAAACACTAAAAAAATATATTAAAACTGGTTGAATTGATAACCTCTCAGAATGGAAAGTGTAAGCTGAACAGGTACAATTCAATGACAACTTTATTGACAAAATTGTAATCTGGAGTTCAAACCCATTAGTGATAAAACAAAGAAACTAAATCAACTATGACTCACTCAAGTGTTTCCCCCCCACCTGAATATTAGGATTAGTTCAGTTTAATTGAATATGTTTTAGGTTAATTTAGTTAATATCTTTTACAGAACCTACAGCTACAGTCAAACAGAGAAAAGAAAAAAAGGAAAAAATTGGAGGAAGGTCACAGTTAAACAAAAGAACTATGACAACATTTTTATATACAAAGACTTTTAGATTGTATTAAATGCTGTTTAGGACATATACCGTATCTTTAAATTTACAAGTATGAAAAACGTTATGACATATGACTGTGTAATGCTTAAGAATAGCCTATGAAGCAGAGGTAAATGCTTTTCTGGAACACTCTTGCTTTCTCTATTCTCCAGTGGACATTGGCAATTTGATCTATTGTGTCTCTTCAAAACCTGGCTTGCACACCTGGTAGTTCTCAGTTCATATATAATTGGAGCCAAACTTGCAGGATCTCAAACATTACCTTGCTGGCATGTGAAATGAGTGCAATTGTTCAATAATTGAACCACTATTCAGCCCTGCCTTTTTTGAGAGTGGTATATAGACTGACATTTTCCAGTCAGCTGGCCATTGTTGAGTTTTCCAAATTTGTTGCAATAATATAAGCAACACTTTCACAGCATCATTGTTTATGATTTTGAACAGTTCAGTTGGGAATCCGCAACTCCAGTACCCTTGTTATCAGCAAGGCTTCCTGGGGCTCATCTCACTTTACTCTCTAAGGTATATTGCTCCAGCTCATTGGACAAACTATTGAGGTTATTGTGTTAAGATCATTCCTGTATAGATCTTCTGTGTAATCCTGCCACCTCTTGTTTATCGGATCTGCTTTTGTTATTTTTGTTTTTATATTTTATCATGTCCACTTAGTCATGAGAATTTAATTTGAGATCCCTAATTTTCTTGGAAAGATCTTTTGACTTTACCATTCTCTTATAGTCTTCTATCTCTTTACATCACTCATTATAGAATGTCTCCTGGACTTTTCTTGCTATTCTGTCAGACACATAATTTCCTATCTCTACTGCCTTTCACTTTCCTTCTTTCGTGGCTGCTTTCAAAGCCAGTTTGCCTTCTTTTTTTTGTTTCTTTTTGGGATTTTTCTAATAGCTGTTTTCTGGACAATGACATAAACTTTTGTCGAGAGTTCTTCAACATTCTATCGATATCTCCACTGCATATTTATTGGGGATACTCTTTTTTTCATATCTGCTTGTCTTCATACCTGTTTGATGATTTTCCCTCTTTTCTTTTTGAACTTTGCAATAAGAAGCTCATGATCCGAGCCACAGTCAGCTCCAGGTCTTATAGACCTCCTCCAACTTTGGCTACATGGTATATAGTTAATCTGATTTTTATTGTTTATCAGGTGTTGTCCATATGTTTGGTCGACTCTGAGGCTGATGGAAGAGGTTGTATACTATGACCATATAATTATCTTGTCAGAATTCTACTAGCCTCTGAACTGCTTCAATTTAGAATCCAAGCCCTGTCAGTTATTGCAGGTATCTTTAGTTCCCTACCTTAACATTCCAATATTCTATGCTGTGAGTAACATCTTTTCTTGGTGTAAATATCCTCGCAAAATTTGACAACTTCAGTCTCTTCAGCATCCATGGTTGGAGCATAGGTTTGGATCACTGTGATGTTAAATGGATTGCCTTGAATTTGTATTCAAGTTATTCCTTCATTTATTGGGTTGTGACAGAGCACTGCTTTGGCAACCCTTTTATTGATTATGAGGACTACTCCATTTATTTTTCAGGATTTTTGACCACAATAGAACATCTGGTGGTTGTGTGATATGAAATGTCCCATTCCAGTACATTTGAGTTCATTATTTCCCAGGATATCAATGTTGAATCTTGTCCTCTCATCTTTGACCACATCCAGTTTGCCTTGGTTCATAGTTCTAACATTCCAAGTTCCTATGCAGAAATGTTCTTGGCAGCAGCTGACTTTCCTGTTCCCTTCAGACACATTTGTTGCAGAGCGTTCCTTTGACTTTGGCGCAACCACTTCATTAGATCTGATGCTACTTGTACTTGGCCACTGCTCCTCCCCAGTAATGTGATAGATACCTTCTGACCTGAGGGGCTCATCTTCCAGTGCCATATCATTGTGCTTATCCACAAGTTTATTTTGGAGATGGTTGTCAGTTCCTTCTCCAATGGATCATGATTTCTCTGACCTCTCTGCAATGACGTGCCCATTTGGGTGACCCTACATGGTAGCTCACAGCTTCTCTGAAGTCTATAGGTATAGGTAAATGAAGAGATATGTGTAAACAGTGGAAGTAGTATTAAAGTAGTGACCCTACAGTCATTTCAGTCCAATGCAATCGTCCATACCTGTCCATGGGACATTTTCTCTGAAATTATAAAGCATTGGTTTAACAAGATATACTTACATTATGGCACATTCTTGTTGCTTCATACTGTGGGTTGAGGACATAGGCTATCTCCCCCTGAAAGGAAACTTTTCTTCAAACTTTTTCTTTTACCAAGGTTCTTGCACCAGTCAGTACCAAACTCAAATGTTTATTCACAGACAATGTTCACATTGAATGTTCATCTAATTTCCTGTTACTATAATTGTTCTTTGTGTATCCCTGACTTAGAAAATATATTTGAAATGCTAAAACTAGGAGACTTTGGAGGATGAACAGTGGCTTGTGAAAGTCTTCAAAGCAATATTCTCTTTTTCATATTACCTCTGAGATGTCTGCCTTATGTATATACATAATGAACTTCATTTTCAAGCCATCACTGGTCTATGATACTTGAATGTATGGTGGAGTGTCACAAACTCTGCTGCACCATTGTGGGAAAAGCGATTGGTTGGCAATAGAAAGTATAGATGTGGTTTCAGCATACCATTTTCTATCAGCTCTTTTTACACCTTTCTCTGTATTTTTTTTTTTTAGATTACAGATATTTTTCTTTTTACAGCTTTTACATATTAAAGTCAGTATGCTAAAACAACACTTTTTCCATGCTCCCAAAGAGTACACTGCGTACATTGCTCTGTAAAAATATTGTCACCCTTGTAAAGATGAGTATAAAAGGCTGTGAAAAAATGTATTTTATGGTTCATCAGCTTGATCTATACAGAAGATGTGAGAAACATCTAACAGAAGATGTGAAACATCTAACATTTAGTGTTACAGTTATTCAAAGAAAATCACTCTAATAAAATACATATCTTTTAGAAATATGTGTCACAATTGAACGAAATGTAATTGACATATATTCCCATTTACATTTTAAGCCCAGCTGAATCATTACAAGGTCTGATGACACAAAAACTAGAGCTTTTTGGCAACACTAGAGTTTGGAGTAAAAAAAATAAAGATTTACCGTATATACTCGAGTATAAGCCGACCCGAGTATAAGCCGAGGCACCCATTTTACCACAAAATACTGGGTAAAATGAGTGACTCGAGTATAAGCTGAGGGTGGGAAATGTGCTGCCCCCTGTGTCCCTCATGTGCCCTCTGTGTCCCCCTCTCTCTCCGTGTCTCTTTTCCCCTCTCCCTTCCCTGTGTCTCTTCTCACCACTCCCTTCCCTGTGTCTCTTCCAACCTCTCCCTTCCCTGTGTCTCTTCCCCCCTCCCTTATCACACTCCTCAACCTCCCTCCTCATCCTCAACCTCCCTCCTCATCCTCAACCTCCCTCTTCAACCTCAGGCCGGAGCACAAGCAGGTAAGTGAGGGGAGAGGGGGGAGGTATTTAGGGGGGGTTAGGTGGAGGAGGGGGGTTGAGGGGGGTTTATGCTGAGGAGGGGATTTAGGTTGAGGAGGTGGGAGGGAAAGAGACACGAAGGGGGTAGAGAGACACACGGGGGGGTTAGAGAGACACGGGGGGGGTAGAGAGACACAGGGGGGTTAGAGAGACACGAGGGAGAGTGACTCGAGTATAAGCCGAGGGGGGCCTTTTTGTGCCTTAAAAAAAAGGGCTGAAAAACTCGGCTTATACTCAAGTATATACGGTAATCTCAACTGTAAATTATGATGGTTAATTTGTAATGTTGAAGTGCTGTTTTTCTTCCAAAGGCCTTGGGAATTTTGTTAGGACACATGGCAACTTGGACTCCATCAAATACCAGGAGATTGTGGACTCCATCAAATACCATGATTCACTGTCTACAGAATCAAGCTTTTGCAGTGACCATCCCAGACCCCTGACTAAACCCCTTTGAAAACCTGTGTGTGAGCTGAAGAAGTAAGTCAATAAGCAAGGAACAAGAGCTCTGAAGAATCTGTAGAGATTTCATAAGGAAGAATGGTCTCGAATCCATTTGTATGTGGTTTCCCATCTCATCCAGCACTATGGGAGAAGACTCAGTGTGGTTATCTTGGCAAAGGAATTGTTAACAAAGCATTAGATACAGGGATGTCTATAATTGTGAGAAATGATTCACAATGTTTATTTTTATAAGGTTTTCTTTTACCTTTGAGATATTTTTCTGTAATGTTAAATTGTTCTTAGATTTTCAGTGCATGATCAAGCTGATAAGCAATAAAAACATTTTATAGCATTTTTTGCTCATGTGTTCCAAGAGTACCAATAATTCTGGAGAGAATTGTTTGTCCTTGTCCTCATTGCATAGTATCTATCTCACCTAGACAAAGCCCACATTGTGATCCACTGCATTTCCATCTTGAAATTGTCATTTTAATGGACAAAAATACTAATATGTTGTTAGCCTGTGCAAATATTAAATGAGTTATGTTGCTTATTAAAATGCAGAAAATATTTTATTTATTAATAATGAGATATGCCAGTTTGCCAATTTTCAAGTTTGTATAAATGTATGTGAATATAGAGTAAAGCATAATTTCTGTAAAACAAATTATTGACTATTTTTGTGCATGAGTACTTAAAAAAAAATCCATATTTTAACAATACAATGCAATATTATAACAAACTATTTTTTGAATAAGCTGAAAACCTGAGCACTGTTTAGAAAATGTGGAAATAAATAATAAAAAGTGTGTGGCATGTTTCTGAAACCAGTGACACTAAGAGTATCAGATTTTAAACCTTTAGGGAGAAGGCCAGCATAGTTTACAAGCCACCAAACTTATTAATAGGCCTGACTCCTCTTTGCAATGTCAACTGTAACACTAATCCTGGTCCTAAGTCACAGTGTCTCAAATATCAGTTGCCAGTAGCTGTCCTGCTCTTCTTCTGTGTACATCAGAGAGCACAATGGAGACATTTGAAGAAAATAATCTAAGTAAAGTTAATTTATTGGAACCTCCATCTACAGGTGATCCCTCTGCAGATGAAGAGGATGTAAAAGCTACAATTAAGCCTCGCTTTTCTCCACTACCGAGAAGACGGAGCTCTGCATCTGAAGATGAAGGAGAATTGGAGCCCCCAACCACAGTGGCAAGAAAAGTGTCCTTTGCAGATGCATTTGGTTTTGATCTTGTTTCTGTTAAAGAGTTTGATACATGGGAAGTACCAATTGTAGCACAAACTCTTACTTTTGAAGTAGAAAGTGGCCCTGTAGAGGAATTTGTTTTGACACCCAGCTTTACATTACCTTCAGATGAAGATTTTATGGAAAAAGTACGTGTAAAGAAAGTACTGTTAGAATCAGTGGATTCCTTACCAGGAATTACCACTGTAAAGGGAGTTATTCGAGTTCTTAATGTGTCTTATGAAAAACAAATATATGTGCGAATGTCCCTTGATGAATGGCGTAGTTTTTATGATTTAGTAGCAGAGTATGTACCTGACTCTTGTAATGGTGATACAGATCAATTTTGCTTCAAACTTTCATTGGCGCCTCCTTGTCAGAAAGACGGAGCCAAAGTTGAATTCTGCATTTGCTACGAAACACCAGGTGGTACCTTTTGGGATAATAACGATGGACACAATTATATACTGACATGTTATAAGAAACAGGTTGAGGATGTTGAGAAACCATCAGAAGATCTTGCAGACAAATCGAAGAAAAGTTGTCTTAAACTAGCATCAAGGTAAGACTCAATGTATTCTTGACCTTTGTCACTGCCAGAGGTGACATGTAGGGATTAAGTTGCAAAATATTTTATAGGTCACTTCACTAGCACTTGAGCAGCACTTAGAATGTGAACAATTAGTTATGTAGTTATCAGGACCAGTACTAGGAATGTTATGAAAATATGTGCACTTCTTTATTTTTAGTAGTTAAAGTTTTGACTTGTGTCCATAGTTTTTGGTAAATAGTCATGAATGTGCTAAACTTTAATTATGCAAATAAAGTGATAAGCTATAAATGAGGAATCGACAGGTCACTGATGAGCATGGGCCAGCTCTGTATTAAGTTAAATAACTATAACACAACATCTAATTCAAGATTCCAGATTTTCAAGTACATTTTTAAACTCTTCCATTCAGGCTGGTTTTGTACGGACTAGTAATACATACTACCTACAAATACAATATTTAATTATAAAATAATTAAATAATTTTAAATTCTAATAATTAAATGCAATATTTAATTATATATCACGTACACTAAATACACCATTTTTTATTTATTATCTAGTTTACACTTATATTTAAACATACATCTGAATATCAAAACCCTAATGTCTCTAGAATATTTGGTAAATTCACAAGTGGAAACACATGCTGCGGTGGATTCAGTATTCAATCTGGGACAATAGAGCGTTTTCATATTTAATATTCTGTAAGATGCATATTCTATATTTATAGGTTCTCTAACCAAGTAATAGCATGTGAATGCTTTTTAGATGAATTGTAAATTATTGCATTTAATAAGTACCAGTTATATGAATATGAATGTAGACTCAACCTATATATATATATATATATATATATATATATATATATATATATATATCTGAAGTCGTCATTCTACATGTCACACATTTAAACCTCAGAAGGGTATAATCTTGTAAACTTGAGATTTTTCCATAAGTCCTGTTAAAATGACTGGCAGTTGTAGCTGCTGCATTTCCACTGTACAGGTAGATGCTTTATCTGTATTCAAAGTGCCCTCCAAGAAATATAAATGCAGAATCCAAAATGGTAGACTCCACTGAGGCATAATTGAATGTTAAATGCGATACATTAGATACTGGTTTGTCCCTCTGCAGCTCATGAAGACATTGTACTTCAAAGTACATGGATTGTATGAGCTGCAGAGGGCAGGACCAAACAGGTACAATTTGTCTGATTTTAGGCAGAAAAAAACAGAGATTTTAAACACTACTTTAGCACATAAAAGTAAATAGATGTATAGATATATTGTGTTCCTAGGAACATCCATAAGCATTTCATGTCCCTTTAAACAAAATATAAATTGATCAATAGACATTGCAGTAAATAAAAGTGATTGACAAATTGGTATAACTTGGTGAAACATGAACTAATGACATTTATCATTCATAAATTGACTGAAGAAAATATCTGCAATTGATATATTGACCTATAACTTCTTTAGAAATATAAAACTTCTTAAACCTTTTTACTATAGTTTTATAATTTTCAAACTTATACTAATACTGGCAAGATATTCCTGACAAATTTATTTTAGTTCATTTGTAGCATGAAAAATAAATAAGCAATTGAGAGTTCTGTTTTGGTGGTGTCCATTTTACATTTTAGCAAAGTTAAAATCTTGTCATAGATGATTTACAATTAAACTGGAGTAGGAGAACTCTTCTAGATATCTACCCTTTAATAATAATAACATTTAAGAAATTATTTAATAATAACATAGAATAATGTAGATTGCCTCAATTAATTCTCCATTACAACACCTTTGGAAACAAATAGTGATTTTCCTTACCATTTGTAATTTTAGAAGCAATAAGCAATATAGTGCTGGGACTGTTACTGTTACTTTTAGTTAGATAATACATTCAAGGCAGAGCAAGAAAATCCCTGTTAGTCTGGAGGAGCAATAATTACTTCTCTTCTAAGTATTCTGACCAGACTTTGAAGGTCACTACCATGTAGGAAAGAGATTAGCGATATAGGTCATAATCATAAACATTTTGATATAGTTAAACATTTGATTTTAATTTGTAATTTTCCTAATAATGCACTTAAACAAAAGCTGCATCCCAGCATTTTATCTATATTAATCCTCATGCATAGTAGCCATATTATTGTAGCTGACACAAGGAGAATATTGTATTTTTGATTATTGTAATTTGATTCTGTGTTGGTCCATTTTTTTTTAGTTGTTCATTCATTTCTGACTCTCCGTGACCTCGTGGACCATACACCAGGTCATCTTTATGTCCATGGTCATGCTGCTCCACTTGGTATTCATGGTAGAGATACTGGGGTGGGTTTCCGGTTCCTTCTCCAGCATTCAGCTCCTGATATTCCTACTGACCAGGCCGAACCCTTCTTGGTTTCAGGGTGGTGTGACCTCTTGGTTCCCTGACTGGAATCGAACCTAGGTTGCAGTGGTGAAGGCACTGAATCCTAACCACTGGACCACCAGGAAACCCTTTGTCCATAAAAAAATAAAAGCAGTTGTAGAAAATTAGATAAAATTAGATATTTAAAAAGTTAGATTTTTATAATTAATGCTTAGCCATCTAACGGATATATTTCTCGATGAAGCACTAAAGTGAGAATGAAAAAGTGGAGTAAATTATCCCCTTTTCCTATGTTTTTGACATGAGCTATTTATCCCCACTTCATAAACAGCTCCATGGAAAACATAGAAATTAGAGCTATTTTATGTTTTAACTTTGTTCATCCCCACTTTTATCCTGCTTGTTAGATATACCTCTAAGTGTTTTCTTTATTATATTGTCCCTTAAATGGCTTACACTATTCCAGTGCATGTCTTTTATATGAAAACATAAGAGAATTGCTTGAGAGAGGTTTCAGAGTCATGTCCTTGAGCACATCATGAATAGACACTAAGCTGTCTAAAGATAAAGGAAACAAACTATAATGATCACAGTTGTGGTGATGGTAGCAGGCAGCCAGGGCCATAAATTGTTATTATTACTATTCATAATGTGTCAGCATATTCCATAGTACTGTTCAAATGGGAAAATACTGAAAACATACATAAATGCAAATACATTAGTTTGAGAACCCATCATTGTCAGAGTTTACAATCTATCATTTAAATGGATTAGAGGAAAGGGACTGCTTGATGGTGATAGTGTGGTCTTGGTAACTGTGAGTACTGAGTGAGCTGTGTTGGTGATGTTACAGATAATACGTTTCACAGAATTAGAACAATGAGAAGTCTTGAAAGTTGGGAGAGGAAAGAAGGGATGAAAGAAGTGAGATGCTGGTCATTGGTGGTATGAAGGCAATAGGTTGTAGCATATTTGAAAACAAGAGATGAGATATACAGTAGGGATGAAAGATGTTTAAATGTAATTCCGTAAAGAATCAGAAGACAGTAAAGGGGATTTGAATAGAGATGCAACAGAGCAAGAATAAGAATTGATATGGAAAATTCTGATAGAAGAATTTAGGATAGATTGAAGTGGGCAGGGACTTGCAGGTGGTAAGAAGGTCAGTTAGGAGAATGTTACAATAGCTAAGATGGGACATGATGAGTGAGTGAATCAAGGTCTATCAAGTAAGTGCATTAGGTTTGGTGAATAATTGTATATTAAAATGATAGAGCAGTGTTGAGTATTTCTCTGAAACAGTGGACTCAACCAGTTTGTGCAATGTTGAGTTATCAACTGTGAAAACAATATCAGGTAGTAAGCAGTAGTGATTCTGTAAATGTTGCGTTTTTACCTATGTTTGGAAAAAAGTAATCCAAGAAGAGATAATGGTGATCATATATAGTAGAGATGTGTAAAGGTCTGGTGAAGAAAGATGGAAAAATGGTGCTGGAATCCAGAAGAGTGCATCATTTTGCTAAGGGAGGATGTCTACAGTGAAAATAGCAAGGGACCCAAATCTGTGCCTTGTTATACCCAAAGATAGAGTTGTAGTGGCTATGGAAATATAACACAGAAGGAAAAATCATTGAGGTACAGTATGAATCAGTAGAGTGCAGTGTCATGCAAACCAAAGGAGTTTCGAGTTAGCAAGAGAAGCATTGGCTCACTGGTGATGAATTCAGCGAAGATGACAAGGAGAATAAGTTGGACCAAGTAGCCTTTTCATTTTGGCAGTAACTGGGCCGAGCCTGTTAGTCTAGAGCAGTGATGGCGAACCTTTTTGAGCCCGAGTGCCCAAACCGCAATACATGCCAACTTTTTTTTCCTCTAAGTGCCAACACGGCAATTAAACCTGAATACTGAGGTTTAAGTTTAGAAAAAAACAACTCGTACAGTTGTCCGAACTCATTAACATCTTTTGTTTTAAAAGAAGAACATAACAACAGCGAGTTCAATGATACAAACTTTTTTATTGAAAAAACAAATTCTAGTCTTAGACGAACAACGGCAGGAACGCAGAACGTTGAAAATAAAACAAATGGCAGTTAGTGCGCGCCACGCAAATGGTGCTCAGAGGAGCAAAAGCCTCACATTATGTGGCAAACAGCATTGCCAGCCTTACAATTGTATTCCCGTCATTTTTGATACAATTTTAGACTGATCATTTCTTTGTCATGGACAAAAAAAATCCGAAGGGGATCAAATACTTCCCCCCCCCCCCCCCACTGTGTGTATATATATATACATTTATAGAGAGAGGAAATTAATATTACATTAATAAGCCCATTCACATGTCTAAAAGGCAGGGCCATGCAAATGAGAATACAATGCACCTCACTCTTTCAATCCAAAAATAGCAATTTTATACATTGCTCCCTTAATGCATATGCCCGTTTCCCCTTGTCGCCCCCTTCTCCCTTGTCTCTCCCCTTCTCTCTTGACTACCACTCCCTCTTGTCTCCCCATATCATTGTCTCTCCCTCCACTCTTCTCTCACTTTCTCACTCCCCCTTGTCTCTTACACCCTTCTCTCTCTCCCATTCTCCCTTGCCTCTCCCCTGCCCCTTATGTCTCCCCTTCCCCCTTGTCTCTCCCCCACCCTTGTATCTCCCCTTCCCCCTTGTCTCTTCCCCCATTTTTCCCTCTCCCCCCACCCTCCTCTCTCGCCTCTTGTCTCTCCCCTCCCCCTTGTCTCTCCCTCCAGCCTTGTCTCTTCCTTTCTCCCTTGTCTCTCCCCCCTTGGATCATACACCCTTCTCTCTCCCCTCCCCTTGTCTCTCCCCCTCCTCCTTGTCTCCCACCACCCCTGTATCTCCCCTTCTCCCTTGTCTCTTCCCTCCATCCTTCTCTCTCTCCCACCCTTATTTCTCCTCTCTTGTACCGCTCACAATTGTCTCTGTTTTCTCCCTTGCCTCTACCTCCCCTTGTCTCTTTTCTTCCCTGTGTCTCTCCCTCCTCCTTTCTTTCCATTCTCTACCTCTCCCTTTTGCCTCTCCCCTCTCTCTCACTCCTCCCTTCTCTCACTCTCCCTTCTCTACCTCTCCCTTTTGCATCTCCCTCTTCCTTTCTCTCTCCTCTCCCTTCCTCTCACGTGCCTCTACCTTCTCTCCCATCTCACTCTTACTTCTCCCTTTCCCTTCTGCCTCTCCCTATTTTCCTTCTCTCCATCCTCCCTTCTCTCTGCTCTCCTTTCTTCCTCCCTCCCTCCCTCCCTCTTCTCTCCCTCTCTCTCCGCTTATCTCTCCCCCACCCTTGTATCTCCCTCACTCTTGTCTCTACCCCCACCCTTGTCTCTCCTTGTACTTCACTATTGTCTCTCCCACCATTCACTCTCTCTCCCCCTTGTCTCTCCCCTCCACATTGTCTCCCCCCTTGTCTCTCCCCTTCCCCTTGTGTCTCCCATTGCCCTTGTCTCTCCCCCTGGTCTCTCCCACCCTGCTCTCTCTACCCCCTTGTTTCACCCAACCTTGTCTCTCCCATTCTCCCTTGTCTCCCACACCCTTCTATCTCTCCCCCACACTTCTCTTTCCCACTCTCCACTGTCTTCCCCCTTCACTCTCCCCTTCTCCCTTGTCTCCCCCACTCTTCTCTTTCCCCTCTTGTCTCTCCACTTCCCCTTGTCTCCCCCTTCTCCATTGTCTCTCCCCTTCTCCCTTATTTGTCCAACTCCCCATTGGCTCCCTACACCATTGTCTCTCCCTCCACTCTTGTCTCTCCCCTTCTCCCTCCCCCTTGTCTCAACCCTCTTCTCTCTCCCCCTCTCCCTTGTCTCTCCCCTACCGCTTGTCTCTCCCCTGCCTCATATCTCTTACCTTCCCCTTGCCTCTCCCCCCACCCTTGTCTCTCCCCTTCTCCTTTGTCTCCCTGCCGCGCGCGCGTTGCGGATCTTGAGGAGAGCGCGTGCACGGCGGCAGCACGCGGACACTGTCAACGTCTGTTCGCCTGTGCCGCGCGCGCACGCTAGCACAGCCCTCCTTTTTTCAGTGACGGGAGAGCGTTCAGGCGCCGTGCTCGCGCACGATGAGCAGGCCCAGCATGCTGCCGGCGACCTATGGCCGCGTGCCCACAGAAGGGGAACGGCGTGCCACCTGTGGCACGCGTGCCATAGGTTCGCCACCACTGGTCTAGAGTGTCAAGAAGTGAGTTTGAAAATAAAATATATATTAAGCAGTTGAAGACAAATCACAAGTAATTACACAAGTAATTGGAAGGCTGAAGAAAGTAAAGAGATGTTGTGTTGGATGTGGAGAAGTCTGAATTTCATAAGACGTTATTAGTCTTTGTTTATAATAGAAATTAAATGTGTCACTTGTAAGACAGAGGTTAAACCAGGGGCGGATCCACCAGTGGTGCAGGTGGTGCAGTACACTTGGGCCCTTCTCTGTGTAAGCTTAAAAAAATGTTTTTTTGCATTGAATTATTTTCTGTAGCGTGGCGGCCCCCTGGGGGCACAAACCCTGGCCCAACCTGCCATGCCCCCCCCCCCCCCCTGGGCCTCCCCTGGGCCCCCTGTGCCCCCTTGGCTGCACAAACCCATGGCCTGAAATTAGAGTTTGCCTGCTTAAAAAAAACTGAAGCGCCAAGAGGTGGCAGTGTGGAGCATTTCAGCACAGTACTGTTACGGGTAGGAATCTGTGGGAGGAGCACTGAGTGATTTAGTCCCAGGGACTCGGGTCAAAACATTTTTACAACCCCCCTGAGGCGGACCCAACATCTGTATTGTGCACCAGGGCCCTCCATTCTCCAGCTCCGCCACTGGGTTACACAGATGAGTTATGATTGGGATCAATGTAGAAGGGAGGTTGAAAGAAGTTACAATGGTATAGGGTCAACAGGGCAAAGGTGTATTTATAGTTAAAGGGAATGGATGTAGATATTAAAGATGAAAGCATGTTGTAGAGGTTTAATGCATTTGTTGTACAATTCAAGCATGGATTTATAATGAAGGTCAGTTTGATTTGCTCCAAATTTGGTCTGCAGTGTAGTGATACTTTTGTAGGTTATATATTTGATTGGCGTGGCATGGCTGTGCTGTAGTTTGTGTAGGATTTGGTGATTCAGGGGATTTTACAGGGCAGGGTTATTTGGAGGATTGTCTGAGAAATGAAAAGGGAGTTTAGAGAATTTAGATATTAGATTTTTTTAAATAATATACAATATAATATACTGGTATAACACATAATCTTTGAAAGTGAGATGTGATCAATTGGTAGTAGTAATCACAGTAAAAATCTAATTTAATACTCTTAAAATGTAAATATTATAATTTATAAGGTTTTAAGAGATTTGTATGTGGAAGTTCTATACCCTACAGGGGGTGCAGAATTATTAGGCAAGTTGTATTTTTGAGTATTAATTTTATTATTGAACAACAACCATGTTCTCAATGAACCCAAAAAACTCATTAATATCAAAGCTGAATATTTTTTGGAAGTAGTTTTTAGTTTGTTTTTAGTTTTAGCTATTTTAGGGGGATATCTGTGTGTGCAGGTGACTATTACTGTGCATAATTATTAGGCAACTTAACAAAAAACAAATATATACCCATTTCAATTATTTATTTTTACCAGTGAAACCAATATAACATCTCAACATTCACAAATATACATTTCTAGCTTTCAAAAACAAAACAAAAACATATCAGTGACCAATATAGCCACATTTCTTTGCAAGGACACTCAAAAGCCTGCCATCCATGGATTCTGTCAGTGTTTTGATCTGTTCACCATCAACATTGCGTGCAGCAGCAACCACAGCCTCCCAGACACTGTTCAGAGAGGTGTACTGTTTTCCCTCCTTGTAAATCTCACATTTGATGATGGACCACAGGTTCTCAATGGGGTTCAGATCAGGTGAACAAGGAGGCCATGTCATTAGATTTTCTTCTTTTATACCCTTTCTTGCCAGCCACGCTGTGGAGTACTTGGACGCGTGTGATGGAGCATTGTCCTGCATGAAAATCATGTTTTTCTTGAAGGATGCAGACTTCTTCCTGTACCACTGCTTGAAGAAGGTGTCTTCCAGGAACTGGCAGTAGGACTGGGAGTTGAGCTTGACTCCATCCTCAACCCGAAATGGCCCCACAAGCTTCATCTTTGATGATACCAGCCCAAACCAGTACTCCACCTCCACCTTGCTGGCGTCTGAGTCGGACTGGAGCTCTCTGCCCTTTACCAATCCAGCCACGGGCCCATCCATCTGGCCCATCAAGACTCACTCTCATTTCATCAGTCCATAAAACCTTAGAAAAACCAGTCTTGAGATATTTCTTGGCCCAGTCTTGACGTTTCAGCTTGTGTGTCTTGTTCAGTGGTGGTCGTCTTTCAGCCTTTCTTACCTTGGCCATGTCTCTGAGTATTGCACACCTTGCGCTTTTGGGCACTCCAGTGATGTTGCAGCTCTGAAATATGGCCAAACTGGTGGCAAGTGGCATCGTGGCAGCTGCACGCTTGACTTTTCTCAGTTCATGGGCAGTTATTTTGCGCCTTGGTTTTTCCACACGCTTCTTGCGACCCTGTTGACTATTTTGAATGAAACGCTTGATTGTTCGATGATCACGCTTCAGAAGCTTTGCAATTTTAAGAGTGCTGCATCCCTCTGCAAGATATCTCACTATTTTTGACTTTTATGAGCCTGTCAAGTCCTTCGTTTGACCCATTTTGCCAAAGGAAAGGAAGTTGCCTAATAATTATGCCACCTGATATAGGGTGTTGATGTCATTAGACCACACCGCTTCTCATTACAGAGATGCACATCACCTAATATGCTTAATTGGTAGTAGGCTTTCGAGCCTATACTGCTTGGAGTAAGACAACATGCATAAAGAGGATGATGTGGTCAAAATACTCATTTGCTTAATAATTCTGCACTCCCTGTATACGCATCCTGTTTTCATGAATGACTACGTTTTTTAAGCGAGCTGAACCTTGTGAGTTTTTCTGTCTATAGTTATTTATAAATTGAGTTGGCACCATCCAGATTATTTTATTTAAATTTTTCAATAACTGTTTTTGTTCTCTAACTAGACATTTGTCTCATGAATTCTTTTCATCTTTTTCTTTATTAACTGTTTTCTCAAATTACATTTATTCATTTCTTACAGTAACAAGCTTTTTTTTCTCAATCATTTATTTCATATTTTCACATTAAGCAAAGGCAAACACTAATTAAAGTCACTGAAGATAAAGCTATTGAAGGGGTAAATCCTGCCTTCCAATAAATAATAAAATAATTTTTCACATCCATGTCTCTGCACCCTGATAAAATGTCTCCAGAAATGTCCCAACATGTCATTATAGGCAGGATGGAGTGTCTAAATAGCTAATGGGGATTTGTCCTGAATGAAGATTTCATGTTAAGCTGACACCTATATTGGTTGGTATTTCATATAGGTGTTTTTACTGTATGTGCTCAGTCCAGTCGACTAAGTATGCTTTTTAATCAACTACATATGTGTGTTATGTATGTGTACTCTGTACAGTGTGTACTCATTATAGTACTGTGTTATATATACACCCTGGCTCCTCCTGACCTACACTACCCTGGCACGTCTTGTCTGATGTCATTAAGGATTCCCTGCCCCAGCCAAAGACGAGCTAGTGAGGCTGAGGGGGTGAGGCCGGGGTGGGGGCACCCTAGGGGAATTTGGAAAAAAAAGAATAAAAATAAAAATGTACAGCACTGGGGGCCCTCTCGGAGCAGTGCATTGAATTAGGTGTACGGTAGATCAACCCTTGGTAGTAAACAATATTAGTATCTTTGTAAGCCTTCGGCATAAAATATTTTGGGGGGAAATGTGAATTAGCTTAATCATGATGGTGTGTTTGGCAAAGGAGGATGAGGAAGGAGAGAACAAAGAGACTTTTGATAAGACTATGGGACACAATTGAATTTAACAACACTCCCCTTCCCTCTCACTTGCCCAGAGGCAGACTCCAAGCATCAAAGGATGGAACCACAGCTCTGCAGAAATGTAAACGTTCCTGTCACACATATAAGTTCCATCAAATATCATGGGCTCCTCCAGGGTCCTGCAGAGGCATCAACTTTCTAACTTAAACTAGCTGTATGACTTTTTTTCCTAATAAACATATTTTTCTCATTGTACATTGGTCCTTTAAATATACAAACTTGACTCTTAAATTAACCTGTTAAATCTTTCAATGCTTTTTCAAAAGTTTCCTATATAGCTACAAAAAACTGTGAGAGTATTATTGTATATACTAGTAACTTGCCCGTCAATAATATATGATATGTGTCTCCCCCCTCCCCCTTGGCCTGTGTCTCTTCCCCCCTCTCCCTCCCCTGTGTCTCTTCCTTTCTCCCTCCCCTGTGTCTCTTCCCCTTCTCCCTGCCCTGTGTCTCTACCCCCTCCCTCCCATGTGTCTCTTCCCCCTTGTCCCTCCCCTGTGTCTCTCCCGCCTCTCCCTCCCCTGCATCCCTCCCCCTCTCCCTCCCCTGTGTCTCTCACCCTCTCCATCCCCATGTCTCTTTCTCCCTCTCCCTTCCCTGTGTCTCTTCACCCTCCCTCCCCTGTATCTCTCCCCCCTCCCTTGTGTCTCTTTCCCCCATGTCTCTCCTTACAGCGCAGTGCACATGCGCGGCTGACGCCACACTCTGCGCATGCTCAGCTCATTCTGCGCTTTACAGCACAATGTGCATGCATGGCTAACACCGTGCATTACAGCGCAGTGCACATGTGCGGCTTGGGCAGATTCTGTACAATAGTTTCCGTAGTGCAAATGCGTTCCCCCTCGAGCGTTACACACTACAGAAACTATTATAAGTGATAGCACAGCATTACCTGGATATTATCCATAAGAAATTGATAGAAAATGTAAGTTTTGCATGAAGTTTAGTCGAATGTTTAATTATACTTGGATTGGGTTTCTACCCAAACAGCTACTGTTTCACCCCAAACAATTTCTACAAAATATATATGGAAAATCACTTTAAATGTATTCTAAGTGCAATACTTTAAAATATATAATGTTTCATTACTATACCAGTCCATATTCAATTCAAATTTTCCGTTCTAAAGATGTTTCTACTGGCAGAGACCAAGATTGAGGTGCAATCTGTATTTTATAAATACCTTAATAAGGGTGGTAAGGGCTCTCTCTAGCTTTCATCTAGTTAGTGTTTTGTATGTAGCTGTTCTCTGCTACTCCTCTCTGTAGCTGATATCATTCATATCAAAAGAAGTCTACAGTTCCTAGCATGATATGTAGAAAAGAAAGATGTTATGATGAGCAGCCAAAAGTCATCATTCAAAGAAGCCTCTTACAGAACACTGTGGGTCCTATTCTGAAAATTGCCACAGATACTATTAGCTACTTGCATTCAAATTACGAGTTCCCCACCCTTGATCACTACAGGCCAGCCAAAGCCACAAATCCGGCCTTAGAACTCCATTGGTTTAACACAGCTCGAATATTACAAGCTCTAAATGATTGAAGTTGCACAAAATCAATATTCTTTTAGACCCGGACTGCTAGATCGCAAATAAAGTCTAATCTGCAATTGGAAAAAGTATCAGGATTCTGTCAAAAATATTACTCAAGAGGACTCGCAAGGCATTTTTCAATTATTAGAGCTTTAACAGCTATTAAACACTGTACTTTAAAAATATGGGAAAGCATGGAAATACATTAGACTTAATTGCAGAACAAAGAACTCACAAATATGCAATTAAAAATATATTTGTTTATGTTTCTTTTCTGTTAAATGAATCCAAGGGCTTAAGTGGTTAATAAATATCATGGAACCCGCATGGACTAGAACTGTTGCTTTAATTCATTTTTTGGTTTCTCCATGTTTTACTGATGTCATGATGACGGTCTCATTTACTATTGGCTGTATCTAAGAAGTAAATTATGGGTTTGCTTAAATATTGTCAGATCATATGATCTCGACCCCTGCAATACAACTTAAAAAGCCAGGGTTTACAAGTTCAGACTTGCGGTAAGAATTTTAGAACTGGAGTCAAAAGAATACATATAAACATTTATAAAAAATAAAAAAAAAACCTGCAGACAAATTTGTGAGTTTAAGGCATTTGCGAGCAGCTAATAGAATATGGCCCTGAGTAAGTAGCTAAAGCATCTAATATTGTTTTATCCCATTTCCAGTGCTGGCACATGGTACTCCTATGAACCCCTGTGCAAAGGGAATTCCCATCTTGATTATAATGAAATAGTCTTAGTAACTACTGTGAATCTGGTATATTCTGCTAGTATGTGATAATGTACCATTTTGTGCTAAATCTGTATTATTTAAATTATTCTTAAATAAATTGTATTATTACTATGCTAACATTTGATTTTTGTATTACACACACATAATTATTATTTAATTATTGTTTGTACTAGAGTATTCTTAGGATAATATCTTGACCTTGAGAGTTCTGCAATTTAGCAGATTTTGTTGCCAGTTTTGACAACTCTGACATTAGTGCAAGTTACAATATCATGTCTCTTACATGATGCCATGAAGATAGCATGACACAGCTTGCTAATTTTATTTAGCAAAATATGTCTATTTGCCTATCTATCTATCTATCTATCTATCTATCTATCTATCTATCTATATATATATATTCATTTTATTCTGCATACATAATAACAGCTTGAACTAACCAGTTGAAACTTAGTCAATCTTAATTTTTACTGCTGCAGCAACTATATAATGCTAAAAATAAAGTGTAATGGGAAACAAAATGTACTCTGAGTGCTATGCACCAACTGACAGGGTTTAAATTCTGGTGTGAAAAAGGGTTTTTATTCTTGAAAACAGATGCTGAGTTTTAGGCATTTCAGAGTGTTTCTGATACTGCTATATATGACATATATATATATATATATATATATATATATATATATATATATATATATATAAATATATATATATATATATATATATATATATTATATATAAATATAAAATAAAACTGCACCAACTGATGCACTGAAACACAAAGTGTATTTCTGCATTAGTTTAGTCTAATTAGTTTCCATGAGAAGGTTTGTAGGATCTTTGTGGATGCAGTCTTTTTGGCTTTTGCAAAGGCTTTTGATACCGTGCCACATGGAAGACTACTGTGCAAACTAAGGGATGCATGAATTGGAGTAAATATCTGCTCATGGATTGAGAACTGCATACATAATAACTGGCTAAACGACAGGAAGCAAAGGGTTTTTGTAAATGGAACATACTCAGATTGGACTAATGTGGTAAGTGTAGTTCCTCAGTGCTCATTATTAGGTCCTCTCCTTTTTAACATATTTATTAATGACTTAGAAATAGGACTGGAATGTATTGTTTCCATTTCTGCCGATGACACTAAGTTGTGCAAGATAATTAAATCAGAAAATTATTTACTTTCCCTCCAAAGGGATTTGCATAAATTAGAGAAATGGGCAACTAAATGGCAGATGAGATTTAATACTAATACATGTAAAGTAATGTATCTGGGAAAGAAAAATAGCCATGCAAAGTATTACCTAATTGGATCAAATCTAGGAGTATCAGATATTGAAACGGATTTGGGAGTACTTATAGACAACCACCTAGGCAACACTGCTCACTGCTAAGCAGCATCTGCTAAGGCAAATAAAATATTAGCATATATCAAGAAGGGTATAAAAGCCAGGGAAGCAAATATAATTCTGCCACTATACAAATCCCTAGTATGTCCTCATTTGGAATATGGAGTACAGTTTTGGGCACCACTTCATAAAAAAGACATTTTAGAGCTGGAAAAGGTACAGAGAAGGGCAACAAAACTAATAAGGGGAATGGAGGGGTTACATTATGAAGAAAGACTAACACAAAAAGGCACAAAAGAGTCAATATAAGGCTTTGTCATATGAACTTTTTTGTGCCAAGAGGTTTTCAACTGACAAGAGGACATCCTTTGATGTTAGAAGTTAAAAGATTCCACCTTAAAGAAAGAAAAGAGTTCTTCAAAGTAAGGGTGGTTAAACTGTGGAATTCTCTACCAAAAGAGGCTGGTGACAGCGGATTAGATAGATAACTTTAAAATGGAATTGGATATATTTTTTAATAAAAAGGGTATTTATTGTTATCCTGGATAATTAGTATCTGGGGTCAGAAAGGAATTTCCAGTCATGTGGATATTTTTTTCAGTAGATCATTTGCATGTAGGGTCAATGGTATGTGGGTTCCATATCATTATATTGTGTTTACAGGTTACAGGATAAAGGAAACAAATAATTACTATAAATTAACAATACACTGCAGAACCCATAGTTATCTTTTTCTTACCCATAACAAAGTCTGCCATACACATTTCAAGTATCTATTTTAAACTGCACAGGCATTACACACTCATTGTAATATAGTGGATATACCTGTTTTGGGCAACTCTGAGCCAGTGGTGCTCAACCTTATTGATATTAGGTTCTAGCTGGCTACCTTCATAAACTGAAAAAGGTGCACTTTTAAAAAAAAGAACAAATTTTAATTTTGAATAAGCTTTGCACAATCCAGGATAGATAGCATTTTATTGAAGTTCCTCACTACAATAATTTGTTTGCGACAATGACTAATGTAAATTAAATTTTTTAAGGGACATCCCTTACTCGTTTCTAAGTGTACTAATGAAGGTTAAATTTTTAAAGTGTCATCATCATTGCTCATTCTCAAGTCTTCGTCATCCCTCTTTATCCCTGAACTATCATCTAAGATCTCAGGGACTGGCACCAAGCCCTAGTATTGGTGCTGAAATAACTGCTCTAAAGCATAAATAGCATAAGTAGCTCAAGACAATCCTATAGCAGAAGAAAACAAAACATTATAAATCTCAATATTATTTAAACATTGAATTTATTTGTATATCTATACTTATTTTTCAATTAAGTACATTTGTTCTCTATTAAAGGATCACTGTAGTTTTTTTGGTGGGGGGAATCAGATTTGTGCTGTATGTAACAAAAAACAACTATGAGCATAAATGCATTTCTAAAGAAAATATGTAAATGGCAGCCAATGAAAATAGGGTTTCATTTAAGTATTACCCTTCTCTGACTGACTATATAAACAGTTAATCAGAGAAGACAATACTAGCTATATTCAAATACTCAATACTGATTGGCTGAAAAATAATTAACCCATATTTTAGCCAATCAGAAGCCATACAAATGAGCATACAAGGTGAAGGCCCGATCAGGAAGCCATTAGCCAGCACAGGAGCTCCTCAGAGGAGTTTTTTTATTTTTTAGTTGTAGGGTCTTTTTGTGGATTAAAAATGAAATTGAAGAGTACCAACATTCTCAAGCAAGATGGATGTGCCCGTTTATCCCGGACTGAAGATTGAGAGCCAGGGCATTGGGAGGGTAAGTACAATTACCCAACCTACTGGAATAGTTTTTTATAATTCATCTATTATTTGAATTTTCTTCATTTTAGTATTTATTTGTATTTTTTTATTTTCAGTGATTTTTATTTATGATTCTTTATTGGATTGGGGGTAATGACAAGGAGTATGACGGTCTTTGTGGACCATAATGGGGGATAGGGACCATGGGGCTCCATAAGGACTTTTATAGTAGTAGTTAGGGTACCATGTGGGTTCAAAGGATCCCCCATGAGAGATGGATAGTTCATTGGACCCCAATGGGGACCCACATGGTATCGGGGTAAAGTTAGGTGCCGTGCCATGTGGGTTCACCATGGTTATAGTAAATTAACGAAGCTCCCCACTCATCAGCACAAGGGGTGGAAGGAGCAGGGCCCAATGGTGCTAAATAGTGTTGAGGGGTGTCCTGGGGGATACCTGAGGTCATAGGGGGTGGCAGGTATTGGTGGGGGATCCTGAGGGATACCTGGGCTCATAGGGAGTAGCATATTAAAGGAAGAGTGGTCATTAATTGCATAGCCTTTTATATTATTAAACCCCTTCTCTGTCATGGGTATGGGTTTATAAAGACAAATCCATAGATGTACAATGGATATAAAAAGTCTACACATCCCTGTTAAAATGTCAGGTTTCTGTGCTGTAAAAAGACAAAGATAAATCATTTCAGAACTTTTTCCACCTTTAATGTGACCGATAAACTGTACAACTCAATTGAAAAACAAACTGAAATCTTTTAGGTGGAGGGAAGAAAAAAAAAAGAAAAATAATGTGGTTGCATAAGTCTGCACAACCTCTTATAACTGGGGCTGTAGCTGTGTTCAGAATTAAGCAATCACATTCCAAATTGTGTTAAATAGGAGTCAGCATACACCTGCCATCATTTAAAGTGCCTCTGATTAACCCCAAATAAAGTTCAGCTGCTCTATTTTGTCTTTCCTGAAATGTTCTTAGTCGCATCCCACAGCAAAAGCCATGGTCCACAGAGAGCTTCCAAAGCATCAGAGGGATCTCATTGTTAAAAGATATCACTCACGAGAAGGGTACAAAAGAATTTCAAAGGCATTAGATATACCATGGAACACAGTCAAGACAGTCATCATCAAGTGGAGCAAAAATGGCACAACAGTGACATTACCAAGAACTGGAGATCCCTCCAAAATTGATGAAAAGACGAGAAGAAAACTAGTCTGGGAGGCTACCAAGTGGCCTACAGCAACATTAAAGGAGCTGCAGGAATATCTGGCAAGTACTGGCTGTGTGGTACATGTGACAACAATCTCCCATATGCTTCATATGTCTGGGCTATGGGGTAGAGTGGCAAGACGAAAGCCTTTTCTTACGAAGAAAAACATCCAAGCCAGGCTACATTTTGCAAAAACACCTCTGAAGTCTCCCAAAAGCATGTGGGAAAATTTGTTACGGTTAGATGAAACCACGGTTGAACTTTTTGGCCATAATTCCGAAAAGTTATGTTTGGCGCAAAGACAACACTGCACATCACCAAAAGAACACCATACCCACAATGAAGCATGGTGGTGGCAGCATGAGGCTTTTGGGGCTGTTTTTCTTCAGCTGGAACTGGGGCCTTAGTTAAGATAGAGGGAATTATGAACAGTTCCAAATACCAGTCAATATTGGCTTAAAACCTTCAGGCTTCTGCTAGAAAGCTGAACATGAAGAGGAACTTCATCTTTCAGCATGACAACGACCCAAAGCATACATCCAAAACAACAAAGGAATGGCTTCACCAGAAGAAGATTAAAGTTTTGGAATGGCCCAGCCAGAGCCCAGACCTGAATCCGATTGAAAATCTGTGGGGTGATCTGAAGAGGGCTGTGCACAGGAGATGCCCTCGCAATCTGACAGATTTGGAGTGTTTTTGCAATGAAGAGTGGGCAAATCTTGCCAAGTCAAAATGTGCCATGCTGATAGACTCATACCCAAAAAGACTGAGTGCTGTAATAAAATCAAAAGGTGCTTCAACAAAGTATTAGTTTAAGGGTGTGCATACTTATGCAACCATATTATTGTATTTTTATATTTTTTCTTCCCTCTACCTAAGATTTCAGTTTGTTTTTCAATTGAGTTGTACAGTTTATAGGTCACATTAAAGGTGGAGAAAGTTCTGAAATTATTTACCTTTGTCTCATTTTTTACAGCACAGAAACCTGACATTTTAACAGGGGTGTGTAGACTTTTTATATCCACTGTATGATGATATTTTTATTATAGTTCATTTATAACGCCCCAACATATTCTATAGCGCTGTACATAAGGTAAGTTCAGACACGGATAAATACAAATTAACAAATAGCAAAGCAAGGAGGGCACTGTCTTTGAGATAGGAATCCAATGTTGATGGTGCATTCCCATAGGATAGAAACTCGCAGACTTACAATCTAAGGTATAGTGAGTGGTAAAAGTGGGTGAGAGAGGTGATAAGTGTGTGAGGGTGGAAGGTGATATTCTTCTTTAAAGAGATGCTTTTTAAGTGAGATTTTAAATGTTTTGAGGCAAGAGGATAATCTGGTGGAGCGAGGCAAGGAGTTCAGAGACTAGGGGCAGCAGGAGAAAAGTCCTGGAGGCGGGAGTGAGAGGAGGTGACAAGAAGGAAGAAGATCATTAGCAGAACGAAGAGGGCGAGTGGGGGAGTATTTGGAGACGAGAGCAGAAATGTATGGGGGAGCGTTTTTGTTGAGGGCTTTGTAAGTTAGGGTCATGATTTTAAATGTTATTCTTGAGGCTAAGGGAAGCCAGTGGAGGGATTGACAGAGAGTAGATGTAAGGAATTGATGCTGTGTGAGAGAGACAGAAGATTAGGAGTTTAGTTTTAGACATATTGAGTTTGAGATGATGGGTGGACATCCAAGAGAATATACTAGAGAAGCAGTTGGAGACGTGTGATAGAAGAGAGGGGGAACGATCTGGTGAGGAGAGGTAGATTTGGGTGTCATCTGCATAGAGAGGATAATGAAGCCCAAAAGAGTTTATTAAGGAACCATTTGAAGATGTGTAGATTGAGAAGAGGAGGGGGCCTAGGACTGATCCTTGGGGTATGCCAACAGACAAGGGAGGAGAAGAAGAGTTGTCAGAGAAGGATATACTAAACGATCGATTTTGTACGTATGATGAGAACCACAAGAGATCAGTGTCTCGAATACAGAGGGAGAAGAGGATATGGAGTAGAAGTGGATGGTCGACAGTGTCAAAGGCAGCAGAGAGATCTAGAAGAAGAAGATTTGAATCTATTTAGTTATAATGTGACAATTCACTATTCATAGTGGTAGCTTTTCAACACAGCTGATTATAAATATTGTTTGCACTCTCTATTAAGCCTATTCCTCCCAGGTTTATAATCCTACTAGGAATAAAATAAAGTGCATGTTTCCTTAAATGCAAACATTTTTTTAATTTAAACTTTGCAAAAACATCTTGCACATAATTTTGTTTTTCCAGAAGTGTATACTATTAGTATTACACTTAAATGGACATTTAAATTTACAAAATAAACTACAATTAGATCAAATAATTGCACAGATTAACCTGATAAATCTAAAAAGTTTCACAGGTGTTTTATTTAGTCAATATATTCTTTCTGAGATATTAGAGAAATAGTATAGTACTGACAGACAGCAATTATCAAGTCTGAAAACATTCACATAAAGAATGTAAAGTCTATCTTTCAATTATCACTTTAAAGAGAAAACATAAGATAAATGTATTACTTTAGTCCAAACATAATTACTTTTATATATAATAGGAAATAGAATAACTACACTGTAATACAGTATAATATATTTCACATCTTCCCTGTAGAGTGACCCTGTGCAACTAATAACTGATTCCTCACTCCTGAAAGGAGAATGGATATACTGATGATTGTATCTAAATAACCTCGCTCTTTGATGCACACAACAATGTAATTTAGTTTGTAAAGACACAAATTTCTCACTGGTTCTTTTATTTCTAAATCGCTATGTCTTTGTTCTTAAAATGCCTTTGTTTATAATTTAAAACCGTAGTTATTAGATTTCACCTTATAATGTCCTTGTTTGTACTTTCTGATGCATCTTTGTAAGATTTTGTGTAATCTGTATAGTTTTTTTAAGTAAAATACTTTTGATGTGCAAGGCAGGTTCATTATGATATTCTTTAAATGACACATAATTGTCAAATTATTAATGTACATTGGGGGGAAACTACTTGATCCCCTGCTGATTTTGAATGTTTGTCCACTGACAAAGAAATGACCAGTCTATAATTTTAATGGTAGGTGTATTTTAACAGTGATAGACAGAATAACAAAAGAAAAGAACAAGAAAAACGCATTTCAAAAAAGTTATAAATTGATTTGCAGGTCAGTGAGGGAAATAAGTATTTGAACCCCTATCAATCAGCAAGATGTCTGTCTCCCAGGTGTCTTTTATACAGGTAACGAGCTGGTATAAGGAGCACTCTCTTAAAGGCAGTGCTCCTAATTATCTTGTTACCTGTATAAAAGACACGTGTCCACAAAAGGAATCAATCAATCAGATTCCAAACTCTCCACCATGTCCAAGAACAAAGAGCTGTCCAAGGATGTAAGGGACAAGATTGTAGACCTACACAAGTCTGGAATGGGCTACAAGACCATTGCCAAGCAGCTTGGTGAGAAGATGACAACAGTTGGTGTGATTATTTGCAAATGGATGAAACACAAAATAACTGCCAGTCTCCCTCGGTCTGATGCTCCATGCAATATCTCACCTCTCAGAGTTTTAATGATCATGAGAATGGTGAGGAATCAGCTCAGAACTATATGGGAGGATCTTGTTAATGATCTCAGGCAGTGGGCACCATAGTCACCAAGAAAACAATTGGTAACACACTACGCCATTAAGGACTGAAATCCTGCAGCACCCGCAAGGCCTCCTGCTCAAGAAAGCACATTCGGAGGAGGACTGGGTGAAAGTGTTGTGGTCAGATGAGACCAAAATCAAGCTCTTTGGTATCAACTCAACTCACCCTGTTTGGAGGAGCAGGAATGCTGCCTATAACCCCAGAAAGACCATCCCAGCCTTCAAACATGGAGGTAAAAACGTTATGCTTTGGGGGTGTTTTTCTGCTTAGGGGACAGGACAACTGCACCACATAAAAGGGACGATGGATGGGGCCATGTACTATCAACTCTTGGGTGAGAACCTCCTTCCCTCAGCCAGGGCATTGAAAATGGGTCGTGGATGGGTATTCCAGCATGACAATGAAAATCTGTGGAGGAGATGAAGGTTTGAGTTGCCAAATATCAGCGTCGAAACCTTAATGACTTGGACAGGATCTACAACGAGGAGTGGCACAAAATCCCTCCTGAGACGTGTGCAAACCTGGTGGACAACTCCAAAAATGTCTGAACTCTGTGATTGCCACCAAGGGTTTTGCCTCCAAGTACTAAGTCGAAATGGGTAAAATACTTATTTCCCTCATTGACCTGCAAATCAATTTATAACTTTTTCGACATGTGTTTTTCTTGTCTGTTTTTTTTTATTCTTATTCTCACTGTTAAAATATACCCACCATTAAAATTGTAGACTGATCATTTCTTTGTCAGTGGACAAACATTCAGAATCAGCAGGGGATCAAATACTCTCCCCCCCTGTAAACCATGCACTCGTAAGTAGCATTTCAGAGCATGATCATGATCAATTATGCAAGGCCGTAACTACTGATTTAGAAACAGCCAAAAGTAAATGAGACTGTCCTGACGTCAGTAAAACATGGAGGTTACATGTCAATCAATAAGCGTTTGGAAGTCTGATATGCGATCGGACTTGCAATCCAGCAATGTACAAAATAATAAAAATGAATGACGATACTGTTCTAGTCCATGTGGGTGGCCTGATATGTATTAACTCCTTGATTACCAAGAATGATATTACACGGAAATAAAAAGTAAATAAAATCATATTGTATTGCAGGTTTGCGAGCTTTAGACTGTTGTGCAATTAATTCTAATGTCTTTCGTCGCTTTCTCTGTCTTTTTATTTGCTTTTATAGTGCTACAAACAGGTGTTTAACCCCCTTGTGAGTCATATCTGGTACCTGTAGGCTTTCCTTTTACATTTGCCATTTATGGGTTTGAAGGCAATTGCGGACTTTATTTACGTGTAACATTTACGACTTGAAAGATCAATGGCTAATTTTGGTCGGAGTTACGATTTTAACAACAGCTTGGATTTTGAGCTTCTAAGCGGGAAACTAATCGCAGGTAGCTAAAAGACTGTTGAATATTGAATAGCACATTAGTTTATGGGCTCCATAACGGGCTCTTGTAACTACAATTTGCTCAATTGAATGAAGGCTATTTTTATTAGTAAATTGGTCACTTCTAAAATATGCAGAGAAATGGCATACCAAATCAAAATTGTGTAAGAGACATGTAGGGTAATGTCAGCAAAATCTTTCTCCAAAGATACCATTAAGCGGAAATTATGTAGTCTTACACTGAGCTCTGTACATGCACAGGAGCAGTAAGACATATATAGTAATGCATCCTTGGTGAGGACCAAAAATAAAAGCTTCTCAAAGCTGGTGTGAATAGGGCTTGGTCCCATAGATGATTAAATGAAGTATGTGCCAGAAATGATATTGCGATATACCCTTTGTATTCTCTGACCAAAATGTAAATTTTAGTGCTATATATATATATATATATATATATATATATATATATATATATATATATATATATAATATATATATATATATATATATATATATATATATTTATATATATATATATATATATATATACATATTTATTTATATGTAAATATTTATTTTTCTTTACATTTTTTAAGTTGCCTTTAAAGTTAGAGGGAATTGATGTGTATTTCAACTTAGGTTAAAATTGTATACAGTATTCTTTAGTTTGTCATTTGTTTAAATCTTTATAAATGGATTTTTATGATTTGAGGTATGTAGAAGTTTATCTTCCCATTCCCAGGCTATGAATAAATTCTTTATAGAATGCATTAACCTGCCTGGTTTTGCCAGGATTAAATATAAATACAATTTAAAACTATAAATTGCATTGATAGGAAGATGGCTGTCAGTCTAAAAATTGACAAAATATAATATAATTTAGTGTCAGTTTAAGTGGAAATATAAATTTGTTGCAACCAAACACATAATAAAGAGAAGACAACGCACTCTACACAGACAACTTAGTATAATTTAAATGTATCAAAATTATGGAAACAAACATATACAGTGATTCTTTTTTTTCTTTATTATTTATTTTATTTACTCTTGACTCAATAGGGAGAAAGCTGTTAGAAGGGCTACTAATGGACTGTTGTCATGATCCCTCTGACCATCAGTCCTTGGCAATAATATGATCCGCCCAGGATGATTAGGATTTTGAGTATGGCCATTACTGTGGGAAACTCCTATCAGGACTGCCTCCTGGGAATATGGGGTTGTGGGACTGGGCTAAGTCTGTTTTATAGTTATTTAATGTTATATTATTATGTTATATTATTATATTAAGTTACCATATGTATGTTAATTACTGTATGTTATGGAATGCTGTTTTAGACTGCTGTGTTAACTGTGAAGAACCCTTTCTTTCATTAAGGTGAAATATTTTTCCCTCTAACCTCAAGGGATGTCCTCTTGTCAGTTGAAAATCTCTTGGTACAGAAAGTTAACTCGACAAAGCCTTATATTTACCCTAGATGTTTTTAAATAAGGTAATGATATCCCCTCATAGACGCTTTTTTTCTAGGGAAACTAAGTTTAATTCTGTTAGTCTTTCTTCATAACTTAGCCCCTCTATTCCCCTTATTAGTTTTGTTGCCCTTCTTTTTACCTTTTACAGCTCTAAAATGTCCTTTCTATGAAGTGGTACCCAAAATTGTACTCCATATTCCAAATGAGGGCGTACTAGGGATTTGTACAGTGACATAATTATACAGTATATGCTTCCCTTGCTTCTATACCGTTCTTAATACATGCTAATATTTTACTTGCCTTTGCAGCTGCTGCTTGGCATTTAGCACTGCTACCTAGGTGGTTGACCACAAGTACTCCCAAATCCCTTTTAATATCAGATACCTCTAGATTTGCTCCATTAAGATTATAAATTGCATGGCTATTTTTCCTTCCCAAATGCATAAACTTACATTTGTTTGTATTAAATCTCATCTGCCATTTACAAACCTCATTTCACTAATTTATGTAAATCCCTTTGTAGGGAAAGTACATCATTATCTGATTTAATTACCTTGCACAACTTAGTGTCATCAGAAAAAATGGAGACATTACTTTCGAGTCCTACTTCTACGTCATTAATAAATATGTTAAAAAGGAGAGGACCTAACACAGAATCCTGAAGAACCCCACTTACCACATTAGTCCAATGGAAGTATGTTCCATTTACAACAACCCTTTACTTCCTGTCTCTTAGCCAGCTCTCGATCCATGAGTAGATATTTACTGCAATTCCTGTATCCCTTAGTTTGCTCAAAAGTCTTCCATGTGGCACTGTATCAAAAGTCTTTGCAAAATCCAAAAATACTACATCCACTGAGTTGCTTTGATCCAAGTTCCTATTAACCTCCTCATAGAAACTAATTAGATTGGTCTGACATGACCTATCCTTCATAAATCTGTGTTGACTGCTACTTATGATCTTGTTCAAATAGACATATTCTTGTATACTGTCCCTTATTAACCCTTCTAAAAGCTACCCAACTACAGATGTGAAGCTCATTTGTCTATAATTCCCTGGATTTGCTCTTGCTCCCTTCTTAAATATAGGTATCTCCAGTCATCTGGTAGCGATCCTGTGGTTAGTGAATCTTGAAAAATTAGATATAATGGTTTTGCTATTACAGAGCCCAGTTCCCTCAGTACCTTTGGATACAGTATATTCCATCAGGACCTAGGGCTTTATTAACAATTATTTTCTACAATCTCTTTTGGATTTCTTCCTGCGTTAACCAATTATTTAGTGATGGTAGTGTAGCCCCATTTCGTTGCAGTGTCCCAACCACTGGTAGCTCCCTTGTATATACCGAAGAAAAGAACCTATTTAGCTCATCTTCCTTTTCCTGGTCACTAGTTATCGGACTGCCTGTGTCACATTGTAATGTCCCTATAGCTTCCTTCCTCGCCTTCTTCCCATTAACATATTGAAAAAATATTTTAGGTTTATTCTTTCTTTCCTTTGCAACTTTCTTATTTTCTATTTTAGCCAGTCTAATAGCCCTTTTGCAAGCCTTGTTGATTTCCTTATAGGCACATAAAGCTGCCTCTGTTCCCTCTTTCTTGTATAATTTAAATGCATGTTTCTTTTTCCTCATCATGATCTTTAAGTCATTGTTAAGCCACATGGGATGTGATTTACTCCTATTCATTTTATTTCCACATGGTATATGCCGATGTGTATGGATATTTAGTAAGGATTTGAATGTTGTCCATTTATTTTCAGTATTATATCACTGTAAGTTCTTTATCCCAGTCTATATGTTGTATTGCTGCCCTTAGCCCATTAAAGTTAGCGCTTCTAAAATTTAAATTACCCTTGGGGTTTAGTCTCCCTAAGGGTGTTAGGGGACTCCAGACGTGGACCCCTTGCTCACTGTGCTTTAGGAAGTTCAGCTGCACCTCACTGACGAGGTCCATAAAGTCAGAAACACGTCTGGGGTTTGCTGTTTCTCCTGTTCAGGGTAGAATTGCCTGGTATTTCGGGGCTGGGTCACTCTTTTGAGTGAGACCAGACTGATATACTTCTGGATATTTCTCCCTGTGAAGGGCACAAGTGAGCTAAAAGAGGTGCTCTCAAAGGGGATTATCATGTCCACAGAACTAACCTATTAAGGTTAGTTCGTTCTCTGATGTGCACCTCTGACTTAGTTATTTTGTTTATGCAAATTATCCTTGGGGTTTAGTCTCCCTAAGGGTGTTAGGGGACTCCAGACGTGGCCCTCTTGCTCACTGTGCCTTAGAGAGTTCAGCTGCACCTCACTGACGAGGTCCATAAAGGCAGAAACGCATCTGGGGTTTGCTGTTTCTCCTGTTCAGGGTAGAATTGCCTGTATTTCGGGCAGGGTCACTCTTTTGAGTGAGACCAGACTGATATACTTCAGGATATTTCTCCCTGTGAAGGGCACAAGTGGGCTAAAAAAGGTGCTCTCAGACTGGATTATCATGTTCATAGAACTAACCTATTGAGGTTAGTTCGTTCTCTGATGAGTACCTCTGAGTTATTTTCCCTTTTAAAATTTAGATTTTTTGGTGGCCCTTACAACTCTGTTTTTTGTATTCAATCTCAAATGAGACTGTATTGTGATCACTGTTCCCGAAGGGTTCCCCTATTTTAAAATTTGATATTATATCAATATTACTTATGATGACTAAATCCAATATGGCCCCATTTCTAGTAGGTTTTTGTATAGCCTGGGCCAGATAATAATCCCTGAGTGTACTCAAGAACCTGCTCCCCATAGCTGAACTGCTAGGTCTCATTTACCCAGTTTATTTCATGGTAATTCAAATCTACCATTAGTAGAACTTGCCTATGCTTAGCTTCATTTCCAATCTTTAACAATAATTGCAGTTCCTCAGCTTAACATACAGACAAATCCCTCCTCCTCTGTGATCATTACCCCTAGCTTTACTAAATAATTTATAACCATCCAAATGAACTGTCCAGTCACAAGATTCATCCCATCATGTTTCAGCAATGCCCTTTAAGTCCCATTTTTCTTGTACTGCTAATAATTCAAGCTCACCCATTTTCCCAGGCAAACTTCTTGCATTAGCAAGCATACACTTTATGTTGATATGGCTCTGCCGTTGTGAAGTGTTTGCCATTATATTTGAGTCACCTAGGAATACCTCCCTACTGTCTATTGTAACCCTCCCCCTTCTCCTCCTTCATGGGTAGATAATTCATCCCTTTCCTCCTCTACCCTTTCGACCCCAATACTTCTATATAGTCTCTCCCCCCACCTACTAGTTTAAATGTGCAATCTATCACTGCTATAGAGATTGTACCCAAGCGAGATTGTACCTATTAGTGACTCTGAGAAGCTTGAGATTATATATATATATATATATATATATATATATATATATATATATATATATATATATATATATATATAAAGAGAGAGAGAGAGAGAGCGAGAGAGAGAGAGAAAGAGAGACAGAGAGAGGGAGAGATAGAGACAGAGAGAGAGACAGAGAGAGAGAATAAGATAGCTGGAAGATATATATGTATCAGAATAAATAGTGAAGATAGGTTTAATATATGTATATATTTATATATATATATATATGTATATATATATATATGGAAAACGACATCTGGAAGATATATTGTATATGTTTCAGAGAAAATGGCTACCCTGGTCCTGTGCAATTATTGAAGTGTTAATCTGCTCCTAATCAAAAGGGAGGAAACCATAGTGTGTGTAGGCTCATGGTAAAAGGGGAGGAAACTTATCTAGAATATATATGTATATGTCAACATTCCTAGAGAAGATAATAATAGAAGTGGATGTTATGAGGCCTTGCAGTTGAAACCGTGTCAGTAGTACTTTATACAAAATCCAGAAGACACACAAACTGTTACAGAAGTTTGAAGTTTCCACAGCAATAAAAGCAGTTCCTGATTTTTATAATGCTGAGCCTGCGTTCTTATTAGGTGGTAAGTAGAAACCTAGTTAAAGTCAACTTAGTCGAAGTAGTAGTAGTATTTGGACTTTGTAAAGGCTTTTGATACAGTGCAGCATAGGAGGCTATTCTACTAATTAAAGGGTACAGATAACTGCAGAAAAATATCTGCACATGGATTGAAAACTGGTTTAAAACTAGGAAGCCAAGATTTTTAAATGGAACATAGTCAAAATGGACTAATGAGATAAGTACTAAGTCCTTGTTTTTAATATTTTTATTAATTATTAATTAACACCTATTTCAGGTGCATTAAAATGATGCCACAATTGCAAATACAAAATCTTACAAAGGTCTTCTTTACATAAAAATAGTGATCTGCTTTCAAGACAGTTGTGAAATCCTATGAGCTCCCCAACTAAAATGTTTACACAAGGGTGTATCGGTTGCAACTAAAATCACTGTCCACATGAATTAAGCCATAATATATACAGTGCCTTGCAAAAGTATTCACCCCCTTGACTTTTTACCTATTTTTTTACATTATAGCCTTAAGTTCAATGTTTTGTTAATCTGAATTTTATGTGATGGATCAGAACACAATAGTCTAAGTTGGTGAAGTGAAATGAGAAAAATATATACATAAAACTAATTTTTAGAAATAGAAAACAGAAAATTGGCATGTGCATATGCATTCACCCCCTTTCTTATGAAGCCCATAAAATGCTCTGGTGCAACCAATTACCTTCAGAAGTCACATAATTAGTGAAATGATGTCTACCTGTGTGCAATCTAATTGTCACATGATCTGTCATTACATATACACACCTTTTTTGAAAGGCCCCAGAGGCTGCAACTCCTAAGCAAGAGGCACCACTAACCAAACACTGCCATGAATACCAAGGAACTCTCCAAACAAGTAAGGGACAATGTTGTTAAGAAGTACAAGTCAGGGTTAGGTTATAAAAAAAAATATCCAAATCTTTGATGATCCCCAGGAGCACCATCAAATCTATCATAACCAAATGGAAAGAACATGGCACAACAGCAAACCTGCCAAGACAACCACCCACCAAAACTCACGTGCCGGGCAAGGAGGGCATTAATCAGAGAGGCCACAGAAACCTAAGGTAACATGGGCAGAGCTGCAGAGTTCCACAGCAGAGACTGGAGTATTTGTACATAGGACGACAATAAGCCGTGCGCTCCATAGAGCTGGGCTTTATGGCAGAGTGGCCAGAACAAAGCCATTAATTACAGCAAAATACAAAATGGCACGTTTTGAGTTTGAGAAAAGTTATGTGGGAGACTCCCAAAATGTATGGAGGAAGGTGCTTTAGTTTGATGAGACTAAAATTGAACTTTTCGGCCATCAAATAAAACGCTATGTCTGGAGCAAACCCAACACATCACACCACCCAAAGAACACAATACGTTTTTCAGCAGCCGGGACTGGGAAACTGGTCAGAGTTGAGGGAAAGATGGATTGTGCTAAATACAGGGATATTATTGAGCAAAACCTGTACCGCTCTGTGCGTGGTTTGAGGCTAGGACAGAGGTTCACCTTCCAGCAGGACAATAACCCCAAACACACTGATAAAGCAACACTTGAGTAGTTTAAGGGAAACATGTAAATGTGTTGGAATACCCTAGTCAAAGCCCAGACCTCAATCCAATAGAAAATCTGTGGTCAGACTTAAAGATTGCTATTCACAAGCTCAAACCATCCAACTTGAAGGAGCTGGAGCAGTTTTGCAAGGAGGAATGGGCAAATATCCCAGTGGTAATATGTTGCAAGCTCATAGAGACTTATCCAAAGCGACTTGGAGCTGTGATTGCCGCAAAAGGTGGCCCTACAAAGTATTGACTTTAGGGCGGTAAATAGTTATGCACACTGAATTTTTCTGTTATTTTGTCCGATTTGTTGTTCATTTCGCAATAAAAAAAATAAAAAAAACCTCTTCAAAGTTGTGGTCATGATCTGTAAATTAAATGATGCAAATCCTCAGACAATCCATGTTAATTCCAGGTTGTGAGGCAACAAAACACGAAAAATGCCAAGGGGGTGAATATTTTTGCAAAGCACTGTATATATAATGTGTATGCTTTTTTTAGTTGTTACATATTCACACTATTTGTAACCATTGCTTCCTCCATCTAGTAAATACCTTATTTCAAATACAAGTTTACTATCACTTTTTTAATTGTGTTGACTATAAATAGCTTGTAAAATCCCTTTAAATAGGTTGTTATGTTTTAACATTGGTGTGTGGTCTTGTATACTAAAAAAAATTCATTATTCCACTGAAACACTGATATTTTTAGTCTCTTTTATGTGTTTTGATGTGTTTATCCTAGATTTCTGCAAAATTCTATCAGTATTTCCAAAGGGAAACATTTGTTTGGAATCATCTACCACTAGATTATGCAGCAATTATAAGTGTTGATCTATTTTCCTGTTTTCTATGACACCACATTTTACGGGGGGATTCCGGAATCAGAACAAGCTGTGCATTCTCTGGGGAGGTATTTACATTATGTAAAATAATGGTTGGGTAAGCAACATATGGTGATTTATATAGTTAATTGTAAGATTATGAAATTGGGAATAAGAAAAACACCTGCTGCCATACCCAACAATCTAAATGGAGCTAAATAAATTAAAGAAAAAGATTTAATCAAAAGATTTATAAATCTTGACAGGTTTCATAACTATACTCAATGCAAGGATACAGATTTTGTCTTTGATAATAGAGTATCATGTATAAAAAGTGTTCTACATGCACAGGCATAAAGGACTCATCGTTCCTTAAAATGAATAAAAGGGTTCAGAGAGGTGAAACAAGCTAAATTGGAGAACGGACCTTAATATCTATTCCAATAATATATGCATTCTCTAAAAGAAAAACACATACTCTATAACTACATAGTACCCTCTCTACTCTAACATACTAAAAATTATTTGCTGAAATACTAGTATGTTTTGTTGTCCAGAGCATTGGAGCTGAGTAACATTATCTTTTATTAGTTCAATATAATCATTCAAAGGAATCTTGTATTAATATGTATGCATATATATGAGGTCTAATCAGAAATAATTAGAACAAATATAGAAATGACCAGTTTGCTGTTGTGTTTATGCTATACATATGACAGTGAACATTGGTTGAAAAATATTTTGATCATGTTTGAAACTTTCATTTACAAATAAAAATAAAAAAGTAAAATCTTGGTAGAAAAAATTTGATAATGTAGAGACAGGCCAGATCAACGACTGAAATGCTAAATGTAAATACATTCTAAAATTTTAATTTCAGCCATCTATGGAGTCAATCTCTGGTTGAGAAACTCAGTCTGGATTGAGAGACGTTGGTAATAAGCATAGGGATTTTTTTTTTGGTGTGAAAGTATTTACACTGAAATAGACACAAGAGCCTAAATATAGAGTGTGTAGTGTTACTGACGGAATAAGACTAAAGGCTACGATTTTGAAACTGATCCTGAATGTCAGGGAAGGTTTTAGAAGTTTGTGAGTAGTTCACTTAAATAGAGAAATGGAAAGATAGTTGTATAACATTCTCTCCAGTAGCTTGGATTGTAAGAGAATAAAAAAATTTGGTTTGAGAGCTTTCAAATTAGATGTCTTCTATGGAATTTGACCACTGGCAGAAACAAGAAGAGATATGTTAGGTTTGGGGACATTTTACCAAGTGAGTTAGAAGATAGGAGGGAAATGAGCTGAGCAGATAAGTTTTAAGGATTAAGAATGACAAGAGTGTGAACACCTTAGCCTTTATAACTGTAGTAAGTCAGCAGAAGTAAAGAAAGTGTGTGCTTATATCAAGATGGCAGTAAATAGCAGTGATCCTAGTCTATATAGCTAGTTATGGAATATGATGTTTATGAAGAGTTCAAGTTAAAATAATTTGGTGGTATAAGGAAAGTGTAAACATAAGCAAGTCTCCCTTCTCCTTCCCAA
The DNA here is from genome assembly GCA_027410445.1 of Discoglossus pictus. NCBI lineage: Eukaryota > Metazoa > Chordata > Amphibia > Anura > Alytidae > Discoglossus > Discoglossus pictus. Next base: position 339,555,275 of record CM050167.1, on the reverse strand, counting down.
CATTGCCCAATCTGAGGGATGGGAGCAGGAATGGACAGCTACAAGGCAGTTCCCTGGAGGCGGGCAGTGGGAAAACTTCATAGGTCTATATAATTGGGCTCATAGGGTTTTTAATATGATGGATGCAACTATTATTTTTTTTTTGCTTTAAAAGGCCATATGTCATTTTAGCATTTAGATTCCCTTGTTTTTTGTTTCAATAATTTTTATTATCACACATTTATATATTAACTCACAATTTATTTTATAATCAAATTAGCTTAACAACGAGGTATAGATTAAATTAGATGTTCATAACCATTAAAGTGTGATTTACAATTTTACATTTTTAATTTTAATAGGGAAAAGGTATGAGAATGTGCTGATTATTTGACTAGTGCAGAGGGTTGAGAAGGTATAATTAGGTCATATCTCTAGAAATTAATACTCGAGAATTGAGTAATCTGCTTGTTTACTTTATCCCTTTTACTTTAAGGACAAATAAATATTAAGCCAGCCACCTTTTATCCCAGAGCACTAGTTGTGAAAGAGGGAAGAATGATGGGAAAGGAAAGGGGGGAGGTGAATCCCTGTTTTAAATGTAGTTTGAGATCAACTAGATTCCCTTTTAAAAGTAGTAGTCAGAAACATGGAGTACACATAGTTTAAATATTATTCTTTGTGTTTTTCTGCATTTAAATGGCTCAATTTGATAGGCAACTCCAGATAAGATGTGATTTACAGTACAAATATACATTTAAATCTAACTGTATGTTAGAGACTGAGAAACTGTACTAATTTAAGGAGAGTCATTTTCAGGCTATGGTTTCATCACTTGAAGAGTTCAAGACCGAATGTAAGAATGTTTTAGGTGTAAAATAGAGAAAACCAGCAGATATAACTAGAATATACTGGGACCCAGAACCAATTTTAGAAGCAGGTCACCTCTGTTCCTTACATTGCATGTATAATTAATTCTGAACATACAGTACTGCATTCTGTAATTTGATTATGTTTGTATGAACTGGAGGTGATTCAATTAGCCTTGATTAGATTTTCTGTTTGTTGCTGTAATTATATGCAGTCTTCTTCTTATTACATATTTAGTTGTTATGTTGTTGTATCGTTATGGTAAGTAGCACTAGATAATACATTTTGGTATTAATGGTTTAGAAAACAAATACTATTTTCTTTCTTGAAAGTAGTGCTACAAAATATGCTAGATAATTATACATAAATAAAGAGGTATTAATCTCAAAAAGCACTGATTAAACAAAAGTATTTCATTCTTGACCTCTGCATTCTATCCACCACAAGAACAAAATTTCAATATGTCAATAATGTAATGTTTTAACAGTGACTTGGTATTTCTTTGCTGCTATAGCAGTGTGAAATCAGAATGATCTATTTGAGAATGACAAAATCATGGCTGAGAAAGTTGGAATGTGTGACCCTCAGCCTCATAGCATCCACATAATATGCTATCTTAGTAGCTAAGCCTAAAGACCCAGGCAGCAAATGTGTGCATAACCAAATAATCCTTCTCAAATAACCTTAAAAGTTATAAAAGGGACTGTAGTTTAAAACCAAAGGCCCTATTAAATTGTCAAAATCTCAATTACCAAAGCCCGTAATGTAGCCTGTAAAAGTTTCTGATATTACTTTGGTCTCCTCTAGCTACCCATGTGAGCTACAGGCTGAAAATCGTAACCACGTCCTATATGCGCCTTCGATCTTTCAAGCCCGCAAATATTACAATTGCTAAAATCGCAAATCCCAATTTAATTGCAACAATTCCACTAGCCCTCAATTGTCTTCAAACCCATAAATGGCAAATGTAACAAACAATTCTATGAGTACTGTACTAGAGAGGACAAGTTGGTTAAACATCTGTTCGTAACACTAAAAAAGCAAATAAAAACACAATACTGGACTTTAAAATCTACCTTGAAAGACATTACAATTAATTGCACAATAATATCAAGCTCACAAATCTGCAATATATATTTATATGTTTACATTTAATTTCTGTGTTATATCAATCTTGGGAATCAAGGAGTTAATACATATCAAGCTACCCACATGGACTATAACAGTTTCTTCATTCATTTTATTGATTTTGAAGTTGCTGGATTGTGAGCCCTATCGCATATCGGAAGTCTAAGCACTAATTGATTGACGTTTAAACGTCATGTTTTACTGACGTCATGATGTCTCATATACTATTGGCTGTTTCTAAATCGTTACTTATGGGCTTGCTTAATTGATCATGATCATGCCCTGAAATGCCACGTAGAGGTTCATAGTTTACACTGTTAGACTTTGGCCCAGTAATTGCAGGCTAGTTCAATTAAATCAATGGCAGTTTTCAAGGCCGCAGATTTACAGCTTGTATGAAGGCAACTGTGGGCTTGGAATTTAATAAGGCCCATAATGTTTGGTTGACCAATTAGACTGCAGTTGTATCCTTTCCATTTGGAGGCAATTAAAGAAAACTACACACTCATCTCTCTACCATCTGGAATAAGAATAACATGCATTAATTTTTAAGAAAATAAATAAATCGGCTTTGCGGTAATTAATTATTAAAGGGGCTTGGAAATAATAAATGTTATCTGTTGCATCAAAAAGATGAAGATAGTATTTGATAATGTGTTTTCTTTTTCAAGTTAAAGGTCTCAAAACACAATAACATTTTCAGAACTCTTTTGTGGGACTTGACCGCTGCCAGCCAATGAGATCTACAGTCTAAAGTATGCTCTCCACATTTCCTGAGCAGAAAAGTATACACTGTACCAATAAAACATATCACAAAATGTAATAGACAGGGTTTTGAGCTAATGCAAATACATATATTCTCCTGAACGATTTCAGAACCACTGCTTTTATTTGATTAACAATGAAGCAGTGCAAAGCCACAATATCCTTGACATATTTGCATCCATATCTGAATCTTTAACATACATTATACTTTTTCTTATAATTTATGTAATTTTTTTGTTCTTTACCAAGGTCAAATCATAATAGTTATAAAGCGTTTATCTCAAGTATTGTATGAAATGTCTATTACTCAGTTTACTTGAGTGTACTATATTCACTTCCTTTGAATACTTATAAAAAAGTTAACAGTTGACATGAAAACAAACAATTATTTTCCATTCAGTGGAAGGCTACATCTGTAAAGGATTGTATTTCATTTAGTAGCAGTCTCACCAGAATACCTTTGATCTAGAAGACGTATATTCAAGCAGACCACACAACATTTATTATGTATGTGTTTATGTATATTATATATATATATATATATATATATATATATATATATATATATATATACATACATACAAATATATATAGATATATATAGTTATATACACACATATATATATATATATATATATATATATATATATATATATATATATTAATTATATATATATATATATATTTATATATATATATATTTATATATGTATCAGCCCCAGTTAAATGCTGTCTTATATTCAGCACAGTTAGGTGGAAGAGACTGCTACAATTTTGGAAATATCTGAATAATGTACTATATAGTCTTAAAATGGACAATCAACTCATTTGATATATTATTATCCATTATTTGTAACACACTAACATATTCCATAAGGCTAGAAAAAGTACAAGGCAAAAAATATTTTAACACATTGCAAAACATATGGAGGGCCCTGTCTTTGCGCTTAAAATCTAGCATACATTGGGCCATATTCAATTTAGATTTTGGGAGATCCGGTAGCCCGTAAGTGAGGTCGCCAGTTAATTTGCTATTCAATTGGTGTCTTTTTGCGGGCTCCAAACAGGTTACGAGTTACAGCCTTGAAATTATTGCGATGTTTTTTTTTTTTTTAAATAAAATTTTTATTGAAAGGGATACAAAGTAAGGACAGGCATTAGGTACATTAACACATAAGATTTTCTATAAACATATATACCTCGTGGTCAAATTACTAGCATCTCCTTCCAAGTTTTTATTTTTAACTTTTCCCATTATTAAATAGTTCTTTAGGTCCTATAATTTAAGCAGGGGAAGCATGAACAAACAGAACTTATTTACATAGAAACTGAAACTTTAGGTAAACAAACATGTAAATAACTATGGAGATAAGGGAGGAATCCCTAGCTCAGGTTTAGTTTATACAGTTATGATGCATACATTCACCTCCTGTGTTGCGTTCCAGACGAACCAGTCAAATCAGAGCCTCCAGGACCAGACTTCGAGTCTCCTCCACTCCAAGCCTTTTTTTGGCCTAGTTCTGTTTTGCTTTTGTTATAGTGCTATCAGTGAGCCCATCAGGGCAAAGGGAAACCTAACGAAGACTCTAGCCAAGGCCTCCAGGTTTCTTGGAACTGAGCCAAAGTATCTAGAATAGCAGATTTTAACTTTTCATTTATTGCTATGTAATTTATTTTTTTAATAACCTCTTGCACGCTTAGCTTTTCTGACTTCCATTGGCTGGCTATGTGTACTTTGGTAGCGGCGGCCATTATCTGGAATAGCCTATTCTGTGTTTTTGATAAACTAGAGAGTTTAACCCCTAGTAGGCAGGATTCCATAGTGGCTGTGACTCTTATACCAAATAACTTTGTTGCCATTAATGCTATCCTTTCCCATAAGTCATGGACTTTCTGACATAGCCACCAGGTATGGGCGTGGTCTCCTATCTGTGAACAGCCCCTAAAGCAGTTACTACTCACTCTGGGATCATATTTGTTGAGTTTGTCTGGGGTGCAATATATTCTCTGGAGAACTTTTATAGATGTCTCTATGTGCGAGCAGTTACTTGTTGCCCTGCGTAGGTTGGAGAATGATTTCTGCCATTTTTTCCAATCCCATTCACCTCCTAGCTCCCTTTCCCACTTACAGATATATGATGGTTTTTCTGTATTATTTGATTTAGTGAATGTGTCATATAAAGTGCCTAGTATTCCTTTCGTTAAAGGCAGAGTTTTGCAGATTACCGAGAACCAGGAGGATTTCGGGGGTCCAAATTTTTTAAATGCTTCACAGGCCCAGCTTCTTATTTTTAGATAGTTATAGTGTTCCCCTGGGGGGAGGGTATGTCTTTCTTCGAACTGTCTCAGGGTCATCAAATGATTCCCGTTAAACCAGGAGCCCAACTTATCTAGTTCTCTGGAAGCCCACCAATGTTTTGACATAATACTCATGGAAGCCCAGATATCTTGTGAAGAAAGGACCGACCAAAGGGGAGATGTACCTATGCCCAGTTTGTTCTTAGATCTGGCCCATTTCCAAGTTGTTAAATTTAGGTTTATTATGGGGTTTGGGTGAGTTCTTATCGGGGCCATTTCTTCAGGAACCCAAATTAGTGTGTCCCAGCTTTGTTGTTGCATTTGCTGTTGTTCCAAGAAGGCCCAACTCGGCTGATGTCTGACTGAATGTATTAGTGGTAGTTGGGATAGCCTGGCCGCTTTAAAATAGTTTCGCAGGTTTGGGCAAGATAGTCCCCCATCTTTGCTATGTCTAAACATTACTTTCTTGGGGATGCGGGATTTTCTGTTGTTCCATATGTATCTAAAGATGTTGGACTGGAACCGGTCTAAGTCCTGTAAGGAGATTGGTATAGGGAGCGTACGGAAGAGATATAGAATCCTTGGAAGGATGTTCATTTTAACTGCCGCTATTCGGCCGGTCCAGGAGAGAGGGCAAGTCCTCCATCTAAACAAATCTTCGTTTAGTTTTTTGTACATGGGGGGGTAATTGGCCTTATATAACTCGGAAATTTTAGGTGTGATGTTGACCCCCAAGTATTTTATGTGCTTGGTGGGCCACGCAAAGGAAAATAGGGATTTCAAATGATCTATGTCGCCCTGTGCCATGTCTACACTCAGAGCTTCCGATTTCCCTAAGTTCAGTCTAAGCCCTGACACCCTACCGAACTTGTCAAGAGTTGACATCAGTGCCGGAATGGAGGCCCCGGGATTTGTTAGGGTACATAGGATATCGTCTGCAAAGAATGAGCATTTGTAGTGCTGCAGCCCCACCTGAAGCCCTTGGATTTCCCTATCCGCTCTAATGAGTTGCGCTAGGGGTTCCATGACTATGGCGAACAGTAGGGGTGAGAGTGGGCATCCCTGTCTCGTTCCTCTCTGTATGCTAATTTGAGCTCTGTGATCGCCTGGCAACCTCAAGAAGGCTGTTGGTGCTTCGTAATATGTGCGGAGTAAGGTGATAAACCGGCCCCTAAAACCAAATTTGTCCAGGGTTTTAAACAGAAACGGCCATTCAACTGTGTCGAAGGCTTTCTCTATATCTAGAGCTAGCAGGCACATTGGAGAGTTGTTTTTCCGAGCTAGGTATTGGATGTTAAGGATACGTCTGACATTGTCCCCTGCCTGTCTATGGGGTATAAACCCCGCCTGATCTTTGTGGATAATTTCTGGCAGGAACTTGGAGATTCGAGTTGCCATTATTTTGGCCATTAGTTTGACATCCCCATTCAGTAAGGATATGGGACGGTAGTTCTTCACCTCCAAGCTATCCCTACCTTCTTTTGGTATGACTTTCCAGTTCCGCTTGATTTAGCTCCGGGGGCATTTTTTCCCCTCTCATGATAGCATTAAATAGGGATGTCAGGTAGGGGTTTAATAGGATTTCAAATTTTTTATAGTATTGGTTGGAATAGCCGTCTGGCCCTGGGGATTTACCTATCTTAAGGCTATGAATTGCTGTTCTCACCTCTTCTTGTGAGATATCTAGGTTAAGACTATTTACTTGTTGTTCACTTAATGAGGGGAGATCTATGGTACTTAGAAAGGAGTCAAGGTCCAACCCCTCTGCCAGTTTCCCAGACGAGTAGATCTGCTGGTAAAAGGTTTGGAACTGCTTCTGTATATCCCTAGGGCTGCAGGAGATTAAGCCATCTGGCTTCCTGATTTGGGTCACTCTAGACTGGATCTCTTTAGCTTTCAGCCTCCTAGCCAGCATTCTGTCTGGTTTGTTAGCTTTCCAATAATATAAGTGCCTAGTCCTCCTCATAGCCTTCTCTGTATGGGCAGAGAGTACTCCATCTAGTTCTATCCTGACTTTGTTGATTTGGTCACGGATCTTTGTGGAGGGACAGTTTTGATTGAGTTTTTCTAGGTTGTTGAGGGTGGTTGTTAAATCCTCCTCTTTCCGTCTGAGTGCCTTACGGTGCTGTGCTGATAGTTTGATGCAGCAGCCCCTTATATAAGCCTTATGGGCTACCCAAATCCAGCCTACTCCTGTATCAGGAGAATCATTCAGCTCGAAGTACTGCCTAATGTCTCCCGCTAGGGATGCTAAGCTGCTGGGGTCTGACAGAAGGTGTTCGTCGATCCTCCAGCTCCTAAATGGGGATAGGTTAGGGCCTAACGTTAATTTAATAGCTACTATTGCGTGATCAGACCAGGGGCAGGGGACAATGTCAGATTCTTGGATATTATCAAAAAGTAGTGAGCTTGTTAGGAATGTGTCAATCCTCGAGTAAGTGCCGTGCGTGGGCGAGTAGTATGTGTATTCCTTATTATCCGGGTGTAAGCCTCTCCAGGCATCCACTAAGCCCATTTTGGCCATTAGCTGCTTAATTTGGCTCCGTTTTTTTGAGAAGCTAGAGTCCTGGGCGTGTCCTGATCTGTCTAATGCTGGATCTAGGGTCAGATTGAAATCCCCCCCAATCACCAGTTTGCCTAGGTCTAGTGTGTCTAACTCTCTTAGCGTGTTAATCAGGGTTTGGTGTGGTGAGTTTGTGGGGGAGTATAGGGAAAGTAGGGAGATTCTTTGGCCTGAGACTAAGCCGGTGACCAGAACATAATTCCTCTCTTTGTCTATTCTAGTATGTTCCGGGGTGAATGGGAAGTGCTTATGTATCAGGATAGCTGCCCCTGCCCTCTTCGTTGACTGAGTGGCCATGTACACTGTCGGGTATTCCCCATGCAGATATTTTGGTTTACTCTCGTGTGTGAAATGAGTCTCCTGCATGAAGATAACCGAGGGCCTCAATCTTTTGTATTGCCTAAAGGCTTTCCTCCTCTTAAAGGGGGAGTTAAAACCCTTAACATTGTGAGTTATGAATGTGTACTGTGAGCTACTCATTGTGTTTTGGTGGATAGGAGTGCATGGTCTGCCTGGCTACCTTTTATTCCTTGTCCGACGCCCATTCCTTGGTGGCCGGGGGCGGGTGGAGGCTTGGAGGGGGGATTCTGGTGCTGGAGACTCCGTCCGCTGTTAGGCCAGAGGGAAGCAGAAAGACACAACATTAGATTTACAATTGACCAAGTTCCTTCAGTCCCACAGGCTCCTCTAATCTCCTGAAAGCTAGTCCCCTGAGTTAGGCTTTGTTGACTGCATAAACCTCGACTACTGTCAGCTGGGAATTTGTAGTTTTCCGCATACATTTTTATCAGTGGTGATCTTTCTGGACTTAGAGATAATTTGCTAATTGCTCCCTGGGAGCTTACTCGCTTCTCTATCAAGTCTAGTGGTATCCTCTCCTCAAAAATAATAACTATTAACCTCAACAACATTTTAACTATCTGAAGTAAATTAGGATGCCTTCCGTCTATTTCGGGCATCTGGCTTTAACAGGCCCTTCATTAGAGGCCTCGACTAACATCTGACCTAACTAAAGTCATCAGTGCCTATTCTACCCTCACTAAAGCAGGTCAGAGAAGTCCCATAAATGAATGAGAAAACAAAGACTCAAAACAACTTCCTGTTGGTGGGTTGCCTTCACTCCGATCGCGATGGTATCAGGCCTTCTGAAGTCGGGCCCGGGCCTCCTCTGTGCTGAGTACTCAGCCCGCCTTGGCTCCTGCGGGGCAAGTTTTTGTCTCTGGGACTCCTGGGGGGAGGCGGGTCTTCCTTCGGTCGCTGTGACCCTACCACAGTCCACTGTTTTTTCGGGATGGGAGGAGGAGGGGGGAAGTTGTGTTCCTCTGCTGGAAGGTCCGCTGGGCAGAGACGAATGTGGCGCAGTACTGCGAGGCAGTCTTCCAAGTTGCGGGTGGTGTGTGATGTACCTTGGTAGCTGAAGGTGAGGGCAAAGGGGAAGTTCCACCGGTATTGGAGCTTGTTCTGTTGCAGAATCGCCAGTGCAGGCTTCATCTGTCTCCTTCTGTCTAGTGTGTTGGGGGACAGGTCTGCATACACTTGCAGGTTGGAGTTATCTGGTCCTTTGACTGCCTGCTTCTTCCTTGTTTCTGCTAAGAGTAGGTCTCTGGCTAGTTGTCTCACGAATCTCACCACAACATCCTTAGGGGTCTCTGGGTTTCTCGCCCCTCCTAGCGCTCTGTGGGCTCGTTCAATTTCGAGGACGCCCTCTGGGTGATCGGGTAGTATTGAAGTGAAGGTGTCTTTTAAGTACCCTGTCAGGTCTTGTGTAGTCCTTGGGATCCCCCGTACTCTGACGTTATGGCGGCGGGATCGATTCTCTAGATCTTCAATCTTATCGTTCAGCTCCATGATGTTATACGAGTTCTGGTCTATGGCAGACCTGTCATGTTGCTGCGCTTCTCCCATCTGATCCACCATCTCCTCCAGAAGTTGGGTCCTCTGCCCCAGTTCTTTCAGGTCATTTCTTAAGGGTTCTAGTGCCTTGGTTAGAAGCTGTTCTATCGTTGCAATGGCCCTAGGCGATAGGTCTATATGTTGTTTTGACCTCTTGGGTATCTCCTCCTGATCAGATGATTCAGAGTGGTCTGAAGCTGAATCCAGTGGAGATGGCGGCTTTGTTGTTTTGGGTGTGAAGTGCTCTCGGATGCCCTTTGCGGAGGAGTTCTTTCTACTTTTCTTCATTTCTGAAGATGGAGATGTGCGTGTTACAGGAGCTGTAGTATTTTTCCCCTTGCTTTCTCTGCTATCAGTTCCCTCAGGAGTGCGTAGCTGTAGAGTTTGTTTGGTTGGTGCGGCCAGAAGCTGTGTTCTCGTGTAAGATCGGTCGTTGTAGCTTGTTAGTCAAGGCCTCCTGTCAGGCTTCAATCACATCTCTTGGCTCAGTGCTTCATATCGGTCTTTGCAGGCTCCGCCAGGAGCAACTGGAAGGGGGCTTTCAGGCTGGTTGCCTTGGCCCACATCAACATCAGATTTACTGAGTGGCCACAGGGTGGCAGCAAAGGCTCTCTGTAGCAATGTTCATGCAGATCTTCACAGGATTTCACAAAAAATTAACTGCAGGGTTGTCTGAGGTTGTTAAGTCAGGGTGTAGAAATGTCACTGTGTGGAACCCAGGGGGTGGCAGGATCCTCTTCCTTAGTAAAGTTGCAGTGACTTCTTGCCCGGTAGAGCTCAGTGCAGGGTCTGGTGTTGTCAGGGTTAAAGTTTCAGACTAGATATTAGATGCTGCTTTCCTTTAGTGCAATGAACTTTCACAGTGTGAGAGGCAAGACCCAGTATGGGGTGTCCAGAGGGGTTAGCTCTTCCTGGGGGTTGAAGTCTTGGGTGTAGGTCAGCTGGGATCTGTCTGTGTCTGTTCCCCTTCCACCATGAGGTGCCACAAAATGGCGGCCGTGGATTCGCGGGCTTTACCTCTCCCCCTTCTTCTTTGTATTGGTGGCTGCTATGCAGCCCAGCCTTCTCTCACTCAGGGGGGTTTTAGGGTGTGTGGGATCCCCCTGCTGCCCCTCGGTTGTCTGGGTAGATGTTATGGGCCCCCGGTATCTGTAGAGGGAGTTCTCCCTCTGGCTAGGCCTGCTTTGGCCTGTCAAGATGGCGGCCCAGTGCTTCCTGGTCTCTCCCCGCAGCCCCTGGCAGATCCAGCCTACCTTGACTTCTTGTTGTGCCTCCGTGCTGCCCCTGGCCGGCCTGAGTCTCCTCTTGTTGTGTTGTGCTGGGGGAGCAGGCAGAGCAGGCACGCAGGACGCTGCAGCTGCTGAGGTCAGAGTGCTCCTGCACTCTCCTGGAGCCTCGTTCCGGTAGTCGGGGCGACTATCTGGGGGCCCGACGGCTTCCCCTGGTGCCCCCTGATGTTATTGGGGGTGTCACAGGGGGTTTACAGGGCAATATTGCCCAAATGTCAGTTAACTCTGACGGAGCTCTCCCCTCACACGTCCTGCTGGTAAGGACGCTAGCTCCGCCTCGAAATTATTGCGATGTTTAAACCCGTAACTTACAGCTTTCAGAAGTCTTTGATCTTTCACATTTGCAAGGCTAAAATCGCTATTCAATTGCTCAATTTCCTCAAGCCCGCAAATGTTTTCACACTCAGAAACTACAAATGTAGGAGAAAATCCTATGAGTGCTAGAGAGCACCCGCAAGGGTTTTAAACACCTGTTCGTAGCACTGTAAATGCAAATAAAAAATCAATATTGCACTGTAAATAATGGGGAGAGCGATGGCAGGCATTAGAATTAATTGCACAACAGCCTCAAACCCGCAAATATATAAGATATATATATAAGATTTATGTTTATGTTTTATTTTGGGGTTAAATCAATCTCAGGCATCAATGAGTTAATGCCTATCAGGCCACCCATACGGACTAGAACTGTATTGGCATTCATTTTCATAATTCTTTATTTTGAGGGTTTGCGAGTCTGATCGCATTTCGGACCCCCCAAACGAATTGATTGACATGTAACCTCCAAGTGTTTTACTGCCGTAATAATGACTGATTCGAAATGGGAGGTTACAGGCTTGCTGAATTGATCATGTTCCCGTCCTGAACTGCAAGAACCAGTGCATGGTTTACAGTTTCGGCTTTGGAACAGCAACTTGTGGGCTTGAGCAATTGTTTAGCATCGCAATTGGAGATAAACAGGAGCCTGCAACATACCCGCAGTCATTCGGCCATCTGCGATCAAGTAGCGGGCTTGGAATTGAATGTGGCCCATTGTTCTTGTTCCCACAGCCCTTACAACTACTGCCGGTACACCCGATGCAAAGATCCGGGACTGGCTCTTGGGGGAGGGAGGGGGGATTGCAGTGCTGTCCAAAGCCCCTCTTTCTCTTCTGCCCCCTTCCATCGCGGTCTCTCCTGCCCCCTTCCCCTGCTCCGTTGCTCTCACCAGCATCAGTGTTTGTTTATCTCCCCTGTCTGTCTGTAACTTCTGGTCGATGCAGGGAATACTGAGTGATGTCACTCTGGTTACCTTGCACCGGCAATAAGACACAGGCAGTGGAGCAAGAGAAAAGCTGGTGCTGGTGAGTGCAATGGAGCAGGGGAAGGGGGCAAGAGGGGAAGGGTTGTGGGAGTAGCAGGGGACAGGAGGGGAAGGGTTGTGGATAGTAGCAGGGGGCAGGAAGGGAAGGGTTGGGGCAGTAGAAGGGGGCTGGAGGGGAATAGAAAAATATTAATATATATATATTAGTACAAATAAGGAATAGTGCATTAGTGATTCTATTTGAATGTCTAAAAATAAGTTGATGAAAACTTATTTCCTGCTCAAATTTCTCAGAAATACAGTATAAGCACTGCAGTCTGGGAAAACTGGGCGTGACATGCAAATGAGGCCACATAATGCACCATTACTCAATCAAAAAACATTTTAAACATGGCTCCTTTTAAGCATATGCTTACTGTATTTCACATAGCAACGGATGGATTTTTCACAAACCAGTTCACTTAACTATATATATATATATATATATATATATATATATAGATATATATATATATATATATTATTAATATATATATATATATATATATATATATATATATATATATATATATATATATATATATATAAAAATTCTATACACCAGTGGGGGCCCAACAAAAATACATTTATGTTCCCCGTCCAGTGAGGTCCTGTATATTTAATAGCCACTTAGCATCTCTCTTGAATCTATTCAGCTATATTCATACTTAGAAACACCTCTGTTAGGAGTTAAAACAACAAGAGTTTAGTGAAAGTTTAATTGATATGTATGTGTTTCCTCTCTTTTAATTAGACTATAAAATGTACGCAGTTCTTTGAACCAAGCATTCTTGAACCATATTCTAAACTACAATGCCATCTTCAGTATGAAAGTTATTTTTTACACATTTCCCAAATGTCTGTCAAGGTCTTGGCCTATATCATAATGTAATTAAAGGGAAATAGTAACATGTTTTCAACATCATATCCGTTTCCCCTTTTACAAACTCTATTTCTTGTCTATAATCTCTGTTTTATCCCATTATTGTATTTATTTTTTCTATTCATACCAATCCCCTTTCACCTATCTATTTCCTTTTACGCAGTCACTATCCCCAATTTTTCTCTGTTCTTCCTTTTTACTATGTTTACCCACTCCTGACCTCTTCCTTTCACCTTTCTTCCCATTACTTTCATACACTCTCATTTTTTTCTCTCCAAGCTCCATTTCTCCCATTTTTATACCTACTCCCAATTTATTTTTGTATCTTGCTCGTGTTTACTATTCTTTTCTGCTCTCACCCACTTCTTTCCATCACTCCCTTCCTTTGCCATTTTTAGCCCTATTTGCTTACTTTTTCTACTTTGTACAATCCCTTGTATTCACTGTGTATGATGATTCTTAAAGTGTAACAGAGAGCCTAAGATGGGTTAATACTTGAGAATTTAGTTAAGAGGTTTGGGCATGTAATCTGCAATTTTGTATTTGTTTTCTATATTCTCAAAGCTTACATAATGTTCTCTACCACACACGTGTTCTATTAACTCCATTAATATCACTTCAACCAAGTGGCAATTCTTTGAATTTGCTGTGTATTCAACCCACTTATATTTTGAAAGTAGTAAAGAGTTTAATAACACTTGACATAAAGTATAATTTCTTGACACTTAAAAGTTCTGATATAGCAAATATTATTGTACATGCTGGAGTAACCAAACTTTAGATATAACATATTTGCACCAGCATAGGGTGTTTTTCGTACAAGCTGGCATGTGACTGGCATGTATGCAAGATATCAAAATGTATGTCAATATATAGTACAAATTAGACACATTATCAAATAAATACATGAGTTTATATCAAGCTATGACATCTACATCTGCAAAAAATCATTAAAATATCAGAGGATAATTATATTTCCTAGAAAATGTTTGTTTGTTGACTTTTATACTTCATGAGTTAGCTACAACAAGAAAAATGTTGAAGTACAGTAATTCGTAACTTGACCTTACACATAATTTTATGTTGCACATGCAAAAAGCTCAAATACATTTATAACATAATTTTACTGCTTAGGATTCTATTTAAAAAATGATGCACATTAATGGAAATTTCCTACAAAATTGGATATCATAAGTAAGTAGCATACCAAACTGTGGTACACTTTTAGACCAAGTGTTTTATTAATAATCATTGAAGCTTAAAGTCTCAGTTTTCAAATTCACAAATGACTCGGTGACAAATACAACTAAATGTTTGCACATAGAAAAGTAAATACAAAAATAAGACTGGGCCTTTTCAATATTTCCATAGATTTATAAGAGCTATGCACAGCATAAGATTTGTTTATGGATATTTATGTAGCTACTATAGAGGCAGTGATATGCATCACAGTATTTAATATGCTCTATTTCTTATCAAGGAAAATTGCAATGACAACGCTTCAAATATATTGACAACCTCTGTGATAACTTAGTAAATGTCCCCATTATGTGCAAAACAAATGACCAAACCATGGAACACTATGGGTCATGTATACTAAAATATGACATCTCCAAGCTTTTTTAATACTTATTTTTTAATACTACTTCTATCTGCTAAATCTAAATCAAAGCAGCATATTTCTATTTTTTTATTGTCTTTTACTTGTTTGACTTCAAGGAAAGAACATTTTTTTACATTAATATACATTGATATGTAGGATCCATTTAATTCCTTTTGTTATTGTATAGCAATTGAAGTGTATAGAGCAGGTTGAAGCACATTTATATTTGTTTGTATTTACTATTTATAGTTACTTATTTAATTATGTTTAATTTCACAGTAAAGATGAAGATCTGGATATATTTGAAGCAGAAATACCAAGACCAACAGGTACATTAAATATTTTTACACATTAATGCCTTAACATCCTTGTCAAGTATTATAAAACTCATCCATTTAACGTTTGTTGTTTTGTAAATTGTTTTTCAGAAAAATACATCCCCAGAATAATTTGTTCACATGATGATGACACTACTGAAGATAATAATGATGAGGAAGAAGAAGATAAAAATGGAAAAAAGAACAATGACACAGAAATTGATTTGGAGCTGTTTGTAAGTCTTTTGGATATATTCAATGTTTCAATGCTTCTATTTTTAATGCAATTATAACAAATTGGGATAATTTGCTTTTCTTTCATATCAATGTTTTTTTTTAGAAAAGATTAAAGATAGCAACTTTTGGTATTTAATTCCTTTCTTTGTCGGAAAGGTATTTTATTGTTATTTAATATACTAAGTGCAAAGAGAATCTTTCTATATCTTTTCTACAAGACATTGGCTTTATTGTTTGCCTTACAATATGCACATTTAAAAGTATTCTTCCTATTTTCAAGTTTAATGGAAAATGTATCTTTTGTTCACTTTATAATTTTATCCACACTGGCTAATTGTGTTTTTCTATTTAGCTCATATTTTGTTCAGTACTTTGCTTGCTTATTACCATTTCTATTCATCCTGATCTCCCATGTCTTTCTGTAACCTCCGATTGATATCTAAAACCTTTAAAATTACACTAACAATACATAATATACTTTTGTCTTAAAAAAACATATTTATTTTGTAAAATGGATATAAGTGTTTTGTAAGACTGACTTGAATACTGAGAAAAACAACCAAATTATAAACAAATGCAAAGAAAGTAATACATTTTTTAATGATTATCTGCTAAAATTCAATACGGTGAAATGCTTAAATGAAATGTTCCTTATAAATAGACCAATATATCTTCTTTCTAACATATAGGTAAAATTGCTTTTTAAGCTCATCAGTACAATATTTCTTTCCTGTTTCTTAATGTTTTATTAAGCGTGCAAATATTAAAAATACTGAATACTTATCCATATTAAGGCCTAGGAGCAGAACACGATTTATTTAGGTAGTGGAATATAACAGATGCTATACAGCAGTTTATGTAAAATTTTAACTCAAAACTTCTTTTTTTGTAGATCATTATTTCACAAAAGATTAATAATCACATAGTAATGAATATATGTTATACTCAGACTAACAATACTCAGACAACAATAGTAATGAAGATCATCCATCTTCCTCAGTTTCACCAATTTTAAAAATATAGTAAAAATGTAACTAGCCCTAAAATATGATTTTTTTTGGTAAAATAAAAATTGTATAGCCCAAGGACTGTTGTATATATATTTTTGACTTGTTGATATTTAGATATCATCAATAAATAACACTTTTACAAATTGTTTTTCAAATTTTACTGACCAGATAACAAAATGTCAAGTTGTTGAAGAACATTCTAGATAACTCTAATAAATATAACTCAAATGACAACTATTACATTTTGGCAAATCAGACATTGACCTAAAAACCAACACAGATGTTTTTGATAAGCAATCGTAGAAATCACAAACTTAAGAATTATACATATACAAATATTTTATTGGGGCATTGCTTGTACCCTTAAATATATAGTAGTTGGTACAAGCAAATAACAAGTTTTTTGTCACACAAATATAATGTAATCAAGTGCAAATAAATGATGATGCAAGTCTCTTTCTTATTATTATTAGGACCTATATTACTCATCAACCAATTCTAGATCGTCTTAATTGTGTACACTTACATAGTATGCATTGCTTGTTGAAACAATATCCATTATTATGGTTAAGTTTTAAAAGATATTAAAGTCTTCTGAATAGAATTAAATTAAATGTGTAGAGCTACAGAGATTAGTTGCCAAGTTTCCTTCATATTTAATTTACATTTTCAAAATCCTGGCCTTTACAAATATCAAGTTTTAACACTTTATGACTTTGAGTCCCCAAATAAGGTTTAGCACGGATGATAATAAGATACATTGTTAAAATGTGTTTAAAGAAGCTATCATTACAATTACTGCACAGTAAATGGTTCAGCTAAGGTAATAAAACTAAATATGACCATTTCATCTGATTTTTTAATATATTTTTTGGGAATATTTGTAATTTAGATTTGTAGTATGAACATGTTAATGACTTAAACAATGAAGCAGTATAAGACCTTGAAATACAGCCATCCAGTATGTTTGAAACCCACAGGCATTAACTCACAAGACAGCTGAGCAGTTGACAAGTAGCATGAACCTTATGTTAGAAAAAGAAGAAATTGTAAGATTTGCATATAATTACCGAGATCATGCAAATGTCAGTTATGAATATAAAAAAACACAGGCATTTCACTGTTAAAACCTGACAGTTGGCATCACTGAAAAGCTCAAATGCATTTGAGTACTAGTTGGCAGAAGGTCATTAAAACAGAATTTGCAGATACATTAACACTCTCACTTTTCTTTGAGTGATAGTTTGCTATTTATAGTTTGCAGAGAGTTTCTCGAAAACATACTAGCAAGATAAGTTGCAGTGGGCTACCACATAAAAATTGCATAAGAACTATGAGGACATTGAGCCTTTTTTAATTGATTTGAAGGAAGCTATCAATAAGTATGCATAAAGTCAAGAGTGAAATGATGATACTGACATATGAGGAGAAAGCTAGGGACTATAGTAGAATATTCATACGAGCGACAAGGTCGACTGTTGCCACATAGCTAGTCTTGAAATATTAACCTTGACTGAAAAAGACAATTTCCCTAATTTGCTAAACTTCAGAAAATAAACCCATCAGATATAGAGAATTCTAAAGATGCAAATTCCTAGCTTTTCTACTTCATTACTAAAACTATTGTTGAGTCCAATGTTCAGATAGATTTGACATTGGATATTTTTTGTCATGTTACAGATGCACTTCTCAGTGGACCTTACTGATTTGGGTGAAAGAGTAATTCTAATTTAAGCTTGCAGAAAAAATAGCTACTTAGCTTTATACATTATCTGGCATTGTATAAAATATTTGTAGAAATTTAAACAATATTAAAAAATATTATTCTGTTGCTGAACGTGCCCAAGCATATGTTTTTGATTATATGTCTGACTACAAGAAACATTTTTTTAGTACATAACTACATTTTAATTATAGTATTTTCTACAATTGTTTATATAAAATTATGAACATTATTTTCAGAACTGAAAGTATTGCATGTAAAATGTAATTACTGCATTTCTAAAAAAGTAAAACAAGAAAACAAACACATGCAAATATTAGAAACAGATTTATAGTTATATAGTGAAACACTTTCAAGAGTTTCATATATTTTAAAGTATTTACAATCAACTGGAATATATTTGCCAAAATCTAATAAAAAATAATTACAGCCAAAAATATAAACTGTCAGTTTATAATTTAGCTATTCTTTCATGCAGTACAACTTTTCTAATAAAAACTAAAGGTATTCTTTTTGCATAGAATAATATTTAAGTCACAGATATTCTTTTTTTGAATAGATAAAAAAAAAACACTATTTATGGATTTATTTCTAAATCACAATTAGAAACTGGATTATTCACTGCTCCTAACAATTTTTTTTTTTACAAGGAACATTGGAATTTACCAACGTGTATCCCTATTTTTCTATGTGTATGCTTTATGATTATCACTCAAAATATGTGGGATTTAATAGTGATTTCAACTTTTTTTTTTTAACGTATAAGAGTATGCCCCTCCCTTGAGGAGAGAACCATGTGCTCAGAAGAGAAATGTGAAAGCAATGCTTTGATGCCAGGTGCCTGAGCAGAGTGAGCCTCCATACAAAAACTTGGGTAGACTTAATTCTCTTTGTCAGTCAGCGTGGCAGGGCTTTTGACAAGAAGCTTATGTTTGTACAGAACTACTGAAAATACTTAGTATCCTGGAACTAAAGAAAAAGAAAGTTGATTCCCTTTAGTAAGTGGACAACATAATAGAAGACAAAAACTCTGTACTTCTCAACTAGAAGGTAGAAAAGCTAGTATGTTCATAAAATAAAAAGTATCATCAATTACAATCAATTTGATGTGTGCCATGGTAATATCAAGAGAATATTTTGTGAAGTATATCCTTCCTTAGTGCAAATCTGTAATGCATAACTTTATTATCATAGCATAATAGTAGTTTTTAATAATGTATAAATCATCATTGCAAGAATATTTTTTTAAAATACAGAAATTATATTTTAGTCAAATGAATATAGAATACATTTTGAAGATAAACAGTTTTTTTCTAAACATTGTACACCTTAAGCTAATTTCTGCATTTTTCATTTAATAATTATTTTTATACATTTTTTAAAAAAAAAGAGTTGAAAAATCTTATCACATTACACATATATAAAATAATATTAAATACAATTAAAATCTATTTTGTGTTTAAAATAAAGTTAATTATTATTATTATTATTATTATATGTTGGTTAACGCACGAACGTATTCCATAGAGCTGTACAGGGGATAAATCCAAATCAAAACATGTTTTATCACTTTGGAAAAGAAAAGTGAATGAATTCAAAACATGGTGCTAATAACTCTGTACAGAATTTACCCATTTGAACCCAGCTACCCTTACAAAGCTGATTAAGTTAATACATAAACGTTTTCTTAATACATGTTATGACATTTTATACAGATTGTGGTGCATTTTGGGCAGGAATCAACTTTCTATAATTGTGGGCTTCTTACATATTATACACTAATGCTCATTATAACATATTCAGAAATGTAAACTGAAAGCTTATAATATTTATTTGCATCACTTACTATTTTGACATATGCAAGATCATTTACTGTTAAAATAGCCTAAAGTTTCCTATGTTATGTTGAGATAAAATAAGTATTTGATTGCTGCAGTATTATTTTAACAGAGTTGACATAAACAATATGTGGATTAAATTCACTTTGTATAAATATCCCTCCTCCCTTAAGGATGTATTTCTTCAATAGCAACACCAACATTTAAAGTCTGCAATCTGCAATCCCTTGTGAATGATGTAGAAAGTTGTTGTGTACATTCGATTTACATAAGAGGCCATTATTATTCATTCCATGTTTCAAAGACCTTCTTTCAATAGTCAGATTTATCTTTATACTTTGAATGAATCCTTTCAGCTAGATGGAATAAAGATACAGAACACATTTACATACAGAGACAGAGGTAGCAAACATCTTCAGCTCTCTTTACAATAGACTATTTCCTGAAGGAGATAACAAGATCTTTATGTATTTTGGCATAAATGTAACATTTTGTGTAAGTAAATTGTTGCTCATTATTTGCATTCTGCTTTTATTTTACACCTCTATATATTTAAGGCTTTATATATAGGATATATATAAATATGTGATAATATTTTTCACAATCAGCCAATACCTAAATCTATGATTTGTTATAGGGTTAAGGGCAATATAGAGGGTGTCTAGGATAATTAGCTTAACAAAAATACACTTGTACAAAAAGTTTAAATTTGCTTGGCACAGCTGTTTGTTTGGAAGAAACTAAAATGTAGCTTGCATAAGTCTTTGCATAACATGAGGATGGAAGTTATAGAACAAAAAGGAACACTAATTTCCAAATGATGTCCTCCATTTCATGGCTCCCATAAGAATTGAGTTAAGTGCACTCCTATATCACCTCGGAGCTATCACATCACACACCTACATCTAACCTCCAAGAAATGGCATCAGAGTGTCCTATATGTCCCTAATATTGTAAGAGTGCCTGTCACATAACTATTTTACAAATTGCTATCAAATGCCTCCCATAGCGATATCCAATCTCACTGAACTTTGTTCAGAAGTCTTCCCGAGTGCCCCAAATCTTAAAGAAGCCTACAGGTACTTTCAACCCCCCATAAAGTCACACAAAAATGCCTCTGTGAAGCCTTCATTGTATTTGATTTCAGGCTTGTTTTCTCATATCTGACACATTTAAGGGGTTAATTCATCTAACTACTGTGAGGTATATGTGTATGAAGGAAGAGTCCCAGGAATCCTCATGCTCATAAGGACTAGAGTGTATGAAGAGGAATCTTGCAAGATATCTGGCTTATAGTAGGAAGTGCATCATAGGCAGAGGGGGTCATAAACTCCATGGATTAATTTGACATAAGACTGAACTCCTAATCTTTCTTCTCTTTACCACACCTCTCTGCCAATCACTCCACTGGCTTCCCTTAGATTCCAGAACAAAATTTAAAATCATGACCCTAACTTACAAAGCCCTTAACAACAGTGCACCACAGTACATCTCTGCTCTCATCTCCAAATACTCCCTCACCTGCCCTCTTCGTTCTGCAAATGACCTTGTTCTTTCTACAACTCTTGTCACCTCCTCTCACACTCGCCTTCAGGACTTTTTTTGTGCTGCCCCTATTCTCCGGAACTTCATGCCTCGGTCCACCAGATTATCCTCCTGCCTCAAAACATTTAAAGCCTCACAAAAAACCCACCTCTTAAAAAGAGGCATATCCCCTTCCATCCTAACACGCTCAGCACCTCTCTCTCCCTCTTGTACCACACACACAATATCTTTAGGTTGAGAGTCTGTGGTTTTTAATCCTGCAGGGTGCTTTGGGGAAAGCACCATAGACACTGGATTCCAAGCTTAAAGACAATGCCCTCCATGCTTTGCTATGTGTTAATTTGTATTTATCTTTGCCTGGAACTTAATTTATGTAAATCGCTACGCAATATGTTGGCGCGTTACAAATAAACAATAATAATAATATATTTATTTTACCCCTTACCTGCCATAGGTAGTAGGTTATATAGGTAGATAGGGATAAGGGATGATTGTAGGTCTTGTGTAGTGTTTTCAAATTAGTGGGTGCCTCCTGTGAGCAGGTTGCAAGCACAAGTTAGAGCTAGAGAGCACTGGGCAAACTCCCTAGAAACCAAGAGCCACAGAACAGCTTCTGGACTTAGCTTTCCAAAACTCCTGTAGCTGTGAATCAGCCATCTCAAAATATTTACTGGAGCCATGGAATGGAGGCCTATAACAGTGAAGACAGCCATGTTATCTCAGGGGTGTTACTAAACAAAAAATAACATTATACATTAAATAAAAAAGGAAAGCAAATAAGAAGTAGTGATGAAAGGATCAATTCACTGACATTAGCTAAGACTAACATGTAGATTTGCTATGGAACAGTAAATTTCTCTATATTCACTCAGTAGAAAACAGCAATTGCTGCCAATTGACTGCAGTGATGATTCTGAATAAACATGACCCTTCATATGCATGAGTGTATATATTTAAATTTAAATGATTAAATGTTAAGCCTGAATTTAAGCCTATAGTCAGAGAAGATATTTATGCAGGAACTAGCGGTAATGTTGAATGTTTGTGGGTAGAGTTAAATAGCGGAGCAGCAAATTCCAAGAATATTGATTGGTGTATGCTATACAAATTGGAAATGCAGCTAAGCATTGTCAAGTTCTAATGATGCGAGATTTTAACTACCCTGAAATAAACTGGATGAATGTGACCAGCAGTAAGGGTAAAAGGAGCAGGTTCTTGAGTACACTCAGGAATCATTATCTGGCCCAGGTTATACAAGAGCCTAATAGAAATGAGGCTATCTTGGATTTAGTCATCACAAATAATATTGATATTGTATCAAATGTTGAAATAGGGCAACCTTTGGGAAACAGTGATCACAACACAGTCTCATTTCACATTGAATTAAAAAAGCAAAACTGTAAGGGGCCAACAAAAACTCTTAATTTTAAAAGGGCAGATTTTAATTGTTTTAAGGGCAGCAATACAAAGTAAAGACTGGGACAGAGAACTGGCAGGTAAAAATACTGAACATAAATGGACAACATTTAAAACCGTACTAAATATACACATCGGCATATACTATGAGGGAATAAAAGTAAAAGGAGTAAATTACATCCAACGTGGCTTAAATATGATTTAAAGATCAAGATACAGAGTAAAAATACCTTTATTTCAAAAGGGTTCAAGAGCAAATCTGGGGAATTATAGACCTGTAAGTCTCACTTCTGTAGTGGGAAAGCTTTTAGAAGGGTTAATAAGGGATAATATACAAGAGTATGTCTATTCAAACAGCATTATAAGTAGGAGCCAACATGGATTTATGAGGGATAGGTCGTGTCAAACAAATCTAATTAGTTTCTATGAGGAGGTTAGTAGGAATCTGGATCAAGGCAACTCAGTGGATGTAGTCTTTTTAGATTTTGCAAAGGCTTTTGATACAGTGCCACGTGGGAGACAATTGTGCAAACTAAGGGATACAGAAATTGCAGTAAATATATGCACATGGATTGAGAGCTGGCTAAAAGACAGGAAACAAAGGGTTGTTGTAAATGGAACATACTCGGATTGGACTAATGTGGTAAGTGGGGTTCCTCAGGGCTCAGTATTAGGTCATCTCCTTTTTAACTATTTATTAATTACTTAGAAGTAGGATTGGAAAGTAGTGTCTCCATTTTTGCTGATGACACGAAGTTGTGCAAGGTAATTATATCAGAAGATTATGTACTTTCCCTCCAAAGGGATTTGCATAAATTAGAGAAACGGGCAATTCAATGGCAGATGAGATTTATTATGGATAAATGTAAGGTTATGCATCTGGGAAGGAAAAATAACCATGCAATCTATAAACTTAATAAAGCAAATCTAGGGGTATCTGATATTGAAAGGGATTTGGGAGTGCTTGTGGACAACCACCTAGGCAAATAAACGATTAGCATGGATTAAGAAGGGTATAGAAGAAATGGAGGCAAATATAATTCTACCACTATACAAATCCCTAGTAAGCCCTTATTTGGAATATGGAGTACAGTTTTGGGCACCAATTCATAAAAAGGACATTTTAGAACTAAAAAAAAGTACAGAGAAGGGAAGAAGCAGATCGTGACAAAGGGCTACAAAACTAATAAGGGTAATGGAGGGGCTAAGTAATGAAGAAAGACTTTGAGACAATTGGCAAAGTTTCACAGTTTTTTGGGGGGGTTTGCCTTCCTCTGGATCAATTAACAACTAATCTGCATATTGCAGATCAGAGGAGATCTTAAAAGGTTGATCTTGATGGGCTGAAAGTCTTTTTTCAAACTCAATTACTATGTAACTATGTAAATTGGCAGAGATGTAAATATATACTAGACATCAGGAAAAAATAATTATAACATAAATTGCAACTTAAAAAGGACCCTGTCCGCCCAAATCAGGTATTGTTTTAAGTTCTTCTTAAAATGCATGCAAACTGGCAATATATTATACTAGGCAGTCTTTATTAATTAGCTATTTTGATGTGCAAATTAGTGAAACAAAGTTTGTGCAATCAAATAAAAAACAATTATAACATACCTCTAGTGTTATTATGTAGTATGATCCCGTCCTCCACTCTTATTAAGCTAAATGAGATACACATTAGTACATTGAGAGGCCTAGTAATCAACTTTTATCTACCTATCTACCTACCTATCTATCTATCGATCTATCTATCTATTTATTTATCTATCTATCTATCTATCTATCTATCTATCTATCTATCTATCTATCTGTCTATCTATCCGTCTGTCTATATATCTATCTTTTGTACATATTCACAAATATGTTACCGTTAAAAAGAACAGAAACTGTTTCTTTCTAAATGAAATTGTGGACCTACTTTTTATTTCTTATACGTGCACGAATTTTAATATTATTATTATTTAATATTATTTTCAAATTATTTTAAAATTAATGCAAATAAAACAAAATCTTTGTAATATGTATATTTTTATTCAAGTCCTTTTTCCTAGAAGTATAATAATACATAAAGAAGTAAAAAAAAAATACTAGGAATGCATGATTTAAATTTCTGTATATCACTACATTTTGTTGAGGGATTACGCTTGATATTGTGGTTGAATCATTGTTTGTAAGACTTTACTGAATTAAGCTAAGTGCATTCAACTTCCCCCAGCTACCGTGCTCAGTGACATGCAGCCTTAACCCACATGAGCTGCAACCCCTCTCCTACAAGTACCAAGGGCAATACACAGGTTGCGTGGACTGTAATGACAGGTAGGATTGGTAGGTTAATCTCTAGTATGAGGGCTGACTGAAGTCTATTAACTTGCTTGCAAAATAATAGGCGACAATCGAAATTGATGAATGTATTTGCATATGCCTTTTTTTCATCTACATAATAATTACTTGCATCCCTCAGTCTATACAAAACATTAAACAAAATTCTCTAACTGCTTGAATATCACTCTGTTTTGAAAAGATAGGTACATTATTGGACGTGTTTTGAAATGAACATCTTTGAATGCCAACTCTATCTATTAAACTTTTCTTCTTTTTCCAATTAACATGTATTTAATAACTTTCCATTTTTAATTTGATAGTTTTAATGCATTTTTGTAATTTTATCATTTCAGCTAAATGAACGTCTAATGAAAACTAGAATCACTTCCTCTGAAAATGAAAATAATAGTTGGGTTTGTGAACAACCAAGAGTTCAAGATGAAGAACAAAGGCAAGAACCAACTGAATATCTTAAAGATAACAATGACATCTTAAAACAGCAATTACACAAAGATAACACTTCAGATAGTGATTCAATGGTCAGTAGAGTAAGTCCTACACCAATGGAGGCAGTCCAATCATTGGCAGAAAGGGACTTTGCTTATACTTCAATTTCTGATCACCATCATTTGGAAGCAACTTCAGAAGAAGAGCATTTATCTGAAATAGAGAAAAGAGAACTGTTAAATTTAGATAATTATGCCTCAAATAAACAAAAAATTATTTTGGTAGAAGCCCTGCAGTATTATGCAGATCATCCGCCAGGGAATGAAGCAAAGGACCTCTCAGTAAGCAGACAGGACAAATATCCCTTAGATGATACATGTGACATGACTTCAGACCTGCCCTCATTTTCAGAAACAGAACCTCTACAGCTTACAGAAATCTTGGATAACAATGCTAATCCAAGCTCTAGTCAACAGATGGCACATTTCCCACCTACAGCTCAAATTTCTTGTTTTTCAACAGATGACACAGATAGAAGAGGAAATGAACAAAATGAGTTCCCTGAATATAAACACTGGAAAATGTTACATTCTGATGAATATGATACTGCTCAGGTCTCAGAAAGTACAGGTGACTTTCCATTGGTAGCTAAGGACATACAAAATAGAGAGGAACAAAGCACTCTTTCTTTTACATCATCAGATGACAATCCTTCTAGATATTCTCTGGAAACAGCATTTGAAAGTGAAGTTGCAGACAATAGGGTTTCTTTAAAAACTCCTGCAAATGTAGATAAGACAGAATTTAGGTCTAATTCTAGTGATATATACCATACTAGTACCAGTCAAATGAAACACTTGCATGATGAACAAATAGCATCTTCGCCGGAGAATCAGATTACTACACTTTCTTTCCAGACTGAAGATCTTGAAATTCCATGTAATGTTAACTTCTCAGGTGCTGGGTTAACAGAAAAAGATAATGTTGACCATCAAAAGCAAATATATGATGAACAAATCACAATTGAAAAACAATACTACAATAGCTCACAGCAAATCCACTGCAATCCTCAAGATGAGAAAGCATATTTAGTCTGTTCTGATAATAAAAACATAGATTTGTCTGAAAGTGAAGAAGCGCATGATTTTGAATGTCCTTTGCTAATAAAGGAAGAACAAGCAGATGATGAAGGCATGACTGAAGAGTGTTACCAAAGAATACCTCACACTACTTGTTCTATAACCAGTAGCGCAGGTGAGGAAGCTGACACATCAGATTTAACGAAGGATGAGTCAGTAAGTGTTCCATATCATGTATCAGAGAGAGATAAAGTAGTGATAGCTCTTATAACAGAAGAAAAAACACAAAGTGAAATATATACACCAAGTGAAGGGTCTTACATAGAGATTTGTCAGCATTCAAATGATGATGCAACAGAAGAATCAGAAAATGAATCTGAATTAGTTATGTTTCAAGAAGAAATTGAGGAGGAAGTTGTTTTCCGTTCTGAAGGAAATAAAGAAAAAAATACCAAAGCTTTCCAACCATCAATTAGGGATGAAGTAGAAGAGATGCCAAGGGCAAATATATCTAAAATAAGTGTCTTGTCTGAAGCAAATATAATTCAAAGGGATGATAATCATGTTTATGAAGACCAATATAAAAGTCATTATACGAATGTGTCAAGTGTTTTGGAAACAGCTGGTGTGGAGGATGTAAAGTATACAGATCAAGATTACTCCAGTATCAAATCCAGTGCAGCTAATGATACCAATGATGTAATGGAAACCATAACACAATCTACAGAAACCGGATATGTGAAAGAGGGCATAGACAGTATAGATGATAACATAGAAGAGATGTCTTTGGGGCCATCTATTTTAATCAGTGAGCCAGATGATGAAATGGAAGCAGAAGAGACTGGAGAACTATTGAGTAAACCTGAAGACATACAGCAATATCATTATAACATTGCTGATGATGATACAGATCCCAGCATGGAAACTGATTCCGCTAATAATCTTACAGAGCCTTTGGATGTTAGCCATGTAAGCTCAAAAGTCTTTTGCTTTGTCATGTTTGTCGTATTTGCAGGATTAATGTACCATTACGATTTTCTTGTTTGTTTTGCCCTCTATCTTTTCTCATTATACTGGTTATACTGGGAGGGGGATAGGCGTGAAGAGTCTATTAAGAAGGAGTAACAAAGGTGTGAACTGCTGAAATGTACAAGCTACATGAACATACATTAATTATGAAAGATAGTTGACCTTTTGGTAATTGTTCTACATCTTATGCTAATAGAGAATATAGATTTTTCTTCTTTATTTTTGTCAATGGACCATACAGTACAGATCGCTAAGATCATTAAGAGCTAGTTGGATACAAGACCTGCTGCAAATCAAGCAAGATTGGGGACAGTTTTTGCTTGTTGCTAAATAATTTCCAATTTTTGAAGAAATGTTTTTTCCTTGCATCTAATTGTTACATAAATCTTTAATTATTTTTGTTATTTGTGTTTTGTAAAGATATTGGCATTACTTGTATTTAGTATTGTTTTCCTTCAAGAGAGTGATCTGTATTTTTCCGGTTTCAGTTTATTTTTCTTCAGTTATATTTGGGTTTCGTGGTATTAAATTATTGCTTTGTCGCTTAGGTAAATCTACTATATTAAGATGGTGTAATGTTCTTTATGTAAGTGCTGTCAAAATAGAGTTGCTGCTTCATTGAAAAATTGACAGACTGAAGGATGGAACTTCAGAAATATTATTGTAAAGACTCACAATGATTTATTGGAGGCAGTGCATTAAAATGACAGTGTATGTTAACTCCTTTGTTTCCCGTTTACATCATATACATCTATATGTCTGGGATATGCAAGTGAAAATATGTAGTGTTTTGAAAAGATTACAGTTCCTACTGCCCTTTTTGCCATCCCGTGCAAGGGCATATGATGCAGTGCAGATTAGTTTGGCAGCAAAACATTTTTACAAATGTTGCATGAAAAGACATAATTATCTATACTGAATTTCAATAAAAGTAAAACCCAAATAAACTCAGTGTGTGTTGCATATTTCAAATAGCTTTAATTTTTAGTTTTGAAAACAACAACATGTTATAATGAAGGACGTCAACAGCAGGAGGCACGTTTGCTCTCATTCCCCTGAGTAACACAATGCAGAAGTAGATTTTGTTTTTCTCGTTTTACTTTGGCTCATTGTTACTTGTTATTTCTAGTATTGCATTTAGTGGAACTTTTGATTAAACTTCTTTGCTAACAGCAGTATTTCATTTTTGAACAAGACAATAAGATTTAGCAAATGTAAACCTATGGCTGCAGTGTCCTTAACATGGGTAGAGCATTTTTGTAACATTTACTTAAAAGTACTTTTAAGGGCCTATGTGCAAATAAAATGCTTTAAAATGTGGATTGTATATTTGTCTGAAATTCAGCCTCTCATAAATTCAGATTTTCTTTCCCATTTCTCATGCCAGTGTGTATGTTGATGTTACAAATACAGTAACTGTCCCAATTTCTACTTCACTAAAGAAAAATACAGAATATTTTATTTGTAGCTTTGTGTGTGAGAGTTACATCAAATAATGCAATGTGAGATGTTTGTTTATATAAGAAAATACTTGTGATTTAAGTGATCTGCTTTACAGTCATGCAATGCTTTAGGAATGTAGGGTGGTATGTGGAGACTTTCGACAAAACGATGTTTGTTAGAACCTTAAAATCTTAACTTTATTACTTTAATAATGCCACAAATAAAGACTTAACGGCATGTGATTTAGTCATATAAACCTTATCATAAATTGTAATGGTCAATCATCCTATACCAATCATATATCAAAGGGATAGCATGAAAATCAGGCCTATTACCTCGGTTGGTCCTCCTGCCTGGAAGGCTCTCTAGCAGCAGCACCAAATCTGGCTAATGTCTCTACTGTAAATAGAAAGAAGCAAAAAACGTTGATGAATAGAGAATAGAAGCAAATTGAATTCCTTTGTATATCTTTTCAAATTGATATATTTAGGATGAGCCTCAGTTTAGATATTATAGTCTGTGATTATACCCAACAATCCATGGGGAGGAGTCTCTAAATGTATAATTAAGCTATCATCTTCCTATAAGCAATAAAAAAGGGAGAGGTTAAACAAAATCCTAATCCCTATAGCTGCAACAGTATAACAAGAATAATCATCCTAAAGGCAATTTTAATACTGCTGTAGCTTTCTCAAAGGCTACTAGTAAACAGTGAGGTCATTTTTGTTGCCAGTCTGCAAATTATCATATACTGTAGATAGACATATAGATAGATAGATAGATAGACATATAGATAGATAGATAGATAGATAGATAGATAAATAGATGAGTTAAGAGTACTGTTCTTAGAACGAATGAAAAATATTCAATAAAAAAACATTTCAATTAAACATTGTAATTACTACATTAATATATATTTAAATATGAATTTAATCTAGTTTAGCTGAAATGACCACCAAATATTCTCTCAGTTTCATAGAGCCTGTGAAGTGGTTTGCTAGGGCTATGATGCAAATTTCCTGTATAAAATAATATTTACCACCCCTGAGAAGCTTTGCGAATTTTGCCCAATATCTTTGAAATAGCTCATCATTTAAGTGGTGTTAAGTTACTTTTTCTTGATCTTTCAACACAAAG
Source organism: Discoglossus pictus (assembly GCA_027410445.1). Classification (NCBI taxonomy): domain Eukaryota; kingdom Metazoa; phylum Chordata; class Amphibia; order Anura; family Alytidae; genus Discoglossus; species Discoglossus pictus. Next base: position 339,525,116 of record CM050167.1, on the reverse strand, counting down.
AATTGTAAATGTAAATACATTAAATGATAAACTTCAGTATATGGCATTTATTGTGTACACATATCATCATCATAATCACTTTTAGACATTAATTTGTCATGTCAGAATTGCTGGTTGGAAGCATGAAATCAGCAGCGTGTTACTCCAAAACAATATCAGCCATCACATGGCAGAAACTGACAGGAATCGGATACTAGGAACTGCTGCCATGACCTTTTAGTTTGGATGATGCAGACATCTGTACACCTGTAGCTGCTCATCAACTTGGGTCTCTTGCACTATACAACAGGGGAGATATTTTTAGAAATGCACGTAGGCACCGATTATAAGCAAAACACTAGAACTGCATCATTATTATACTGACCAATAACAATACAAGGAAATTAATATATATCCCAGCACCACTTTACAGACATGTTCTATTTATTTTTCTAATAATTAAGATAATAAAAAATAAGGATATTCTAAGAGACCAAATGGAGATCACGTATCTTAATAAGAATAACATACTGCTAAAATTCACCCAGTCTGTAATCTCAACATATCCGGTTCCTTATGTATTTTTTTTATATTTATTGCATAAACTACTACTATCTAAGCAATATAATAAATTTAGAAATAGTAAGATATTTTAAACATTAGGCTACATTCAATAATGTAAAAAAAAAATCTAAAGAATTCTTATTTTATTCTGTGGAGCCTTGTTCTAATACTGGAGAGCTTTGAATAAAGCCCACAGATAACTTCCTTAAAGTGACACGATGCTATAATTTTCCTGTGTTATCCAATGGGGCTAATTCACAAAGATGTGAACTTTGCAAGAATTCTCAAAAACTCATACTTCATTGGTTCTAGCACCCTGAAATTGTTAAAACATGTTTTATTCTCCTCTGTTACTGGATTGTGCCTGTTTTTTAAACATTTGCTCTGTTATTCTTTTAAAATAATAATTCTAATCCCATGCAAAAGTCTTTCCGGTTGATAAATTGCTTTTTTACACCAGTGCATAGTGACTGACATTCCACATGTCTCCTACACTTGGAGTAGAGTAGTACTTTCTTAAAGTACTTCTAAAACAATGTGTGACTGTTTTTTATTTTAAAACTTCTCTAGAGAACATTGAGCATGTGTCTTGGCCCTACACAGTAAAAGTACATAAGAGGCACAAGGTCACAGCCTGAGAAGCACTCCATCTATTACATCAACACTGACGCTTTGGCATCTGTCTCTCTGACCTATCACCTTTGTCTTTGGAAGTGTGTGGCCACATATGTCAGTCAGCTACACTGCCCCCTAATGACATCAGCAGGGGTGACTGAGTGAGGCAATATAAATGCATCAAGTTAGCTGTGAACTAATATAACAGGACCACATTGATCACTTCCTCCTGACTTAAATCTACAGTCTTGCGCCATTATAAAGCTCTTGATTATAGTATTTGGCTTCATTATTTATATTCTTATATCCTTATATGGTATTTTTTAGGTCATCGCACTGAAAGTGTGTTTCATATATATTTAAAATATACCATTTTAAAAAATGACAAGCTTTCGAGAATAATGCCTCAAGTCAAAAAAGTCAGTTGTTACTCTTGAAAGCTTGTCATTCTACCTATTTTTTTGGTCCAATAAAAACTATATAACAATATACTGCAATACTCTGATTATTCATCTAGATTACTGGACACCTACGGCTACCTCACTCTTCAAAACTATTTTGAAGAAATACTCTTGACACAGCTTTTTATATATTTATATATTTTTATATATTGTTGTAGTTGCAATTATTGCTTCTGGATTGCTACCTTGTCTTGGTGAAGGGGCTTGTGTACCTCAATGAATCTGTGAGCTATACCATGTAGGGTCACCCAAGATGGGCAAGTCATAACAGAGAGGTCAGACACATCGTGATCCACTGGAGAATGAACTGGCTAACCTCTCCAGTATCTTTGCAATTTGGATAAGCACAACCAGAGACACAGACAGACGTTCCTGACGTGCTGCGTCCATATGGTCACTGAGAGTCAGACACGACTGAAGGACTGAACAACAACACTAACAGTTTCAATTAAGTCTGCTTTGAATCTACTATTTTGGTTTCCGTCATTCCACTTCCTAAGGTGAGAGGGGACTTTTAAAGCACAGGAAATTTCTATCTGTGCAGTGGAAATGTGCCATCCACAACTAGGTCAAATTGAATGCTCCTTAATTTACAGAACACACCCTCCTGAGAAAGTATCATATATAAAAAAAAATAGGTGCCTACAGTAAAGAATAGTATAAAAAATAAAAATGTAAAAGCCGTGTTTGTTTATTTTCACTCTCAACATGTTTACCATTATCAGGTTCAATTATTGAAATATACAAAACATTTGACCATAATGGTGCTTTAAAACTATTTTTTTTAAATCTATTAAAACACAGTTCACATTATATACAGCTTGCTATGATATATATATATATATATATATATATATATATATATATATATATATATATATACATATATATATATATATATATATATATATATATATATATATATATATTGTACCTTCACAATATTTCTATAAATTGCTGATATATTTTATATTTTCTATGCATCCAAAATATTTCTAAAACTATTTGTCTGTACTGTTAATGCATAACCACTATCTTAAAGACTGCTTTATAAAAATATATGATTTTAGAACAGAATGATGACATTGAGGCAGAAGTTTCAAGGTCCTTGTGTGTTTCCTCAAGAGATCACAGATTCCATAAATGGAACATTATTTATGTCTTCATGTCTGTGAAAGGTGATCACTTGCCTTCTTGAGAAACTGTTATGACACATCAATGATATTCTCACTTTTATCATCCAGTGAGTGAGCGTGAGTAAAGTAACATAACATGAATACAGACAAGATTCAATGCCGATGCAATGCAGCCTATACTACACTGTAATATACCAGCTATATTTCATCATTTTATTTACCTAATGTAGTGGCTTTTCAATAAAAATAAACCTTATTTTATTAGGTGTTTTTCTATACTTTTTCTATACAGAAATTCTCTATAAGTCATTTATATTACCAAGAAAATTTAAAGTGAGTCACAATAATACAAAGGTAAAAACAAATATTGTCTGTTTAAACATTCATGATAATATTAAAGAGAGACCACAGGAAAGCTAAGTAATTAATCTGAGGAAGAAAGTAATAAAAAAGCAAAAACCTGTGATCTCAGTGGAACAAATCACTGTAAGACCAGGCGTAATTACACAACCAATATTTGAAAGAATCAATGTGATAGGGAGACAAAATGAAAAGAAAACATATGATTAGACATAGTTCAGCATATGCACTCACATATCAAATATTCACTGGGCCAGATGTACTAAGGATTGATATCTTAGAGACGTCAACTTACTAAGTCTGCCACTCACCGTAGTACATCTGCCCACTCATGGGTGTAGGACCCAAAGAAAATCTGGGGGGGGGGGGGGGGGGGTACCACATATCATATAAAAACACCACACAAATGCTTCTCTACACATAAACACACACATTGAAAAATCGGGGGGGGGGGGGGGTTCGTCCCCCACTTCCTATTCACTTCCAACACCCATGGTCCCACTATACATACAGAAAAAAGATAAGGCTACAGTTTTTTAATAGGTAATTAAATAACATCCCCTTCTGGAAAGCTTGTTGTGGTGAAGGCACTTGTGTATGTCAATAAATCTGTGAGCTAAACCATGTAGGTGCCAAGAAAATCATATGGATAAGCACAACCAGAAAGGCAAGTAAATGCCACTGACATGCTGCGGTCCATGTGGTCATTGAGGGTCAGACACAACTGAAGGACTGAACAACAATAACATAAATAACATAATTTTGCTGTGTCCATTCTTTAGGATCATTGGTTTCTGGAGATGAACTGCCTAAGACAGAACATATTTAAGGCCTAGGGCCAGAACACATTTTTCTGGATTCAATTATAAAACAATGCACAATAAAAAATATTTATTTTAAAATGTTGAGTCTAATTAAGAGCATTATTATGCAGGAATAACATCATACAGTTTTTAATTAGAAAAAAGAAATGTTCATGACTCTCCTGGACCCTGGTGGAAGCCATAACATATAGGTGTAAGTTGTGTGTGCATTTAGATTTCTTGAGAGATATGGTTGCATTTAGTGATGCAAGGAGTATTTTCCTGAGCCAGCGAGGGGGAAAGGATATGAGGTCTATGTCATTCTTATCCAATTATTTTAACGAAGACTATCTGTTCCTTCCTTCCCCACCCCTCTCTCAACTGACAGCCAAAACACACACACTCATTATTCAGATCTGAAGAATTTATTTAACAATCACAAAACAGATTTCTGTACTTAAAAATACAGGATCATATTATATTAGCTACTGTACTTGCAAATGCCTTGACCTTGTACATTTGGCTTTGGGTGTTTTTTTTATAAATGTTTATATGCATTCTAAGAATTCATTAGTGCCAATAAATATTTGCTGAATATGTAGCAATATTAAGAGTGATTTTAAGTGTGTATAAATTTACGAATTGGGCAATTGAATTGGGTCCTCAGTCTTCAAAAATTCATATTTTCTTACAAAAATTATAAATAATTAAAAAGAGACTTTTTTGAGTTGCAGTGGTCCTTTAACTTAAATAGACATGTTCATAAACTTCCTGGATATTCATTTTAGGAAAACCCGCTGACAAAATGTGTACAGAACAATGTCTGTCATTTAGTTTGGTAAAAGCTGCCTCTCAACGTATGATAAAACATTGTTAAAATACATATCAAGAAGAAAAATAATAAAAAATGCTACAGCTTTTTTGGGCGGAGCTAACATTCAATGAAGGCTGATGTGTGTTACATGAGCTCTGCTGAAAAACCATATACATTCATATATAAAGTGACCTATCTATCACCAAATCGATATATATGACCCGGGATTGCGCACAGGAGGATCCAATTGGCTTTAAAAATCAAGTTTGGCAACTTTTTTCCCTGAGATTTGCTGTTGATCAAAATATACTCTAATAAACATCCTACTTAAGCTGGGTAGATTTCAAAAAGGCTTGTCTTACTCAAACCTATACAGTTCTAACCTAGATGCCTTGCACTACTGGAGAGTTATTTTATACAACAATTTGAAGATATTGAATGATATCTGGATTTTACACACAATAAGCTGTTTGGTAAATCACCCAGCATCTTATTATTGCTCATATAATAATAAGGATATAACATATTCATTTTATGAGGGAGACTGTGAAAAGGGAATACAGACAACTTTTGCATTTCTTTATAAGGCTATAAATTCACAATTACTTTGAAGGTGAAATAACTGTTTTTCTTGTAAAAAAAAAAACAGAACAATACAGTAAGAGTTAATCTCTTTGTTTAAAACTTCTCTGTATACTCTACTACCTTTTAGTGCCAACTGAAATTATAAAGTCTACAGAAATACATAACTGAATTAACAAAGATGGCTGGTGCCTCCAAGAAAGGAGCTTCAAAAAAGATTACAAAACAAAATGTTGCATTCTTCTCAACACCTTGCTACTCCAAAAAGTGGAACAGAGACTGCTGCACCCAGCACTAAAGCAGATATCCAAGGCTTGAAATAATGAATCTACTCTTTCAGATTAGAAATTACAGCTGAGATACAAAGAGTCTCTGTGGAACTATCAGCAGAAATAAAAGCATTGAACACCAAGGTTCTCAAATTAGAAGACAGATACAGTAACCTTCTTAAGTCACACACAGAAATGGTAAAGTCTGATTGGGCTTAAAGGAACAAAAACAATTTAAAATCATACATTAGAATTCGTAACTTATCGGAGTCAGAACAAGACCTACCTCTATACATGAAATATTTATGTGCCAAGCTCTTACCAGGTCTAAGTAAAGAAGTACTTAGAATGGATAGGATTCCTAAAGTTCTAAGAGCTCAGCAATCTTCCAATGAGAGACAAAGAGATGTAGTTATCAGATTCCATTATTTTTCTTCAAAAGTCTTATTCATGAAAGCAGCTAGATATGGTGTTCCGGAAATTGACTGAGGTCAACCAGCTATCTTCTCTGACTTGTCACCCACTAACTTATACAAAAGGAAACTCCTGAAACCCTTTTCAGAGGTGATTACAAAACATGGATATAGCTATACGTAAGGGTTTCCCTTTGAGACTGAATATATCAAAAGAAGATAGACATCACACAATTCATAATACCAAGGAAGGTGAAGCAATGCTTCATTTGTGGAATTTACCAATTCCAAACAACCTGGGACAAAATTAAACTTCCCTTATACAAAGCAGTCCAAGAAGAAGAAAGGTTCACATAATTATCAAAATAGAGTGTGCAGAAATGCTCATGGACTCTTATAAGTGATAAGCTGAACTATGTGCCTCCTCTGTAAAACTGTTGAAAATATTCTTACGAGATTACTTTTAAAAAATGTTAAGTTTTATTTTTACTTTCTATGCGCTAATTGTTGCATACGCTAATCAGGTGAATCGCTTCTGTATCCACTCTTAGGGTACAATCCAGCTCACAAAAAAAGAGGACAACGATTGCTCTCCTCTCAACTGATGTTATTATTTCAATATTTTAAAACTATGCTCAAGTCAATTGGAGAGTTTAATAACTCTCACAATATACAAATATTATTAAGCTGTAAATCTGGTTATAAACAGAAGTAGTTAAGGAAAAGGAGAAATAATAAAGATTTATGAATAATATGTTATTTACTTACTATATAAAATGTTTATAATTTTAGACTTAGCATTTTCGCTTTACTACGTAAAATATCTGACATATAAAAAGCCGAAGAAAAATTACATATGGCTCTGAGAAATATTATTAATTTACTATATACAATGTCTGTAACCATAGATTTGTTATTGTTAGAATTAATAAAAGGTGAAAAAAGAAACAAGGAGAAAAGAATTAAAGTAAAAAGATACGGTATTAGTAAAATGTTGTGTTATAAAAATGGAATTGTGTTTATTGTGTATATTTACAACACTGGTGTTGTTTATTTGTATTTTCTATTTTCACAATAAAAAAATATTGAAAAAAAAATGTTACATCTTTCTATGAGACAACAACTATTAATTGGTAGAACTGTGTGGTAATCTGACTCCTAGATCAGGATATTCTGGTCAAGTTGCATGGTAGTTGGCAGGGGCAGTCAGTGTAGTTTGGGGGTTTATGTTCCATAGTAAGGGACACAAAGCAAAGGTCAAGGCAAGTGGAATTCATAAGTTAGATTTTAACTTTCTGACACAGTGAATTAATACAATTTGAAATTAGCTCCACAGCATATTCAGTAACTAGTACTGTTAGTGGGAAAAGCCTAACCATTAATGAAGGCCTAGTACAAACAGCTAAATATTCAAAAGGATGCCACTTGTTATTGTACCAGAAACCTTGCTATACTCAGGTATCTTGGAACACACAGAAAGGGGTATCCATGTTGTCCAGAATCCAAATAAAAAAAAACTACCACCAAACACCCTTGTACTGGTAATTCACTGTGATTCCTCACAATTATTAAGATAAATGCAGCATATTGTAAAATTAGAAAACAAAGGGCCTCATTGAAATCCACATTGTGTCTGTGCAAAAAAGGCTGCTCTCAACTATGACAACTGTTTAGTGTGCAGATAACGTAGGGATCAAAATCCAAGGCACACTACACCCCACTGTAATGTGGGGACCATGCATAAGCGCTGTTTGACCACAACCCTGATGTTGCCACAGTCCCCACGCAATATTGCTGCAAAAACTACAGAGCCATCAGCTCAGTAGTCTGTGCAGCAGTACTGCACAGTTAAAACACACACCCTCTCCCCCAATGGCAGGGAAGGGGTTAAGCCTATAAATCAGGGGTGTCCATGTTCGGTCCGGCTGGGATAGGCATGGATTTGAGGATTTCCTTTCTTTGCACATGTGAATCAATCAGGATTACTGAAGAATCACCTGGGTACAGCAGGGATATCAGCCTGTGCGCGGCCCAGCAGGACTGAACTTGGACATCGCTGATATAAATGATTGTCAGGACTGTTAAAACCCCATTGCAGATCACCCCTGCAATCCCTGGAAAACTCTTGGGAATCCCTCCTCGCATGTGGTGAAGGGAAAAATCCCGCCTTACCCTTGATCCACAGTAAATGTTATAATTTTTGGGGTATATTGAGACCTCATTGCACCTACACAGTAAGCCTTAAAGCAGTGACACACATAATCAACCCTTCTAAGTCCCCTGTGGCATCTACACATTACAGGACACTTGCAGGACCTCCATGACATGTATAACTAAGATATATGCCCTGGAAGTTATGCAAGTCTCTCCATGGTTCCTATCAGAAATATATATGCCATTAAAGTCTTTGTAGGACCACCATGGCACCAAAATGAATCCTTTATGCCATGGAGGTCCTTGAAGGACCTTAACGAGACCCTTGGGGTTATATATAGACCTCCATAGTAAACTACAATTAACCCCTAATGTGCCATGGGCATCCTCAATGATCCTCAGGGCACATTGTGTCTAAATCTTCTACACTAACACTATTCAAATAAAAAACCTATATAACATAAAAAATGTTAATTACAAAAATAACAAAATCCCCTTTTTATTCAACCTCTCACTCCCAGTAGTTTTCCCTCACCCCTTGTCCCTTTAGCTGCTGGATTCATCTTATTGCCGGGCCTCAGGAGATCTTGTGAGACTCGGTTTTCAGGGGAATTCATCAGCTTAAGGGACAAGAGGTGAGGGAAAACTACTTGGGAGTGAGAGGTTGAATAAAATGTGTGTGTGTGGGGGGGGGGGGGGGTATTATTCTCATGGAAATAAATATATAGGAAGACAGGGGCATTTATACTCATAGATATAAATATATAAAAAGAAGACAGGGGCATGTATACTCATAGAAATAAATATAGGAAGACAGGAGTATGTATACTCATACAAAATAAATATATAGGAAGGCAGTGATACTTATACTCATAGGAATAAATATATAGGAAGACAGGGGTATTTATACTCATAGGAAGGCAGTGGTACTTATACTCATAGGAATACATATATAGGAATGCAGGGGTATTTATAGCCACAGCAATATATATACACTCAGGCAGGGGAATTTATAATCATAGAACACTACACACACAGACGTAAGTAGGGACATTTATCATCCTAAAAATATATATACCCACAGGTAGAGGCATTCACAGTCATATAACCCTATCCAAACATAGACAGGAGCATTTCAACTTAATAAACATATATAATTCAATCAGCATGAAGGAATTTCTAATACTATTTACTAAATCCAATGAGCATTGACAGTCTCTTCACTAAGAGTCTCTGTTCCCTGCATAACTTCCTGTCTGCTCTCAGCTCCCTCCGTGAGCAGCCCCTCCCCTCTTCATTGACACACAGTGTGTGGATAACAAGGCAGCATGTGTGATAGCTCCCCCTATGGGTTGGGTTATTGGTATCAAACGTCCAGTTGCTCTCATTAGAGCTGCACATGAAAGCAAGTCCTAGCCTCTCTGCCTCACTTGGTTTACTGTGAAGGGAGATTCAGGATGGTGTATTTGTGCTCACTCGCTCCCCCTTTTTTGTTTTAAGGGAACAGCAGAAGTGACAGACAATTTTCCATAGCAGAGTTTGAAATGTATCATCTTAAAAATATAAAGCTGAGATTTCCATAGAATTTATGGTGCAGAATGAGAGGTCATTGTTCAAAACATTTTTGTCAGTCACAAACCAAATCTAATAATAATAATAATAATAATAATAATAATTAAAATATTATATATAATAACAAGTATTGGCACTGCCAGCTAACATTTTGGGAGGCCTGTTGCCCAATTGCCCCAATACACCAGCCACCCCTGTTTTTGCGGCTCACTAAAAGACGCCAGTTGAATAGCAAATTAGTTTATGGGCTACATTACTTTCTCCGGTAAACAACAATTGTTCAATTGAATAGGGACCTAAGTGTTAATCAACAGCATCCCACCTCTGCAAGTCCCTGCACTTGCTCCCCATTACCTCAAGAATAATATTCAAAATCATTAGCTTCAGTTACAAAGACCTTAACAATACTGCAGCTACCTACATCCCAACTCTTGTATCCCCCAAATCAGCCTCCATTCTTTGGAATTCCTTAACTCACTCTAAAATACTCTCCCCAGGCATTCAAATATTTAAATGTGAAACTTTGAAAACCTATCTGTTTAGAGAATGTTACCACCTACATCTTTAACTCAGTCATCCACAACATCATATAAGGTTACCTAATTTGGTTTGCATAGCTCTTCCTCATCACAATTGAGCATTCATCCATTCAGCAGTCTCCTTACCTCACGTTTCAGTTCCATTTTAATCTCTTAGATTGTAAGCAATCATTTTCATATTTAACAATGTGTACAAATGTGCTATCTTGTCATAAGTATGAAAATGTCTATTTATTTTTTGTGGTATTCATAGTGCTATGGAATCTGTTGGCTCTGTAAAAAAAATATAGAAATAATTAATTGGGACAGCAAATTTGGGAATATTTTGTGAAAATACAGCTGTAAGAAATGATAATAGATACATGGAACAGGCTTGGGTTGTAATATCATGTATTATAGTATCTACAGTGGAATGCAATAGGCTTAGGCCAAAGTTACACAAAGGGTTTTGTTAAAACAATTATAAGGTCAAGGGAAATTAAGTATATTGCATGTAAACCAATAAGTGAAGTATCAAGCCAGAGTTTTGGCTAACTATTGCTTTATTTGATGTAGAAATTCAGCAAAGTGCCTAAGTGCTTCTCAATATGGTATTATATAGTTACTCATGGTTGCTTCTGAACATGCAAGTGAACTTTTTGATTCTACATTGGACATTTGTGTCAAATCAGTAATTCTGTCTTGTTTTAAATGTGTTTTACATTTGCAGTTACCGTAATTTCCAAAAGGAAACTCTGATCCAAAGGAATATGAGGGACTTTTAGATAGTTTGGACTATTATCACACAAGCTAATCTTCAAACTGCTGTTCAAATGATTATTAGTTCACTCAGTGGAGTTAATCTATAAAAAAAGACCAAGATAAGCTTTCCTGGGTTCAGACTCAATCATTTAGCTTTTATTGCGTATTGGATTTGGTTTCTTAAAGTGAAATAAAAGAAGTAATGAAGTGTATTCAATAGAGCACTGATAACCAAGTAATACAAGGCAGGATAGTTGTTAAGACTGAACTAAACAGTAAATCTCCTTCTGGACCGCTACCTTGTCGTGGTGAAGGGGGTTTGTGTACTTTAATGAAGCTGTGAGCCATACCATGTAGGGTCACCCAAGATGGGCATGTCATAGCAGAGAGGTCAGACAAATCGCAGTCCACTGGAGAAGGAACTGGCAACCCACTCCACTATCTTTCTCATAAAAACCTTAGGGATTTGCACAAACAGACACAAGATGTGTCTGGCGAGCTGCAGTCCATAGGGCCATGGAGAGTCGGACACAACTGAATGACTAAACAATAACAGACAGTAAATATATGGAAATGACCCTGTATACTCAATATTGACTATTATTTATAGTTTTCTTTAGGCATGGCAATTATGATTTTTATGGTTTTAGCAATTGCTTTTAGGGTAAGTATTTTCATATTTATCATATTCCACATTGCTACCAGGATACTCACCTACTCCTACAAATGTCATCTATTATATGGAAGTACGGACATCACTTTTTGTTTGTGTCTCTTTGGACATTTTAAAATTAAAATGTAAACTTCCATGGCCAAATTGTCTATTTTAAAAAATAGCCACTCATTTTCCTATTAATGTATAAACCTATGTTTGCCTATGTAAGGATGCAGATACTAAAATTAGAAGCAAGAGTACCCATATGTAGCACAGTACAACATGTTTGTCCTTGCGGCAATAAAATGTTTATTTCATGTGCATAAGCACAATAAAAATGGATAATTTGGGAATAATGCCAACAACCTATTATACCTGAAAAGTTTCTTACAAAGGGGTCTTTGGCATGTGTTACTTTTTTACTTTATGAAAGAACATTTTTTTAGCACAGCATCAATTCTCACAATTTGCCACTAATTGGGAAGGAAAATGCAAGAAATATGTTCATGACATCTGAATGATTATCCATAAATATTATGAGGGCATTGCATTATAACAAAGCTGCTCATGTGTCACAAACATCCTGAGGCAAAAAGTCTATGCAGAGAGAGAAATTAATATTCAGATCCTCCTTCAGAACATGGTGCATATTGACAGGAAGCTTCCTAACATTACAAACATGTTCTGTATCCATCTTTAGCTATTACATATATTAAAAGTGAGGCTTTATTTAATTAATTCTATTTCTGATGTCCTGCACAAGTCAGTTGGAAGCCGCCATGATACCACCTTTGCCCTAGTACAAAAGAAAGTTTTTGTGTTCAGCTCATTCACGTTGCATAAATTATAAAATGGTATTCAAATACTAACAGCATGATACATTTTCTATAGCACAAATATACAGAAATATCTGGCACTTTTTGAAGAGACGCACATTAAAAAGAGAACTCATTATAATACTTGCAAAACAAATTATTATTAAAAAACAAACAAATTGGTGCTTCTGTGCAAATAACACAGTTTATCACTTCAGTTGTCACAGTGTAGAATTCCTCATTGGCGAGAAGATGTAAAAATATAACAAATACTGTACAATTGCACACAAAATGATGAAGTAGGGTATATATACTGTACATCAATTGGGTGTAAAGGTGGGGATAAAAAATTAGATTTACATATCCATATTGCATATGGTTTCTATAGAAGCTATTCATCAAACAGTGCTAAAGTTTATACCAGCTTGATAAATATCGTCCAATTAAAACAGAGAGTAGAAGTATATTGTGTTTTAACTCCACTTAACTCTGCTTCTCCTCACTTCTCCTCAATTATATCCCTGCCTAATAAATATACCCATTTATGTTTTAACTCTGCTTCACTCCATTTAACACTGCTTAGCCCCACTAATTTCCACTTCTAACCACATTCAATAAATATACTTATATATAATCACATATATAGTTATGAGTATTGCGGGTTGTCGCTAACGGTTGTGGACTCGCACAGCGAGCCCGCCGCAACTGCGGCCCTTGTGAATCGAGGGAGCAGTTGCAGGCAAGGAGCGCCAAAGTCGCTCCTTGCGCTGGTGGAGATGAGCACCATAGGCGCTCATCCCTACAACCCCGTACGACTTAGGCAGTGAGCACTAAAGGCACTCATTGTGCTGGTGGAGATGAGCGTCATAAGCACTCATCACTATGACCAGCGGGACTACAGATCAACAAAAATCTCAATCATACAATTCACAATGCAAGACAATTCACAATGCGAGCAGTTTGAAAAAATCTTGTGGAAAAATTACGGCTCGTAATACTTTGGAAAGCGGAATTTGAAAAAATACGAAGTTAACGGCTGAACCGCACACATCAAAAAACAACAAAAACACAAAGAAAAGAAAAAACATCACACACAGCATGGGGGGACAGCCAGGACGTCTGGGAGTGAGGTTGCACACAAATTTAAACCAAATTTGCAGAGTTTCGGCACCCAAAAATCGACTAAGCGACAAAAAAAATGGCGGCCGAATAAACCGAAAACGAGGTAACATGACCCCTAACCACGCAAAACAACGTCAGGCACATAAGACTTTTACCCAGGAACGCACAAGGTTCAAAATACACTATTAGGAAGGACCGAAAATGCTCGACAGCTGCGTAACACATAGACAATCGATGTCATTTTACAACACTACCTTGCAACTAATAACATTACCAATCTAAAACGCTGCTTTACCCAACTACGGTTTGGCTTTGCGCACGCAGCCTATTTTTCCTGCACACTTGCCACATTGCTGACACTTTCTCCTCAGGTCAGCAACAGTCCAAATGTACATTGTATGCTGCAGAAAAATCAAAAGATATTGTTAGCTCTTCAGGATTCTGATTGCTGGACATAATGAGCACCAAGGGTGCTCAGAGGAGCAAAAGTTCACGAGGGGAGAGGCTCTCAATGAGCGCAAAAGGCACAAATTGTGAGCCTCGCAATGAGCTCCTAAGGCGCTCAGCGCAGGGCTTGCAATGAGTGCCGAAGGTGATCAGACGACCAAAAGTACACAAGGGGAGAGGCTTGCAATGAGCGCCAAAGGTACTCAGAGTAAAAAAAAGCCTTACATTGTGTGGCAAACAGCATTACCTGCCTTACAATTTTACAGCCTTTATTTTTTTTTATTTTTTATATAGTATGGCTAGCAAATGAACACATTATTCCATGGTGAACCCTGAATGAAAACTTCCAATTTCCTTCCTCCTGTAAATTTGCATAAAACCAAATTTCCTACTATGTCCATGCCCTTTCTAAATACACCCTAACTCCATACAAAGAAAAATTGTCTGCCTCAACAACCTGGTTCAATTTAGTTTATCTACATCTATATAATCACATCTGCTGCCCCTATTCTTGACAGCCAAAGCAAGCTGGAATAACAATGGAAAAGAACACCTGTCGGGTAGCAGTAGGAAGCAGCAGGGTTCTAACATCCTTTACAAAATCTGCCATGTCCCAAAACTTCTCCACAAATACCATCCTACATACTCCCCTCTATTCTTCAGCGGGTGTCACCAACAAGCTTGCAGTGGCATATTTTGTTTTAATGTCCCATTGTTAAAGATTTGTGGAACACAATAGAATATTATCAATTCTATGTACAGTAATCCCCCTAATACACCCTATGTCTTGTATCATTCAGTCTCTCTGTGACCTCTTGCACCGTAATACACCATGGTCATTTTGATCCACTTGGTTTTCATGCAGAGATACTGGAGTGGGTTGCCAGTTCCTCATCAAGTGGGCCACAGCATACAGCTCCTGGTATTCCTAGGTGGCCTCCCATCCAAGTACTGACCAGGCCCAACCCTGCTTGGCTTCAGGGTGGTGTGACCTCTTAGGTTCCCTGACTGAAATTGAAACCAGGTCACAATGGTGAAAGCACCAAATCCTTACCATTGGACCACCAGGGAACACTTTGCAATTTACCCAGGCATGAAATCACATAGTAAAAAACTGATTACAGTCATATGAGGCACTGATGAAGGCAGATATTAGAAAACTACCACCTTGTCTCTACCTTGTATTATATTTAGAATCAAATAAATATATCTCTATAAAAATCGCAAAGGTAATGTAAATCACTATTAAAATAAATGTTCCCCTTAGTCCAATGCACAATTGCATTACCCACTGTCATGCCCAGGATCTGACTGGACTGCTGGGGACTGTGATCTGGGCTTGGGCTGGCAAGAGTTACCCTGTTTATTAATATGGTTATTCATTTTGTTTCTTATGTTTTTAAAATGACGCCTGTATTCTATGTATTATGATTATGTTACAATGTGGATATGGGGAATACCACCAGAGAACCATGTTTAGTTGTGGGTAAGGGCATCATGGCACCATTTGAGCAGCAAGTGTAGTTCTGTCCCTGAGGATCATGGATAAAACACTGGGCCATGGAGAGGACACTTCACAACAGCAATGGCATACACTGTTGCTAGCTTGTGCTGTCTCACCCAACCCCACCTGAAGAAACACAAAGATTAAAGGGGCAGGGGCCTTAGGAAGATAAGCAGGTCACATAGGCAGATAGCTTGAGTGTTTAGTTAAAGTACTACTAGAAGGTCAGAACACCATATAGGGGCATTCACTTTAACAACTGGGTAAATAAACCACCAGGATAGATTAAGGGCGTGAGATCATGAGGTGTACAGGGTCTCACTGCGAATCAGGGGCATGTCTCTGCCAATTGTACCCAAGGAAGGGGCTTACTGTAATTGGCCAGTCTGTGGCCAGAAAACTGTATATATGTTGATAGTCTCAATAAAGGTGTGGCAGTGTTTTTGAACATACATAATCAAAGTGTGTGTGTCATTCTGTGAATTAATCCTAATATTCTGTGAGCATGTATGGTGTATTCAGGGGTGGAGAATAGTCACAGTCGGTGGCTATTGTATTCCTGATATCCTGGTCTGCTGAAGCAAACTTCTGGGGTGTTACTTGGTTCTTGTTCATCTTCTGCTATCAGAGCTATAAAGGACTGCATGATTCTACTGGGTAGGTTTGAACTAGTTTCTTACCAAGCCCAATTGAAGTAGCAGATCGTCATACTCACATTCTATCTTTTACATAGATGTTTGATGAAACACCCCATTTTGTTGTCCCTTATATTTTCACTGCTATCCCACCCTTCCTCCCCTGTTTAAAAAAAAAAAGGATGAGCTTTCAATGACTGAATTTACATTGGTTATCTGTGTACTGTTTAGCTACATGTCTGCTTCTGATTGTGTTTTTTCTCTATTTGACATAGGGACAACTTTAATAAAAAAACAATTATAATGAAAACCCCTTTGAGTTTTTAAAATTGTTATTCCCTAGCTCACATGTAGTCAATGACATTTTTATAACACAAAACAATATTTTTTGGAAAGTACTGGTAGTAAGCTTAAACCATCCATAGACTTGGATAATGTGGGGGTGGGGGGATATTTGTGTCCACCTGGGGCCGCTAGTTAGTAGGGTTAAGAGCAGGTTAGGTTTGTAGGGCTTTGGCTTTGTTCTCTGGTCTTTCCCATGTTGATGAGTGACTAATGGTATTTGGCCTGCATGTCACTTCATATTTATAACCCAATGAAACAGAAAAATATGGATTCCTAAATGCTCAGGTGTGGTTAAAAAATCAAAATACAAATTGGAATATATGTTAATTAGATTTTGAATATGCAACATGTTTTTAGAATAAAAAATAATACAGTCTATAATTTATTATTTTTATATGCTGCTGTGGAAACTGCCATTTTAGCTTCCGTAGATCTACTTCCTGGGTTGGCAGGATTATAAACAGAAGCTGCAGCTACAAATTGCAGCTACAGCTGCCTGTACACTCAGCATAAGTAAAACTAATTGCATACAAAAGCTGCTAAATATAAATGCTATTTTTTTTTTTTTTTGCTATTTAAAATATTTTATCATTTAATTATTCAAAAAAGCAATATAAAAAGAACCCTGACCACACTGGTCATTTAAGTACAGTGATATACTTTTTTCCTTGAGATCAGAAATCTTTAGAGTGTATTCAGAAAGCATTATCTACAGTTGTAGTCATGGGTGCTGGGATCACGTTATTTTAGTGCAATGTGTGTTAAGCTAATATAGTATGACAGGTTTTTAAGGTATCTTGGTATTGTTCCCATCCAGACCACTGAAAAGTGTTATTACTCCCTCCCTAAATATGTCACATCTTCTCCAGTTGTTAACCATAGAGAAACTTAGTGGTTATGGTATACTTATAATTACAGTTCATTTGAATATGATTTGCATAACAGTTTTGCTATTTTCTGTTTTACTAATGCTATGCTTTTAACATGACATTATCTCTGTATTTAGTGAATTCATTACCATTAGCTTGATGTTAACTAAGGTTTATGTCATATTAAATAATTTAACATTTGACATTATGTCACCCCCTCAACCCTGCTACACTGGTTTTTGCAAGTTGGCAGATTTTAATTTCTTGACATAGTGTCCCAGTTGGCACTATCACAGCTTGACAATTACCTACCTATATTATTGAGGCAGTCTGGTCACCCATATATAATACACACAATTTATGCATAGTAAAGTATTTTTGCCATGGGTTTCCAGAGCATTTTTGAAGTGAGCCTCATAATGTTGAGAACATTAAAAAAATGTATTAAATGCAGAAAATTACCTCTTTAAAAACTTTGAGCAATAAATGATAATGAACTAATCATGTAACAGAAGATAGATAGAGACTATTCAGGTTCTTTAAAATATCAATATATATCACAGAGTTATTAAACTAAATAAAGACAAAAATACGGATGTTAACAAGCATGAGTACAAAACCTACCACAGTTATCCATAGTATTTATCCACTACAACTCATTCCCCCCTGCAGCATGGGGGGTTTATTTCAAGTACAAGTGGGGTTCTTTTAAAACAACTCTTGCAGGGGTTAACTTTATTTTCCATGGGGGTCTGTATAGACCCCCATGGTTATTTAGATGGGGTGATTGGGCAGGGAGGGATCTCTTGCAGCAGCGATTTAAATGGAAGGAATCCTCAGGGCGTGACTTTAGGGCGTTCTCTAGAGCAGTTTCTCATCTGTAAAGCTTGGATTGTGCCTCCAACACTGAAACCTCTTATTGACAAGTCAAGGGTTTACGGAAGTGAGCTGAGTGCCCTTATGTAGACGAGCAAAATATCTACATACTGTTGTAGTTTTTGGAAACAAAGCTCCCACAGACGATTGACGGCAGTGCCTTAACTTAGAGCACCTCATTTACATAGGTCCATATGACTGCAATTTAACAACAAAAAGGATTTAATTTAAAATGCCAAGCTCTTAAAAGGTGTTGCATATTTCACCATCAATACAAGTTGATGACAGCCTTGCATACTTTGCTAAACTGTTGCTATAAATATATATTGGTTTATGGCCAGCTCCTGTTTTTATGAGACCACGTCAAAGAGTTTATGTGTATATTATTCTTACAATGTTGCAAGGTGTTAGCCGGGTTCATTTTAAAAGCAGTAAAGGCGAACATAATAATCTGTTTCAACATACAAATTTAAATGGTGATAATTATGTTCAATTAATGAATTAAAAAGCCAAAATATATAATTGATTGATGGGATGCACAGTTTGTAGTTGGCAAATATTAGGGCCAGACAATACAGGGCTTATATTATCAGTAAAAATCAGAGTTTAATTGGTCTTTATACAGCTTATGTGAGGTGTAGAAGCTGTTTAGCCAAAGATTAGCTGAAGTTTGGAGGTTTATTGCACTGTAGCTCGCCTCCGTTTTGGACTGTAGTTTAAACTATTTTCATTCTAACTGCAGTGTAGAGCTACTGTATTCCCATTGATTATTTTAAAAGTTTAGTCATTGCTAGTATTCAGATTTGTATATACTTTTATTTAGTCTTTTAAAATAATTATAATAAAGGTTAAAGATGTTGCTCTCAGAGTGGCTTATCATGGCCATAGAACTAACCTATTAAGGTTGGTTTGTTCTCTGATGAGCACCTCTGAGTTGTTTTGTATAATAAAGGTTGTCTTAATTTCCTCCTATGTATGTTCCCTTTATCAAAATCCCAAAATGGAATTGTTCTTTTTTCTTTATCTAGTGGTTGTTGGTGCTTTTTGTTTCAACATTTACTGGACTGAATAATATATATGAAATTGGCATCATAAATATATTGTGTGTTTGGAGTGCATTATTTCACACATTTTCATTCCTGATTTTACTTCATTCTTTCCTTTACTCAAAGTTATTTTTTTTTTAGATTTGCATTGGGTTATCCTGTTTTTTTCTTGTGTCAAATACAAGGTGGTGTAAATATATATGGGTAATAAAATGTTTAGCTGTTGGAAATAACTCCTCAGAATACAAGCCAACCCACGGGTCAAAAAAAGGTGAAATATACCCTCAGATGTATATTTATAAAAGAATTCACCCGTCAGCTTTTAAAAAGGCCATGTGAGTTACTGATCAAAGTTTCCATGTTGAACAGGTGTTGACATTCTCTACTTTCCTAAAAGGTCATTACTTTAAACTGTATTAGTTTATACTATACTGCTGTTTGCATATACAATGTATTCCTATAACACCAATTAATACAATATTTGCAATTTTTTTAATAAAAGTTATTTTGAATAACTAAACTTAACAATAGGCAAATGTTTTTAGAAAGCCAAAGTTTTTTTTCACAATTTCTATATAACATGTAAAAAAACAATGTTGGAGGACATATAATGTCATAGAATCCCAAGAGCTTTCTTGATGGGAATGCCCAGAGGTCCCCACCAATATCTCTCTAGGATTTCCATTTATATATTAAAACTATATCTAGTATTTATGTGACATATATTTGCTTTAGACTTTTCCATCCAGTTTGTCCTATCAGCCTAACAAATTGTTTTGGTTTGCAAATGGCTAGTACCTGGAAATAAACCATTTTGCTACATGGCTATTATAGCTAGGAACAAGTAGTTATACCGTTGATATGTTATAGCTAACAAACTGTTAGATAAATTTAACAAGATTTCTCTTTAACCTTCTCCAAGTGAAAGCACTGAAGTGTGAACAATGACATCCTTTTAAGTACTAACCACAGTAGTCTTAAAAAGGAGAGTCTTTATGTTTAAATAAAATGATGTAACTATTACAGAGAGGTAAACGCCATGAATAACATGCACCTGTTAACTTCAGGAGAGAGAATTTAAAGAAAACATTGATAGAATTAAGACTCATCAAACTGCCATATAATGTATTTATGGTTTTATATGACAGGTACAGCATCAAGAAGCTATGGCTATGGCAAAATATATGTTCTTTCACTTGCATTAGTTTTCGTGAGGATTTGTGCAATTTTTAAGAGCTCATATCCATTACCAGCATACATTTCCTTGTGCAATCAGTTAGTTATTTATGCAGCTTGTTAAATCATCTCATATCTAGAGCTTGGAAAATTATTTTCCTTTCTGATACCATTGTAAGGATCACACATTCCAGATGGTGGTCATGCTAGAGCAGACATGCTGTCTGGCAAAAATTCACACAGGACTTGATACTCTAAAGTTGCGGAGAAGGGGTAAGGTGCCTGGATTTTATGCAGAAACAAACCTGAGAATATAGAATATGGACCATAGCAGTATAGACAGCAATTGTGAATCCACCCAACAAAGAGAGAAAAATACTTTGTTACAAAATAAATGATCACTGCACTCCCTTATTTACAATGTGCTGTTTTGAAGAAATATAATTGATAATGAACAAACTAAAAAGTAATAATAGAACCTCTATTTTTTATCATTATAATTGTTTGTACTTAATGGTGAGCAGACATTGCCTTGTGTGAGTTCCTTGATTGAGCTGCTTGTAAACTAATGAGATTTTCATTAGCCTGAGTGCGGCATTGGGTCTGAGGATTGCTACATTACAATTGAAGCAGATTACCTTTTTCTGTTTATTTAAAATCTCTTACCACCTGTAGAAGATCAGCATAAATAATAATGACCAGGAAGGAAAAAGAAAGAATTCAGTAGGAATAGCAGATAAATATAAACAAACTAGCGAATTGCCCGTCAAAAAATGACGGCAATGAAATTGTAAGGTAGCTAATGCTGTTTAGTGTGTAATAATGAAATATATAATACATTAATAAATGAATATACTTTACCTATTTTAAAGCATTGTGTGGAAGAGCTGTGAATGTGTTTTGATGTTGCTGCAGCATTAGTGGTGTGGATCTGCTGTGTAAGCGTGCTGAATGTGTGCAGTGTAACACTGTGCGTGCGCGAGCCCAAACCGTTGTCGTGTACTTCCGCATTGGCGTAAAATGGCGAGTAATGTGTGGTACACGTTTGTATCGGAATATCCGTAGGTGTTTTGTGGTGTTTTGCGAGTTTCTTGTGGTGTTTTGCGAGTTTAGAGTGCTGTAGCCTCGTTTTCGTTTTGTTCGGCGGCCATTTTTTCTCTCGCTTCGATTTTTTTTTAGTCTCTAAACTGTTTTATTTGGAGTAAAATCGAGGTGTAAGTTGTATTTTTGAGGTGCTGGGTGCTCCCTCTTGGTGTAGGTAAGTTTTTTATGTATGTGGTGTGTGTATGTATTGTGTTTTACATTTTGTAATGTTCGCGAGTTGCGTCCGAGTGTTGCGAGTCCGTAATGTGTGTGAACGTGTGTCGTATGTTGTTTGCGAGTGTCGTAGTGTGTCGTACTGTTTGGGTTGCGACGTGAAGTTTGCGAGGGTCGCAGTTGCTGGCAAGGAGCGCTTTGCGAGGTCCTCAGGTGCTGGCATGGAGCGCCTACGGCGCTCCATGCCAGCAACTGAGACCCTCGGGCAGTGCCCTCGCTTCGCGAGGGCACTGCCCGAGGGTCTCAGTTGCTGGCAAGGAGCGCCTTCGGCTGCGCGAGCAGCGGCCCTCGCAAGCGTGAGCAACGGGCCGTACGCTGCGGGCAAGGGCCTCAGTTGCTGGGATGGAGCGCCTTCGGCGCTCCATCCCAGCAACTGAGGCCCGCAGCCCTCGCTACGCGAGGGCCGCGGGCTCGCTATGCGAGTTTGCAAGCGTGAGCAACGGCCCGTACGCTCACAACTATATATGTGATTATGTAACGATGATGGAAAATATAACAAATGTAGCAGGTTTTCATCTCTCCCATAATAAAGAAACCCTCCATTGATCCTTCTTGCCGGGCTATCACTCCATCTCTCTGCTCCCCCAAGCCTCCAAACAGTTCAAAATCCTAACACTAACTTACAAAGTCCTGAACTGATCTGCTCCTGCTTACATTTCTACTCCAAATACACCCCAACTATCCGGCTGCACTCTGCCCATGAGTTGAGCCTCCTGATCCCTTATGTGTACCTTCTCCCATAATCACCTATACCCACAGGACTTCTCAAGAGTAGCCCAACTCTTTGGAATGCTTTACCTCACTCCAAGAGACTCTCCCCAAGCCTTTAGATATTGAAATGCTCTTTGAATATCCACTTGTTTACCTCCTTAACCATGTTAGTATCTTAAAACAAGACTATCTATGTTGGCTGTCACACCTCTTTCCCTATAAAATCTATAAACCATACAGTCCTTCTCCTCATGTCTCTACAGACCCTAATTCCTCATAAACTGTAAGCTCTCAAATAAAATATAATAATAATACAACCCAACTTTAACTGTATGTAATTTAACTTTATTACATGTAGATACTGAAAAAATACATAATGTCAAAAATATGTATTTTCAGTTTAAGGTTTATAAAACACTGTCATAGTTAAAATACACAGTGCTAGCCAATTATATAATTTACAACTTTATATGAAGTTGTCTCTCATTTATTCTCTTTTGAAAGAGTGTAAATATATTGAACACAGTTATTTAATTAGAAGGATATATGCATTTGAATGTTACCTTGAATTATGTATTAATTTTTCATTTGATTTTAATAAGTCCAGTTGTATAACAATACACTTTCATGAACTGAATAATAATTAGAAATTTTACATAAATGTCATAAGTTATTACAAGCAATATAAAGATTGATATCAATCTTTACCATGTTATTATTTTTCAGAATATTAGAATTCCTTTTTATGTGAATATATTGAAAATGATTCTAAAACAATTATGCATTCTATATTAAGCTTTTCACATATAAAAATCAATTATTTATCTATTGAAACTTGCAAAATGATGATATAAATGATTAATTAAATCATAGCAATAACAATAATTAAACATCTTTTAAAACTATATTAAATAACCACTTATTTAACGGAGTTATAAACAAAACTGATTTGATTGAACACTAACTTTATTTAGACAATAGTCTTTTATAACATAAACCTAGGGCATTACATTTACGGCCTCTATCTATCTATCTATCTATCTATCTATCTATCTATCTATCTATCTATCTATCTATCTATCTATCTATCTATCTATCTATCTATCCAGGAATTCCCTATTTAATGCTGTAGATAGATTCTGGGCAATAGGCGTGTTAAGCAAAACAGTGCCATAGGCGCTCATCCCTACGACCCGCGGAACTACACATCAACAGAAATCTCAATTACACAATTCACAATGCGAGACCCGTAGCAGTTTAAAAAAAATTGCATGGAAAAGTTATAGCCCGTAACACTTGAAAAAAGGAAAGCAGGACGACCAAAGAATACGAGGTCCAAAAAATACGAAGTTAACGGCCGAACCGCCACATACAAAAACAACAGCACAAAGAAAAAAAAAAACATCACACACAGCACAGGGGGACAGCCAGGACATCTGGGAGTGGGTTTGCACGACAATTTAAACATAATTTGGCAACACGAAAATCACCTAAACGCCCCAAAAAATGGGCGCCGAAAAAAAATTAAAACGAGGCTACATGACCACTAAACACGCAAAACACAGCCAAGCACATAAGATGCTTACACAGGAACGTACGAGGTATAAAATACACTATTAGGGAGAATGGAAAACGCTCCACACCTGCGTAACACATAGACAATCGCCGCCATTTTACATTACCATTTTAAATTGCCGAATTACACAGCTAAACAAATGGTTTGTCCTCACGCACACTCAGCCTATTTACACTGCACACTTCACACATTGCTGACACTTACACCTTAGGTCATCAACAGTGCAAATGTACATTGTATGCTGCAGAAAAATCAAAACAGATTGTTAGCTCTTCAGGATATTGCATGCTGCATATATTAATTTACAAATAGGTAAAGTATATTAATTTATTATTTTATTAATTCATTAATTATCATTAAAAAAAAAAATATATATATATATATATATATATATAAAAAAAAAGGACCAGGGGAGAGGATCGCAATGAGAGCCAAAGGCGATTTGCACAGCCCTTGCAATGAGCGCCAAAGGTGCTCAGACCACCAAAAGTACACGAGCGGAGAGGCTCGCAATGATCGCCAAAGGCACCCAGCACAGGGCTCACATTGAGTGCTGAGGGTGCTCAGAGGACCGAAAGTACACCAGGGGAGAAGATCGCAATGAGCACCAAAGGCATTCAGAGCGGGGCTCACAATAAGCGCTGAAAGTGTTCAGAGGACCAAAAGCCTTACATTATGTGGCAAACAGCATTCCCAGCCTTACAATTTGATTGAATGTCATTCTTTGACGGGCAAGTCACTAGTTTGAAATAAGGATGATCCCATTCTTTAACACTAAAAATACAGGACTTAATATGGACTTGGTACTCTTAGAGAGGTGTTTGTCCAACAGGAAAGATATCACTGTGGGCTACAGTGCTCTGCTTTTTCATGTATGTATTGTGTATATAGTATGTGTATATATGTTTCCTTTGCTCTGTTGTGTTTATTCCCCATATACAGTATGTATTTACCTGATGATGTCAGATGCTGTCTCCACTCTATCTGCATCTGCTGTTTTTATTCAAACTGAGGGTTCCATCTCATGTTAGTATTGCTTCAGACTTGATAAAGAGAGGTTGAGCCTCTCGAAAACTCGTTATTATAAGTAAGACGCTTGTCCAATACAAAAGGTATCAAATTATATTGCAATACTCCTTCTAATCTATATATATATATATATATATATATATATATATATATATATATATATATATTAATAATTACTAAATTACTAGATCACTGGATATTCACAGCTGCTTCACTCTTCAATTTATATATATATATATATATATATATATATATATATATATAGATATATATATATACGTGTTTGTGTTTAGTAGCACATGTAAAAATATTTACTTATATTTGTTTCAAGCAGTTATATATTATATATTTACCAATAAATGTTATATTTATTTCATATTTACCACGATAAATAATTCTGCTATACAACAGAATACATATTGCTACATGGCTACTGTTAATTATTAATACAATGTTCTGAAAGTGTCACACTTTCTCCATGGTGACAGAGTATAAAGCTTGGTGCAAAAAGAATGACTGACTATATAAATGTAGTTTTGTTTGCATATGTCAGAACAAACCACGAATGTGCAGAGCACAAATATTTCACATCTGCTTCTGTTTACATCTTACACACAACAGTACTGTTAACTGCTCAGTAATAAATTGACTATTGACACATTACCCACACTGCTTTTGTAAATATGTAGTTGCAAACAAACCACTAACAAGTCTATTTCAATCAGGTCTCCGAGTAAATCAACATATGTAGGTCTAAATGATTTGCTAGTTAAAATGTGTCTTGCAAGTAGCTTTTTAAAGGTTTGTAGGCAGCATCAATTAGGCAGCAATTATCTGTGAAGTGGAAAAAGGATAATCTGAAAGGAATAATATAAGCAAAGTGAGATTCTCAGATACACTGCTGAACTGCGAAGCAAGGGCACCGACTAGTGAGCAAATCCTCTTAGTTGGGTTTTCAGACAATTGTATTTTTGTGAACCTAAGTCTGATGAAGGAACCATAGTCTTCCGAAAGCTTACTTAGTTTTTCTCATCAGTTAGCCATTACATCTATCATCTTTATACTTATTTTTTTATTTGACTTTATTTTATTGCAAAAACAAAACAATAAACTAATGGCCTAGTATAAAAGAAGTATTGTATTGCATGTATTGCAGTTTAATTGAAGGTATACTAATAGTTAATTAAAGGTAATCAAATGGAAGAATGAGCTTAATTAAATCTTGTTTATAAAATTAGAATTGCAGGTGTTTGTTGTGAAGCTTTATGTCAGGGTTACCAATATGAAAATATAAATGATATATTACACATCAGTTCATAAAAAAAGACTGAACAGGCAGAGTGTTAAATTACATTAAAAAGCATGAGTCATTGTTAAAGCAGAAACCTGTATTCTAAAGTAAAAAATAATAAGCATAAACAAAATGCAGGTACATAAATAATAACATATTTAGTTGTATTTATTGCCAGTTAAAAAGTAGGATTTAAAGGACCACTGAAACCTGACATTTTTTTCAGTTTAATTATTAGTACATTTTATAATGTATTTTATTGTGTTCATATATTTTTAAAATAAAGAGAAAATAATATTCTACTGATTGTTTAGGCTTTCTATTTCTCACTAAAGATGCAGCCATTTTGTTGTTCACAGGCCTTTAATTATAGCAATCAATCCATCTTTCTAATGCTGCAGTGGCAAAATTAATATGCAACACAGCACCATGGGTGCACACATACGATTATTTCACTTTTTCATGCAATGTCACAGATGACAATGCAGCGACCAGGTAAAAGTATGCTGGGCCGGTTTACATGTTCATTTGCAACTGCAGCATTAACAACATGGAGTCATCAAGAGAGGACTGGACTATAAATAAAATAACTAAATCATGGGTGTAGGAACTAGGGGGGGGGGCTGTATTCCCCCCCCCCCCACTGCCCAGAATTATTCTGGCTCCTACACCCCTGGCCTAAATAATGAGTACCGTATATACTTGAGTATAAACCAAGTTTTTCAGCCCTTTTTTTAAGGCTAAAAAGGGCCCCCTCGGCTTATACTCGAGTCACTCTCCCCCCGTGTCTCTCTAACCCCCATGTCTCTCTAACCCCCCGTGTGTCTCTCTAACCACCCCCTGTGTCTCTCTAACCACCCCCCGTGACTCTCTAACCCCCCTGTGTCTCTTTCCCTCCCCTCCTCATCCTCAACCCCCCCTCCTCATTCTAAACCCCCCTCCTCACTTTACCCCTCTAAATACCTCCCCCTTTCCCCTCACTTACCTCCATCTGCAGCTTCTGCTCTGGCCTCCGCTCCTTCCGGCGTCTTGACCGGGTCAAGACGCAATTTATGTTTAAAGTCTGAAAACATATAGTCTGCAATCCAATAATTTATATTGATAGATATTAGGCTGACTGTAAAGTGAAAGGAAAACCAAATAAAAATAAAATTCTCTTTATTTCAACTTTTAAAAACAATAATCATAATAATTACTTTATGGACAGAGATTACATCTTTAGAAGTTTCATGAACTTGACAGTGTATTTTTCACTCTACCTCACTGGTCTGTCTCTCTGATTACCTGAGCCCACTGCTTAATTTCCACAGCTAAGACACCATATTGTTCACTTTGCCTCACTGGCCTGTCTCTCTGGTTTTCCGAGCCCACTTCTACATTTCCACAGCTAAGGTACTGAGAACTGAAGACTTCCACTACATTTACTGATTAATAATTCTTATGATTATATCTATTATTATAACTACTGACATTGTTAGTTCCTCTGGATAAAATGGTGTACCTCTGTAATTCTTTGTAACCTCCCCCCATTATTTGCATATACTTCTAACAACCCTGTGTTTAAACCCTTTAACTCACACATTCTAAAGATATTTCCACTCTCTTCCAGACACCATATTGTTCACTCTGCCTCACTGGTCTGTCTTCCCGGTTTCCTGAGCCCACTGCAACATTTCCACATCTAAGGTATTGAGAACTGTAGACTTCCACTACATTTACTGATTATTAATTATTATGATTAACTTTGTTATTATAACTACTGACATTGTTAGTTTCTCTTGATAAAATTGTGTACCTCTGTAATTCTTTGTAACCTCCCCCCATTATTTGCATATACTTCTAACAACCCTGTGTTTAAAGCCTTTAACTCACACATTCTAAAGCCATTTCAACTCTATTCCAGACACCATATTGTTCACTCTGCCTCACTGGTCTGTCTCTCTGGTTTCCTGAGCCCACTGCTACATTTCCACAGCTAAGACACCATATTGTTCACTCTGACTCCCTGGTCTGTCTTCCTGGTTTCCTGAGCCCACTGCAACATTTCCACATCTAAGGTATTGAGAACTGTAGACTTCCACTACATTTACTGATTATTAATTATTATGATTAAATTTGTTATTATAACTACTGACATTGTTAGTTTCTCTTGATAAAATTGTGTACCTCTGTAATTCTTTGTAACCTCCCCCCATTATTTGCATATACTTCTAACAACCCTGTGTTTAAAGCCTTTAACTCACATATTCTAAAGCCATTTCAACTCTATTCCAGACACCATATTGTTAACTCTGCCTCACTGGTCTGTCTCTCTGGTTTCTTAAACCTAATCCCCTCCCGACCTGCCCCTCATCCACCAGCCCCTTGTTACTCTTAATGTATTGATTCACACACATTTTTTACAGCTGATCAATTAGCAACACCTGCTAACTAGTCATATTAACCCTTTAAACAATGTTTCCTCTTACCTTCTTCTTCTTCATATGCCCCTGCCTTTTCCTCAGGCTCTTCTTCTCAACTATTCCCCTTCTTTTCTCCAACATAACCTTCTTACTTTTCATGCCCTCTCCTCCTCTCTTATGCCCCCACAAGCTACTTTTATTAAAAGGCATATACAAGTGAGATGGGTTTTGAAATCATCTGATAGAAGAGCATTCTATTTATCTAAGAAAAAATGTTTACATGTAAAAATGTTGACAACCCCAGACACAGTTGCTGCGCTAGAGAGTTCATTTTTGCAAAACTGAACCCTCTATTTCTGCGCATGCGCAAGCTGATTGGCTTTTCAGCCACTCAGCAAAGACTCTTGATATCAGCCGTGATGTCAGCTCTGCTTCCAATTATCTATGAGCACAGCTCAGAGGTTTTGTAACCCATCACTGGAGAGAGGAGGGAGGAGGAGGGAGAAGGGGGGGCAGCGGTTGCAGAAACTGCGCTTGAGTGTGTATGTCTGGGTGCACCAGTATGGATGTCTGTGCGAGTGAGGGTGTGTGTGCGAGTGGGTGTGTATGTCTGTGTGAGTGAGTGTTTATGTATTTGTGAGTGAGTGTGTGTGTCTGTGTGAGTGAGTGTTTGTGAGTGAGTGTGTATGTCTGTGTGAGCGAGAGTGTATGTCTGTGTGCACATGTGTGTATGTGTGAGTGATTGCGTATGTCTGTATGAGTGAGTGTGCATGACTGTCTGTGTGAGTGAGTGTGTGTGAGTGTATATGTCTGTGTGAGTGTGGATGAGTGAGTGTGTATGTCTGTGTTAGTGTGCGTGAGTGAGTGTTTGTGTCTGTGTGAGTGAGTGTGTGAGTGAATGTGTATGTCTGTGTGAGTGTCTGTGTGAATATGTGTGTCTATGTAAGTAAGTGTGTGTGTCTGTGTGTGTGAGTGAGTGTGTATGACTGTGCAAATGAGTGTGTCTGTTAGAGTGAGTCTGTGTTAGTGTGTGTGCCTGTGAGAGTGAGTATATGTGATTGAGTGAGTGTGTCTATGTAAGTGAGTATGTATGTCTGTGTGAGTGAGTGTGTATGACTGTGTGAGTGAGTGTGCATGTCTCTGTGAGTGAGTCTGTGTTAGTGAGTGTGTATGTCTGTGTGAGTGTGTGTGTCTGTGTAAGTGAGTGTGTGTGTCTGTGTGAGTGTGCATGTCTGTGTGTCTGTGTGAGTGAGTGTGTATGTCTGTGTGTGTGTGTTTGTGTGAGTGTGGATGTCTGTGTGTGTGTCTGTGTGAGTGAGTGTGTGTGTCTGTATGAGTGAGTGTGTGTGCCTGTGTGAGTGAGTGTGTGTGTCTGTCTGTATGAGTGAGTGTGTGTGTCTGTGTGAATGAGTTTGTATATGTGTATGAGTGAGTCTGTGTGAGTCAGTGGGTATGTCTGTGTGAGTGAGTGTGTCCCCCCGTGGGAGTGAGTGTGTGTGTCTGTGTGAGTGAGTCTGTGTGAGTGAGTGTTTATGTCTGTCTGAGTGTGTCTGTGTGTCTGTGTAAGTGAGTGTGTATGTCTGTGTGAGTGAGTGTCTATGTCTGTGTGAGGGAGTGAGCGTGTCTGTGTGAATGAGTAAGTGTGTGTGTCTGTGTGAGTGAGGGTGTGTGTCTGTATGAGTGAGTGTGTGTGCCTGTGTGAATGAGTTTGTATATGTGTATGAGTGAGTCTGTGTGAGTGGGTGGGTATATCTGTGTGAATGCATCTGTGTGAGTGAGTGTGTGTCACCCTGGGAGTGAGTGTGTCTGTGTAAGTGAGTGTGTGTGTCTGTGTGAGTGAGTGAGTGTGTGCATCTGTGTGAGTGAGTGTATGTGCGAGTGTGTGTGAGTGTCTGAGTGTGATTGTCTGAGTGTGTGAATGTCTGTGTGACTGTCTGTGTGAGAGTGTATAACGGGGCAATTCACTGGGGCTGGGGGAGGTCACAGGGCAATTCACTAGGGCGGGAGGGCAAATCACTTGGGCTGGGGCAGGTGATGGGGCAATTTAAATGGGCAGGGGGAGGTGATGTGGCAGTTTACTGGGGCTGGGGTAGGTGATGGGGCAATTCACTGGGGCTGGGGGAGGTCATGGGGCAATTCATTGGGGCTGGAGGGCAATTCACTGTAGCTGGGCCAGGTGATGGGGGAAATTCACTTGCCCTGAGGGAGGTCACAGGGCAATTCACTGAGGCTAGGGGAGGTCACAGGGAATTCACTGGGGCTGGAAGGCAATTCACTGGGGCTGGGGAGGTGATGAGGCAATTTACTGGGGCTGGGTGAGGTTACGGGGCAATGTTTTGTTAATCTGAATTTTATGTGATCGATCAGAACACAATAGTCTATGTTGGTGAAGTGAAATGAGAAAAATATATACATAAAACAATTTTTTAGAAATAGAAAACAAAAAATTGGCATGTGCCTATGTATTCACCCCCTTTGTTATGAAGCCCATAAAACGCTCTAGTGCAACCAATCACCTTCAGAAGTCACATAATTAGTGAAGTTATGTCCACCTGTGTGCAATCTAAGTGTCACATGATCTGTCATTACATATACACACCTTTTTTGAAAGGCCCCAGAGGCTGCAACACCTAAGCAAGAGGCATCACTAACCAAACACTTCCATGAAGCCCAAGGAATTCTCCAAGCAAGTAAGGGACAATGTTGTTGAGAACTACAAATCAGGGTTATGTTATAAAAAAATATCCAAATCTTTGATGATCCCCAGGAGCACCATCAAATCTATCATAACCAAATGGATAGAACATGGCACAACAGCAAATCTGCCAAAATACGTCCGCCCACCAAAACTCACGGACCAGGCAAGGAGGGCATTCATCAGAGAGGCAGCACAGAGACCTAAGGTAACCCTGGAGGAGCTACAGAGTTCCACAACAGAGACTGGAGTATCTGTACATAGGACGACAATAAGCTGTACGCTCCATAGAGTTGGGCTTTATGGCAGAGTGGCCTGAAGAAAGCCATTGCTTTCAGCAAAGAACAAAATGGCACGTTTGAGTTTGTGAAAAGGCATGTGGGAGACTCCCAAAAGGAATGGAGACAGATGCTCTGGTCTGATGAGACTAAAATTGAACTTTTCGGCCATCAAAGAAAATGCTATGTCTGGCGCAAACCCAACACATCACATCACCCAAAGAACACCATCCCCACAGTGAAACATGGTGGTGGCAGCATCATGCTGTGGTAATGTTTTTCAGCATGCAGGACTGAGAAACTGGTCAGAGTTGAGGGAAACTCAATGCTGCCACCACCATGTTTCACTGTGGGGATGTTTTTCAGCAGCTGGGACTGGGAAACTGTTCAGAGTTGAGGGAATTATGGATGGTGCTAAATACAGGGATATTCTTGAGCAAAATCTGTACCACTCTGTGCGTGATTCGAGGCTAGGACGGAGGTTCACCTTCCAGGAGGACAATGACCCCAAACACACTGCTAAAGCAACACTTGAGTGGTTTAATGGGGGGAAAAATGTAAATGTTTTGGAATGGCCTAGTCAAAGCCCAGATCTCAATCCAATAGAAAATCTGTGGTCAGACTTGAAGATTGCTATTCACAACCGCAAACCATCCAACTTAAAAGAGCTGGAGCAGTTTTGCAAGGAGGAATGGGCAAAAATCCCAGTGGCAAGATGTGGCAAGCTCATAGAGACTCATCCAAAGCGACTTGGAGCTGTGATTGCCGCACAAGGTGGTTCTACAAAGTATTGAGGGGTGAATAGTTGCACATTGACTTTTTCTGTTATTTTGTCCTATTTGTTGCTTCACAATAAAAAAATAAAGAAACATCTTCAAAGTCATGGGCATGTTTTGTAAATTAAATGATGCAAATCCTCAAATAATCCATGTTAATTCCAGGTTATGAGGCTACAAAACACGAAAAATACCAAGGGGGGTGAATACTTATGCAGGGCACTGTAAAAAAATCAGTCAATGAAGAGTCACAGACCTTGTTGTGGGAATTACAGAAATCTAAAGGAAAGATGCATCTCAATTAACAGACCAAAAAGATAAAATGTATTATGTATGCTAATTTCCACTGGGATTTTCAGGGGGTGTCAACATTGATAGAAAACTGTTTGCAAATGCAAGAAATTCAGAAAACTTCAGGTTAATGGTTTACATTTTTATTTTGTTATTTTTTTTGCAATTTTTTTTTCCATACACTACTAATTTTCTCTATCAGATGCATTAATTTTCCAGCTTACTTGCATATACCTTTAAACTGTGTTCAAATTGTGTGTCTCCTAAGTTTCCCACTTGCAGTTTATATTATCCGTCCACTAGGGGCAGATAACATATTGCATACTAGAGCCATTCACTTTAAAATGACTTTGCATCAGACCACTTCTCTCACCAACTAATGAATAACTTGCCATTGTATTCAAGATATAAGAAAGCTTACTTAAGCTTTAATGTAATTGCAAAAGGTGATTATTTGTGAGATACAAAATCTCTACCACAAATATCTTCCCAGCATGTATCACTGGTTTATTAATTTCACCACCTATAGTCTTCAACCAGTTCCCAAAACTTTTTAATGGCAAGCTTATTTGCTGATCATGCACAGGATTGCTTTAGCAAGTAAAAATATTAACAGA
The DNA here is from genome assembly GCA_027410445.1 of Discoglossus pictus. Classification (NCBI taxonomy): domain Eukaryota; kingdom Metazoa; phylum Chordata; class Amphibia; order Anura; family Alytidae; genus Discoglossus; species Discoglossus pictus. The sequence continues at coordinate 339,491,641 of CM050167.1, read as the reverse complement.
AGGCTGTTACAATCCAACCAGAAAAAAGTTAGGAGTGAAAATCAATGGCAAATATTAGTATTATTTTGTTCTACACGTAAACAATTGTAACATTCCCCCTGCAAAAAAATTGATTGTGTTTGCAAAAAGTTTGTGAGCACTTGCTAGGGCCCAAAACCTTAAGTAAATACCCACAAAAGCTTGGATTCTGAGTGCACATAAACTATTACTAGAATTCTACCATTTACCGCTGCAATCATGGAATAGAATGGGTTAATAATAAAATAATACAATTATAATAATAATAATAATAAAGGAATGTGAGGGGGTATATGAACCCTCCACCTATGCCCCACTACCCCCTAATATAAAAAAAAACATTGGGGTCACTTAAGACTCGTACTAAACACAAGAAACATTGGACCACCTTCCTCAAGCCCCGGAAACTTAAACAAATAAAATATACAAATATAATAATAAAATGTTTACATTAATATAAAAACCTACACTTAAAAAATAATCAGTTAAGGAAATAAAATTGGTTAGGAAGACCAAAAAGTGATAAATGAATACGAACTCCATTTTATGTTTGTGTGTCAGAATCCGAGCAACTGTATTTGGAAAAAACGCTCGGTTAGAACCCAAGATTCCACCATTTAATTGTTGTTATTTGTATATCATCAGTAATAAAGCTTTTGCATAATCCATGTTGATAAAAGACCTTATATCCTCATCTTCTGGCTATCCAAGTAAAGGCCTCTTCTTAATTGAGTGAAGATCCTTGAGTTCTCAATCTTTTGCCCATCCAAAGAACATCTAAAAAAATGTGTGCTGCTCCATAAAAAGAAAATACTAAAAACTAAGAGAGTTATTGAAACAATCAACCAGAGAATAGAATATAAGATTTGTATCCCCTTCTCTGATTGGTTGTCTAAACAGCCAATCAGCTACAGGCAACAGTATTTTTATGTACTTTTCTGATTGGTTTTGACTGGTTGGAAATATTTACCAATCATAAAAATGGAAAATAGAGCTCTCTGGTTAATCAAGTAACAAGTCAGAATGAGCAGATAACAACCTCATGATCCTGATTCTTAACCAAACAGAAAGGAGAGGTAGCATAGATTGACCATGATGGGGATATATAGTCCATGGGGATCCATGGGGACCCCCATGATAGAGTGATATGGGGGTCTATAGGGCCCCCCACAGTAAGGATTAATGTTAGCGGCCTTTAGGTAGAATCTTTAGAGGCCATGAGAGTCTATAGTGGCTTTGTATCAAAATTAAGAAGGGAAATTGTATATTTCACTAAACCCTATGGGTTATATGCCGCAATTAATGCAGGTGCCTGCCAAGAAATTAATACTTACTCACACAATAGTACAACATAATTTATTCTTAGATTGAGAAGTACTCAAGAGTACTTACCGTCTCAGTGGTGATCAAGCTTCTTTGCGAATCGGGTTCAGTGTCCAAGATGGATGTGATTACATTTTAAGATATGCAATGGAGGTCTGTCAAACTTGGCAAGATCAAGGTACTGTTTAAATTAAGATCCTTATGTTGATATATGTTTGCCAAACTAAATACTTAGTTGAATAGTGATTGGCCACACATAATAACTAATACTTGTGATGTTTTAGGGTCCAAAATGTGACAATTATACAGTGCATATTTTAATAGTACCTGGCCATGCAATTGTTTGTGGATGTACATATTTATGTGCAGGCTCTACATTGTGCTTTTAAATAGTGGGTTAATCAAAAGCCAACTGACTATTTGTATATATTAATTTATGTTAGTGGTTGAGTATAGGGAAGTCTGGGAGGGGGTTGGCAGAAAGTCAGCCAATTGACCGGGGATTGTCACTTAGAGTAGGAACCCTTTCTTGTGTATGTAAACACTAATTTATAATCTATTTGGAGAGTTTATACTCAAGATTTATATTCTTCCCTAAGATATCGACCTATAGAATTGAATTTAGATTCTTCTTCAGATACCACGAATGTGGAAAATCGGTATTTTACAATATAACCCTTGTATATTTTTATATGATGTTGATATTCTCCGACAATTGGATATTTTTATTTTTAATAAAGTAAATACAAGTTATATTTTAAAGATACTTCCCTGGGCTAGAGTGCTCTCAATCTAAAAAGAAATTCTGATAGAGGATAGGGGCTTTGGGGGCCCATCAATTTGCCACAACTGAGATTGCTGTTTGCCATAATATTCATGTTTTCAACTTTGAGAAGCAGGCCACCTATCACACTATCAACAATATGCCTTTTCATGCTCATCAGTATTTCTCCCAGCACTATTAACTTTGGCTTTCCATTTTATTTATTCTGGCCTTACTGTTAAATCTGCTTGGCATCAGAATTAGGGAAAATAATATAACAGAGTTACCAGGTCTGAAAGGCCATATATATATATCCATGCTTTTTCTCACTCATTTAGAGATGAACCTCCTCTGAATAGTGGATGAATTAGCCGACTGACCACATGATGGCAATATCTTTGATCAACACAATCTGACCCACCATGGAGCACACCATAGAGAATTAGCTGTGTGGACATATAAGGTATTATAGTTGCTTCTTATACACATGGGAGGGTTACTTCAGAAACTGGCTCATTCCAGTTTCCCCATGTGGCAGGAGGAATCCTTTGTTCTAAGGACATGTGACCTTAACTGACCAATGAAGGAAAGAGAATGAGTATGGGGTGGAGTTATCTATCAGGCAAAAAAAGAGTGATCTGAAAAATAAGTCTTTCTCTCTCTTCATCTTTTTTCTCCAGCTCTGTACATGGTCTGGTAAATATTATACTCTTGCACACATACATGGACAAAGCATTACAAACAGTATTTTATACTTGGTAACTATAGAATGTTTTTTCTGCTAAATGAATGTATTTGTATTAATTATTGTATTTTGATAAATACACATGTGTATCCTTAATTTGTAAGCCTCTTTGAATAAAAGTGTTCTGTAGAAAGCAAGAGTGTGAATACTAATTTACACTGAAAACGGACGAGATCAGAATAATAATTATTATAACCATAATTAATATTATTATAAAAAATAATAAATTAATTAATCAAAACCTTTTTCTAACACTTACACATGAGGTATTCCTCTTATAAATGGAATAAATAATGTGACAATATACAACCATGCCTCATTCTTTTCCCAATCTTCAACCATTCAGTTGTTTCATATTCTGCTTTGACAGTGGCTTCTTAGTCCACATGCAGATTTCTCAGGAGGCAGATTAAATAGACTGGTACTCCCGTCTCTTGAAAAACTTGCCACATTTTGTTGTGATCCACAAAATCAATGGTTTAGAATAGTCCATAGATCAGAGGTAAATTGTTTTCTTCATTATCCAGGCCTTTTGAGAAAACCTGGCTTGCACATCTGGTGGTTCTCTGTCCATATATTGTTGGAGTTGAGCTTGCTGACATTGGAAATGATTGCAATTGTTTGATAATTAGAGCACTCTGTGGCACTGCCTTTTTTGGGTGTTGAATGTAGACTGACCTTTTCCAGTCCATTGGCTACTGTTGAGTTTTCCCAATTTTTTGGCATAATGCATACAACACTTTCACAGCATCATCTGGTAGGATTGTGAACAGTTAAGCTGGGATTCCATCAACTCCTGCAGCCTTGTTAAAAGCAAGACTTTCTAGGACTCATCTCACATTACTCTCCAAGTTGTCTGGCTCGAAGTCATTAGACAAACTACTGAGATTATCAATGCTGTTAAAGGTATATAGACCTTTTATCTGGTTTTAAATGTTTCTCATCTAACAGACATTAATAAACATAAAAATGTATTAGACTGAAAACTTACTGATTTATTTGCAGCAAACTGAAATCTGGATTTCCACACACTCAGATCTGTCTACGTCGGCAACCCATACTTGCCTATATAAACACAGCATCCGAGTACGTTTTTTAACCCGTTTGTTACTCACTTAATGGATGCACAGTGCTAGTTCCCTGTTATAACCAATTAAATCTTTGGGTAGTGTCACAGCACAAACACTACCGTCAGTAAGGAGAGTGAGAGAGAGAAAGAGACTGCAGTAGCAGTAGTTGATACATACAATTGACTACCAGCAGGTGTGGTAGGGAAGATATGTGAAGCAAGAGCTAAGAGCAAACTGTGCTCAACTGGCTGTGTTCACTCTGCCAAACACCCCAGCCCCTCCTAAAACACTGAAGGGCAATTCAAAGGAAAAAAAAATCTATTTAGGCTGATAAGATATTCAGGGTGATTTTCTGTGTTTCTGCTCTATTTTGTTCTGCTTGGCATAAGATACAGTGGCTGAACCCTGGCACTGCAGCCTGTGTTTGATACAGCAGTATGAAGGCCTTTTATACGTAAACACTATCAGCCTTATTAAATTGCAATTCGGCAAATTCTAAAGAGCTCCATATAAGCACGTACCAGAAGATTTTAGTTAGTGAACTTCTATCCAAAAGCAAGGTCTTCACTAACTAAAAACTTCTGTAAAAAAAACATGCTATGTGTTTAAATAGAGCCCTTTAGAATTTGCCGAATTGCAATTTAATAAGGCTGTATGGCTCCTATTCAATTGAGCAATTGTTGTTTATTGGACCCCGTAATATAGCCCGCAAACTAATTTGCTATTCAATTGGAGTATTTTAGCGAGTCGCAAACAATCTACGGGTTACAGGCTGAAAAGACCTGCGGTTGTCAAAATCGGAACTTACAACTCATCCAGGCTTTTGATCTTTCAAGCCTGCAAAAGTTACAGTCGGTAAAATCTCAAATCCCTATTAAATTGCTGTTCCTCAAGCCAGCAAATGTTTTTACACCCGTAAATGGCAAATGTCGAAGAAATCCTATGGGTACCAGATGGGGAATGCGATAAAAGACATTAGAGTTAATTGTACAACAGTCTCAGGCTCGCAAATCTACAATAGAAAATATTGTTTAAATTTGTCATTTCGGTGTCATATCAATCTCGGGAATCAATGAGTTTATACATATCAGGCCACCCACAAGGCCTAAAACAGTATTGCCATTTATATTTAATATTTTGTACATTGCCGAATTGCACTTTGATCACATATCGGACCTCTAAACACTAATTGATTAAAGTAAAACCTCCACGTTTTACTGACGTGATGATGGTCTCATTAACTATTGGCCTTAGTTAAGGTAAGGTAGTTACGGCTTTGCTTAATTGATCATGCTCTGAAATGCTACATATGATTGCATGGTTTACGGGTTCGGCTTTCAGGCCGCTAAAGACCTACGGCCTGTATAACGTAATCTGCGGGCTTGCAATTGAATAAGGCCATATGTTATTCTTTTCTTAGGGAGATTTCATCTTTTCGGCTATAGATATATACATGGGAACAAATAAATCAATACTAACACTAACGTCTCTTTATTGTTGCCAGATATCATTTTATTGCAAACACTTTTTAGCCATATTACAGCTACAAAGAGCCCCTACATTAATTATACATATACTAAGAAATTGTCCGTCAAAAATTACGGGATTACAATTGTAATGCTGGCAATGCTGTTTGCCACACATTGTGAGCCTTTTGGTCTTCTGAGCACCTCCGGCACTCATCACGAGTCCCATGCTGATCGCCTTTGGCGCTCATATCATTGCCTCTCCCCCTGTGTACTTCAACATTCCTGCTTTTCACTGATCACCTTTCACTCATCACAGTGCTCTCAATGAGCGCCTTCAGTGCTCATTGCGACCCTTTCCTCCCGCCTACTGTACGGTCCGCTCATTGCAAGTTTTATTGACCTGCAAGTTTTGTGCTTGGGAATGCCATGTGTGTCTTTCCACCATCTCCCCCCTGTCCCTTCCCTGTGTCTTTCTCCTCTGTTGAATGTTTGCGTGCCGCGTGCTAACTGCCATTGGTTTTATTTTCTAAGTCCCGCATGCCTTTGCTCAGTCTCGTATTCATCCAGTTTCAGACTTTTTATGTTTTTTCATCTGCCGTTTTTTTCCTTGCTTAGCCGATTTTGGATTGACAAAAAAAACCAAATATAGCAAAAATTTGCTTGCAACCTCACTCCCAGGCTTCCTGGCTCTCCCCCTGTGCTGTGTTGTGATTGTGTTATTATTTTTGTTAAATTATTTTTTTAGTTTTTCGTGTTTTTAGAGTTACGTGATTTGGTCGCAGTTGCGACCCTTGCGACCCTCAACTGCTTGCCACCTACAGTGGATATAAAAAGTCTACACACCCCTGTTAAAATGTCAGGTTTCTGTGCTGTAAAAAAATGAGACAAAGATAAATCATTTCTGAACTTTTTCCACCTTTAATGTGACCTATAAACTGTACAACTCAATTGAAAAACAAACAAATCTTTTAGGTGGAGGGAAGAAAAAATATAAAAATAAAATAATATGTTGCATAAGTATGCACACCCTTAAACTAATACTTTGTTGAAGCACCTTTTGATTTTATTACAGCACTCAGTCTTTTTGGGTATGAGTCTATCAGCATGGCACATTTTGACTTGGCAAGATTTGCCCACTCTTCTTTGCAAAAACACTCCAAATCTGTCAGATTGCAAGGGCATCTCCTGTGCACAGCACTCTTCAGATCACCCCACAGATTTTCAATCGGATTCAGGTCTGGGCTCTGGCTGGGCCATTCCAAAACTTTAATCTTTTTCTGGTGAAGCCATTCCTTTGTTGATTTGGATGTATGCTTTGGGTCGTTGTCATGCTGAAAGATGAAGTTCCTCTTTATCTTCAGCTTTCTAGCAGAAGCCTGAAGGTTTTGTGCCAATATTGACTGGTATTTGGAACTGTTTATAATTCCCTCTATCTTAACTAAGGCCCCAGTTCCAGCTGAAGAAAAACAGCCCCAAAGCATGATGCTGCCACCACCATGCTTCACTGTATGGTGTTCTTTTGGTGATGTGCAGTGTTGTTTTTGAACCAAACATATCTTTTGGAATTATGGCCAAAAAGTTCAACCTTGGTTTCACCAGACCATAACATCTTTTCCCACATGCTTTTGGGAGACTTCAGAAGTGTTTTTGAAAAATGTGGCCTGGCTTGGATGTTTTTCTTCGTAAGAAAAGGCTTTCGTATTGCCACTCTATACCATAGCCCAGACATTTGAAGAATACGGTAGATTGTTGTCACATGTACCACACATCCAGTACTTGCAAGATATTTCTGCAGCTCCTTTAATGTTGCTGTAGGCCTCTTGGTAGCCTCCCAGACCAGTTTTCTTCTCGTCTTTTCATCAATTTTGGAGGGAGCTCCAGTTCTTGATAATGTCACTGTTGTGACCTATTTTCTCCACTTGATGATGACTGTCTTCGCTGTGTTCCATGGTATATCTAATGCATTGGAAATTATTTTGTACCCTTCTCCTGACTGATACCTTTTAATAATGAGATCCCTCTGATGCTTTGGAAGCTCTCTGTGGACCATGGTTTTTGCTGTGGGATTAGGCTAAGAAAATTTCAGGAAAGACCAACTAGAGCAGCTGAACTTTATTTGGGGTTAATCAAAGGCACGTTAAATGATGGCAGGTGTATGCTGACTCCTATTTAACACGATTTGGAATGTGATTGCTTAATTCTGAACACAGCTACATCCCCAGTTATAAGAGGGTGTGCAGACTTATGCAAACACATTATTTTTCTTTTTTTTCTTCTTCCCTCCACCTAAAAGATTTCAGTTTGTTTTTCAGTTGAGTTGTACAGTTTATAGGTCACATTAAAGGTGGAAAAAGTTCTGAAATTATTTATCTTTGTCTCATTGTTTTACAGCACAGAAACCTGACATTTTAACAGGGGTGTGTAGACTTTTTATATCCACTGTAAGTCCTGTGTGAATAAACTGTTCACCTTGCTTCGCGAGGCGAGCAGTGAAATGAGCTCCTTCAGCGCTCATTACAGCCTAAGTCCTGCGTGCCTCAGTTGCTCACCTCACTTTGCGAGGCGAGCAGTGAATTGAGCGCCGTCAGCGCTCATTGCAGCCAAAGTCCCGCGTGCCTCAACTGCCAACCTCGCTTCGTGAGGCAAGCAGGGCAATGAGCGCCTTTGGCGCTTATTGCAGCCTAGACCCAGAGAGGCACGCAAAGTGTGACCAACATCGTAAGCGTTCCCAACTATATATGTGATGTATAGTATTTGAGGTTGAATAAAGACTTTTAGTCCATCAAGTTCAACCTTTTTAGATCTCTTCCGATCCTTTTAATATGTGGACTACTTGTTAATAATTGTTAATTGAGAGGAAGGCAAACAGAAAAAAAAAACATTGAAATTTGCCAGTCGCATATGACCACTCAACTGGTATAGAGAGATGGAATACACAAACACACACAATCGACAATAAGTACAGTTACTTCCCAAGTGAGACAGTTTCTAAAGTAAGACCGTCTTTCGCTGAAACAGCAGGAAGATGAACCAAAGGAAGTGATGTCAGAGGGCTGCCCTTCTGACACACACGTAAGGGAAAACCTCAGTTGTTGTACTGAGCATGTCAGAAGCCACTGACATTCAGACTGTTACATATTTGTACCTGCCTCTGATTGGCTACAACTAAATATTACTTTTATGCTAAGTTATCTTGGATTTTAAGGTGTGTTCACTCTCAAAATCAACTGCCAGAACACTAAAGGATTTTTTTTAAAATTCATGCAAAAAATATTTTCACACACCACTAATTCTCCTCTATCAGATGCATTTTTAATCCATGAAACTTCTATATAAAGGGATCTTAAAACTTATTATTATTATTATTATTATTATTATTATTACTAGCGACTTGCCCGTCAAACATGACGGACAATAAAAAAAAGTGTTGAAATGCTGTTTGCCACACAATGTGAGTATACTGTGTGCGTCAACTATATAGACCCCTATAACACACAAATGTACGCATGTAATAACACTATAAGTGCCACGAGGGTCATCCAGGACCCTCATGACCCAAAGTGTAAGCACCACACCATTTTAACCCGGTCTCTTATGGGGGTCTATACAGACCCTCATAAGCCTCTATGGAACCCCATTAGATAGTTAGAAGGCTAACATTACCCCGTAAGTGCTATGAGGGTTCTCAAATACCCACATTAAGTATAAACACTACACTGCACTATAGCCCCCCAATAAAGCATTACATCTAAACTAACAACCCTCTACACTAACCTATTAACACCTACACTACTTACTTACACTACCCCCTAATAACAACCCACCACTCTAATTACAGAAAAAAAAACTAATGTCATCAAAAATAAAAAATCTACATAACATAAAATAAAAAAACCTAAATCACAAAAAATAAAAAATCTACATTACAGAAAAGAAAAAAACCTAAGTCACAAAAATTAAAAAAAAGGAACATTACAGAAAAGAAAAAAATACATTGCAACCCCCACTTACCTTTGCATGTCCCTTCAGATCAACAACCTAAGGGGAAAAAAAAAATAGTTAGTACAACACATTTACAGAAAATAAATAAACATTCTAAATATTATAAATATTCTACTCACCTTTTCAGCATGTCCCCGTCCTTCTTCTTTTCTTCTCTGGTGCGGCCGCTGTTAAAATAAAAAACCATTACATTAGTTCAATATACATAAACTTAAAAACAACAAACATGTCCCTGGCCTCCTCCTCTTCTGCACCGTCCTCAAACAATCCCCGCTCTAAAATAAAAAAAACTAACGGAGATCCACACTCGCGGATCTCCCTGACCCTAATGAGCCTCCTACGGAGTTTTCCAGAAGAAAATTGGCAATGGCGGCTTCTGATTGGCTATAAACGCTGTCTATCAAATACAGCCAATCAGAAGATGCCATTGTGTGAGCCAATCAGAAAGGGATACACCCCAAAATCACACTCTGATTGGATAATGCACCTGTCAATCTTTATTTAAACCAATCAAAAGGTTTTATTGCCATCAGCCAATCACAATGGGATACATCCCCACGGGGTGATTGGCTGATGACATCTGCACCTTCTCATTGGCTGTTATACTGATTGACATTGACAACAGCAAATGAGAAGGCGCAAATGCCTTCAGCCAATCACTGCGAGGGGGTGTATCCCATTGTGATTGGCTATTGTCACTGCAACCTATCAGAATACGCAGATGCCTCCAGCCAATCACCCTGTGGGGGTGTATTCCATTGTGATTGGCTGAAGGCATCTGCGCCTTGTGATTGGTTTAAATAAAGATTGACACGTGCAGTACATTATCCAATCAGAGTGGAATTTTGGAGTGTATCGTTTTCTGATTGGCTCACACATTGGCGCCTTCTGATTGGCTGAATTTGATAGACAACGTTTTCAGCCAATCAGAAGGCGCCATTGCCTATTTTCTTCCGGAAAAGGCTCTAGGAGGCTCATTAGCATCGGGGAGTGCGGATCTCCGTTATTTATTAATTTTTTTTACAGCGCGGATCCAGGGTGGGGCAGAAGAGGAGGAGGCCGTGGTCATTGCGGGGAGGTAAATACAATGTAGATTATGTTTATTTTATTTTGTTTTATGATTATGTATTTGTACTAATGTAATGTTTTTTTTTAACAGGGGCCGCGCCAGAGAAGAAGAAAAGAAGGACGGGGACATGCTGAAAAGGTGAGTAGAATATTTAGAATGTTTATTTATTTTCTGTAAATGTGTTGTACTAACTGTTTTTTTTCCTAGGTTGCTGATCTGAAGGGACATCTGCAAAGGTAAGTGGTCTTAATTATTTTATTTTAGCTTAGAATTAGGGTTTGTATATAGAGATAGCATTTATTGTATGTTAGATAGGGGGATGAATTTTAGATAGATAGGATGTATTGTATATTAGATAGATTGGGTGATGTATTTTAGATAGATAGTATTGATTGTATGTTAGATAGGGGGTATAGTATTTTATTTGTATTGTATTGTATGTATTCCCTTTTCAGGTGCGTATTTTTTTTTTTCTGTGTGGGGGTTGTAATGTATTTTTTTATTTTCTGTAATGTTCCTTTTTTATTTTTTGTGACTTAGGTTTTTCATTTTATGTAATGTAGATTTTTTATTTTTGATGACTCTAGTTTTTTTTATTTTCTGTAATTAGAGTGGTGAAGGGGTTTATTAGGGAGTAGGTAGGTAGTGTAGGTAGGTAGTATAGGTGTTAATAGGTTAGTGTAGATGGTTTTTAGTTTAGATTCAATGTTTTATTGGGGGGTATAGTGCAGTGTAGTGTTTATACTTAGTGTCATAATGGTCCTTGAGGACCGTCATGGCACTTATGTTCTTAATGTTGGGTTGCAACAGGCCCATAAGGGTCATAATATACCCTTATGGGACTGATGGGGTTAAATAGAGGCTTATGGGGGTCTGTATTGTCAATACAGACCCCCATGAGTGACAGGGTTAATTATGGGTTTATGGTGGTCTGTATTGACCCCCACGAGTGACTGGGTTAATTAACTGCTTATGGGGTCTTTATTGACCCACATGAGTGTCAGGGTTTATTATGGGTTTATGGGGGGTCTGTATTGACTTTCATGAGTGACAGGGTTAATTAAGGGTTTATGGGGGTCTGTATTGATCCCCATGAGTGACAGGGTGAATTAAGGGTTTATGGGGGTCTGTATTGACCCCCATGAGTGACCGGGTTAATTAAGTGCTTAAGGAGGTCTCTATTGACCTCCCATGAGTGACAGGGTTAATTATAGGTTTATGGGGTCTGTATTGACCCCCATTATTAATATTATTATCGATTATTTGTAACGCGCCAACATATTCCGTAGCGCTATACATAAGTTAAGTTACAGGCAATGACAAGTTCAAGATTCACACACTGCAAAGAGTGGATGGCCCTGTCTTTGAGCTTGGAATCCAGTGTCCATAGCGCTTTCCCTAAAGCACCTTGCAGGATTGAAACTCGCAGACTTATAATCTAAAGGTTGAAGTGTGTATGTGGTACAGTAGGGAGAGAGTAGTGCTGAGCATGTTAGGGAGTAAGGTTATAGGCTTCTTTAAAGAGGTGCGTTTTTATTGATGTTTTGAAGGATTTAAGGCAGGAGGATAGTCTGGTGAAGCGAGGCAAGGAGTTCCAGAGAATAGGGGCAGCACGAGAAAAGTCCTGGAGGCAGGAATGAGAGGAGGTGACAAGAGTGGTAGAAAGAAGAAGGTCGTTAGCAGAACGAAGATGGCGTGTGGGGGAGTATTTGGAGATGAGAGCAGAGATGTATGTGGGTGCGCTGTTGTTGAGTGCTTTATAAGTTAGGGTCAAGATTTTAAACTTTATTCTGGAGGCTAAGGGAAGCCAGTGAAGTGCTTGATAAAGAGGAGCTGCCGACACTGAACGATGTGTACTGAAGATGAGTCTGGCGGAGGCATTTATTATGGATTGAAGTGGTGAGAGGCGAGTGATGGGCAGACCAACAAGGAGTGAAACGGTTAATTATGGGTTTATGGGGGTCTGTATTGACCCCCATAAGTGACCGGGTTAATTAAGTGCTTATGGGGGTCTGTATTGACCTCCATGAGTTACAGGGTTAATTAAGAGTTTATGGGGGTCTGTATTGACCCCCATGAGTGACAGGGTGAATTAAGGGTTTATGGGGGTCTGTATCGACCCCCATGTATGACAGAGTTAATTAATGTATTAGGGGGGTCTGTATTGACTCCCATGAGTGACAAGGTTAATTATGGGTTTATGGGGGTCTGTATTGACCCCCATGAGTGACCGGGTTAATTAAGTGCTTATGGGGGTCTGTATTGACCCCCATGAGTGACAGGGTTAATTATAGGTTTAGGGGGTCTGTATTGACCCCCATGAGTGACAGGGTTAATTAAGGGTTTATGGGGGGCTGTATTGACCCCCATGAGTGACAGGGTTAATGAAGGGCTTATGGGGGTCTGTATTGACCCCATTAGTGACAGGGTTAATGAAGGGCTTATGGGGGTCTGTATTGACCCCCATGAGGGACAGGGTTAGTTAAGGGTTTATGGGGGTCTGTATTGACCCCCATGAGTGACAGGGTTATTTAGGGGTTGATGGGGTTCTGTATAGAGCCCCATGAGTGATAGGGTTAAAAAAAAATTATTATGGGTCCTTTAAGGACCTTTACGGTCCTTAAAGGACCCGTAAGGCGGGAAATTAGATTTTTGAATGCAAGCGGGGGTGTGATCGGGGACCGCCACTGCGAGAGTTAATGTGGGTTTAATCGGCAACCCCCACTGCCAGGGTTAATGTGTGATTAATGCGGGTTTCCGAGCTTATCTCGGATCCCTTCTTGGGAAAGTTGTACGTGGCTGGGCGGTCTGGGGTCGTGGAGCCTCTTTTTCATTTTTTTCAGCGGCCATTTTTTTCCTCGTTTATCCGAGTAGCGAAACGGTGGAATTTCGGGTTGAATTTGAGTTTAACCTCACTACCAGTTGTCCTGGCTGTCCCCCCGTGCTGTGGGTGAGTGTTTTTTTTTTATTATTGGGTTTTTTAGTGTGTTTTTAGTGTTTTTGTGCTTGCGCGGTTCGGGGGGTTAGTGCAGTATTTTGCGAGACACAGGGGAGGGAGAGGAGAAGGGGAAAGAGTGGACTAAGTGGTGTGAGTTAACGGTTGTGTGGGGTGGTTTGGGGCGCCGTAGGACTAAGTGCTGCGAGTTTAGAGGTGTGTGGGGATGCAGTTCTTGCAAGCTCGCTTTGCGAGCTCGTAAAGCGCGATGACGTTTCGTAGTTTGACAACTATTATATGTGATTATTATTATCCTTTTGTAATTCGCCAACATAATCCGCAGCACTATGCAGGAGTTGAGTACCAAGAAAAACTAAGTATTAACACATGGCAAAATTGAAAGGCCCTATATTTGAGCATAAAATCTTGGGTATACTGAGCTTTTTTCGAAAGAAAACGTGCAAATTTACAATCTAAAGAGAGCGGGAGAGCCAGAGACCTGGACAAGCGTAGAAATTAGTGATTAGAATTGGACAGAAAGAGAGTGACAAGTGAGAGGTTAGAGGAGAAGACAGTTCGGTTGCAATGTGACAAGTGTAAAGCTCGACTGGGTAGAAAATGTGTGAAAATACACTTACTTGTAACATATCTATCAAACTAATAATTAGCAGTTGTGTAAGCCATGTTAATAAAAAAGTTTTGGGGAAAATCTTTTGAGCTTCCAAATCAGATTACTTTATATCCTAATTATAAAAGGAACATTTCTTGGTTTACCTTTTTAACCTATGTAATTCATGCAACTGATTTCAACTATTGAAGCTAATACTAGACAGTGCCTTGCAAAATTATTCACCTCCTTCTGCATTTTTCGTGTTTTGTTTCCTCACAACCTGGAATTAACATGGATTGTTTGAGGATTTGAGGATGCTGGAACCACCATGTTTCACTGTGGGGATGGTGTTCTTTGGGTGATGTGATGTGTTGGGTTTGCGCCACACATAGCGTTTTCTTTGATGGCCGAAAAGTTCAATTTTAGTCCCATCAGACCAAAGCACCTTCCTCCATACATTTTGGGAATCTCCCATATGCCTTTTCGCAAACTCAAAACGTGCCATTTTGTTTTTTGCTGAAAGTAATGGTTTTCTTCTGGCCACTCTGCCATAAAGCCCAAATCTATGGAGCGTACAGCTTATTGTTATCCTATGTACAGATACTCCAGTCTCTGCTGTGGAACTCTGCAGCTCCTCCAGGGTTACCTTAGTTCTTTGTGCTGCCTCTCTCATTAATGCCCTCCTTGCCCGGTACGTGAGTTTTGGTGGGTGTCCGTCTCTTGGCAGGTCTGCTGTTGTGCCATGTTCTTTCCATTTGGTTATGATAGATTTGATGGTACTTTGGATATTTTTTTATAACCTAAACCTGACTTCAAACAACATTGTCCCTTACTTGTTTGGAGAGTTCCTTGGTCTTCATGGCAGTGTTTGGTTAGTGGTGCTTATGTGTTGCAGCCTCTGGGGCCTTTCAAAAAAGGTATGTATATGTAATGACAGATCATGTGACACTTAGATTGCAAACAGGTAGACATCATTTCACTAATTATGTGAATCTGAAGGTAATTGGTTGCACCAGGGGGCTTCATAACAAAGGGGTTGAATACATACGCACATGCCAATTTTCTGTTTTCTATTTCTGAAAATAGTTTTATGTATATATTTTTCTCATTTCACTAACCAACTAACACTATTGTGTTCTGATCCATCACATAAAATTAATATTAACAAAACATTGAACTTAAGGCTGCAATGTAACAAAATAGGTAAAAAGTTAAAGGGGGTGAATACTTTTGCAACACACTGTATATTGATTAGAGATTCGGCAGCAATGAAATTGTTAAATATGTTTTGTAAAACATGTTTTGTAGAACATGTCCATCAAAAAGGTGAAATAGTACATTTTACAGTAGAACACGATCAATTTGTTGATTTTAGACATGTCAGTTCAACCACAAAGAAGAGTGAGGGCCAAACTATGGTATGTCTTTGAAGGGAAGTATTTCAAAGTCAGCATGTGAAGTGTCACACTTGCCAGACTAAGTTTTGGAGTGATTCTAGTTAGATTCTGTGAAATCCCACCGGAATTCCCTCATTCACCAGCCAGCTGGAGCTGCCAGCAGATCCCAATATCCTCATGATCCAGGTAAATACAGTCTGTTGGTAGGAGGACTGCAGGACTTTGTAAATTATTTTTAGAGTTCAAAGAGCACAGTCCAGAACATATCTCATCAATGAACATATAATTTATATACAGTGAAACACAACAAAACATCCCCATACCCCACACAGATAATGCACACCAATATGTAGCTTCTTTGTCCCTCCCAGGGCCTTCCTTATCAAGGCCCTCCTATTTGGGACATGTTAAAGTATGCTTCTACAGCTCCTTGCAGCTCTCCCTCCCCACTTAAGTGGTGCCCATGAGTCTATTGTTATATATGATACTGATATGTAAGTTTTGCAGACAAAACATGAACTCTGGGTCATACATTGCACCCTAATGATCCAGAAGGTGTTGTGCAGGTGGAATGTTAATTATTAATGATGTAGATGCTAGTATTGGAATAGTTTCAGTTTGGAGTTTTACTTTCTCTCACTTATGCATTTCAAAGAAATTTTGAGGGCAATTTAAAAACTATTCTTGGTATAAAGTGGAAGTAGCTTGCGTCATGACAGCACTATCGCAATATAAAATATGAATGTGAAAACAAAAACATCTTCATTAAGCGTGTAAAAATGTCACCATAAATGTCTGGAATTCAACAAGTTATTAGTCCATAACATATGCAAAAATTAAATTTTTATCATATGAAGTTTAAGTTGAATTATTTTATGTAACCCTGATATCTGCTTCTCTTGTGAATGTTGAAACAACAAAAAGAATGCACGTTCTATTATCAGGAATGCAGTTAGTACGCATGCAACACTGCATCAGAAGGTCAAATCAATAAATGTATTGCATTTAAAAAAATGTTTTAACATACATATGCAGTTTCCGCTATTTAAATGGTCCTTATGTGATGAAAACAATTATTAAAGATTAAAAATATACACTCTGTAAGCACACTGTGCTATGTATTGAGGTTTTATTTTTTTTTACATTTGTTTAAACCAATTTATTGTTTTTATTTTTTGAAATTTCAAGAGTAATTAACTTTGTAACAAACAATTGGTGAAGGATTAATGGAAAAGCAGACATTCATCCACAGCCAACTGAGTATGCCAGCCGAATACAACTTGTATATGGCTTTTTGTAGATCATACAATAGCTTGAGAGTGCTTTTAATCTTATTTCTATTTATAACTGTTTTGTTTGACCTTTTTGCTGCAAGGTCTCTTGTATATAAAATGTCAGTGAGCAGATTAAATATGTGGGACAAAGAAATTGTTTAATTAAAAAGAGTCTTCTGAGATTAAGAATAGCCAACTGGTCCAGACAAATATTTAACAACAGATCAGTATTTATAGCTGTGGAAGAACAAATTTAAGTTAATAGAGGGGCAAATATTACATTATTAGAGTAAACCTATTTTGATATTTATTGTAATAAAACCACCATGGCAGGTCACACATTTCTTGACATCTTTAATTATTTAAATTAACAACTGACATGTAATTTCTTAGCTTAGCTCATACGCAATAGAAAATGTAAATGCAATATGTACATAACTTTACTTACAAAATATTCTTTACTGCAAGCATCCATTTTATTTTGATCGCTGATCCTGCCTGTTACTGTATGGACTTTACATTGCTACTAATGAAACACTGGCATTCATAGACACCACGTTACGAATTCACTGTGCAATCAAAGGGCCATATTTAATTGAGCTTTATTTCGATCCGGGAGCCCGTAAGTGAGGTTGCAAGCTAATTTGCTATTCAATTGGTTTCTTTTGACGGGCTCCGATCGGCTTTCGAGTTAAGGCCTTGAGAAAATGTCGATGGTTAAACTTGTAACTTACAGCCTCCAGAAGCCTTTGATCTTTTACTTTCGCAAGGCTAAAATCGTAAATTGCTATTCAATTGCTCAATTTCCCCAAATGTTTTCACACCCGTGAACGGCAAATGAAGGAGAAAATCCAATGTAGCACTGTAAATGCAAATAAAAAATCACTACTGCACTGTAAATAACGGGGAAAGAGATGACAGACAGAATTAATTGCACAACAGTCGCAAGCCAGCAAATCGGCAAGATATTAGATTATTTTAATGTTTAATTTTGGGGTTAAATTGATCTTGGGTATCAATGAGTTAATACATATCAGGCCACCATATGGACTAGAACAGTATTGGCATTCATTTTCATAATTCTTTATTTTTTGGTTTTGCGAGTCTGATCACATATCGGACCACTGAGCCTAATTGGTTGACATATAACCTCCATATTTTACTGCCCTTAGAATGACAATCTCATTTTCTATTGGCTGATTCGAAATGGGTGGTTACGGGCTTGCTGAATTGATCATGTTCCCTCCTTGAACAGCTCCGAACCAGAGCATGGTTTACGGTTGTGGCTTTAGGCCCATAACTTACGGGCTTGAGCAACTGAATAGCATCGCAATCAGAGACGAACAGAAGCTGTCTGCGATCGAGTTCCGGCTTCAAATTGAATATGGCCCAAAGTCTCCTAAGGAAGTTGATTACAGGAAACCCTGTGGGTAGATCCCACAACAACAAAATTGCTTGTAAAAGATAATATATTGCAGGCTGTATTACATTATGTTCCATGCTAAAACAATGTTGCATATATTCTAGTGTAATACTCATTAATATGCAAAGCTCTAATTGACTAATTTTTTAGTCAGTCAGAAAAGGCAATAGAATTAGCCAAATAAAGCTTTACCTATTATTGATTATACTGCTGTCTAATTGACTATGTATTAACCAGAATAGGGGAGTTTAACCTTTAATCGGATTACTAGAAATACATTTTTCACTCTCCGATTGGCTGAATAGTGAATAACATCTATTTCAGTCAATCAGAATCCTCAAAAAGTATAGCCACACCCAGACATTGTAATTATTTTTGTTATTTTTTTCTATAGAGCAAAAGAGTTTTTATTTTAGGACTGGGTTTACTTCCAGAGGCCTATATAAAAGAAACAAAGTTGTCTGTTGAAAATGCTGGAACTGGGACAAGTAAATATATAGAAGGCTGGCAATCCTGATTTATAACCTACCTAACCACCATGAGCTAATGGATACTAGGCAGTTGTAGCTATTTGCCTTACATATCAAGGCTCCAGGTGGTGAGAAAGGAAACTCATAAGGCTCCCTCCTTTATTATTTTTAGGGACCCCAATACATATTTTAAAATATGCCCAAACCTTTAAACCTTTCATGCATTGACCCCCCAGTATTAATAGCATTAAAATACACACTGGAGTGGTAATCTTAATGTTATTAATGTTTGGGGCTTTACTACATAATGGGCCTCATTCTATTACTACAGTGTGGAGATCTAGGCTCGCAAATGCTGATCGCAAGCTACATTGCTATTCAATTGCCTTACGTTTGCGGGCTCCGATCGGGTTACGTTCTGCTGCTTCAATTGCTCCAATTACCTTTCTGCCAAGCCCGTAAATGGCTAAACGCGAACCACAGTTTACTTGTACCAAGGAGGTGTCGCAAAGGGCTTACAAATTGTAGCACTTATTAAGCAAGACTTGAATAACGAGTTACTGGCTTGGAGGTCATTTAAGCCCGTAGGACTTTGGATGAAAATTAAACATGAAATAAAGTATGTGATGTTGGCGATGTGCAAGCCTGAGAATGTTGTGCTTTTAATCCTAAAGTCACCCAAAGTGTTCCTCATCATTTACAGTGCTTTTTCAGTGCTGCCTTGAATTTATTTTTGCATTTACAGTTCACATTCAAGCTTGCAAATGCTTACTGCCGATAGCATGGTTTGCGATCTGCAGGAAGGAGGGCTGACTTGCGTGCTCGGCCAATTGAATAGCTTCGTAAACGTAGAGCAACGCGAGGACGTAAGCCAATCAGCGATTTGCGATGGAGTTGCGTCCCGCAATGGATATAACTAAACAACCACAATCTAAGAGTTTTTGGGTCATAGGCAAGCTGTAACACTGAGCCACCCCACCTCCTCACATCCGACAGGCCACCAGTTGTACTCTGCAAAATCAGAAGGTTTAACTGCATGTGGAAAAATAATATTTTGTCCAGTACATCACATAGTGAAGTGGTTCTCAATTGTCTAACTTTTTGATCCAGAAACTGGCTGATTACAGTGATAATGGGGACCACCTTTGAGCAGAGTGATACTATCTGTGACACTCTAGACTGGCAGATAAGGTCTTGGAGACTGGCATGGGTACTAGGACTGGCTGTTAAACTCTAAAATAGTGTACTGTTTGGACTGAGCATAAAGAACTGATTTGAATAGACTTATGTGCTCCCACCAGCATGGTATCTTTCCTAAGCACAAATGGTTATACATACCTGTTATCAATGTATTCAGTACATATAGAGAATTCATATTTTGTACTATATGTTTTATATATTTATTACAATACACTTTCTAAGAATTTTTCTGGAAAAATGGAAAATACAATATTTCAAATCACACTGATTTCTGCGAAGATTAGCAAGTGTATATTTTTATGGAGTAAAATGTATTATGCCTAAATTTTAGGCAGACATTTATATTTTTACTGGAGAATTACCTGTCAAAAAATGACGGCAATGAAATTGTAAGGTAGCTAATGCTGTTTGGTGTATAATAATGAAATATATAATACATTAATAAATGAATATACTTTACCTATTTTGAAGCATTGTGTTGAAGAGCTGGCAATTTGTTTTGATGTTGCTGCAGCATTAGTGGTGTGGAGCTGCTGTGTAAGCGTGATGAATGTGTGCAGCGTAATAGTGTGCGTGCACAAGACCAAACTGTTAGCGTAGCTGTGTACTTCCGCATTAAAATGGCGGCAAATGTGTTGTATGCGTCTGTAGCGGAATATCCATAGGTGTTTTGTGGTGTTTTGCGTGTTTCTTGTGGTGTTTTGCGTGTTTAGAGTGCTGTAGCCTCGTTTTCGTTTTGTTCGGCGGCCATTTTTTCTCTCGCTTAGAGGATTTTCGAGTGTCTAAACTCTTTTATTTTGAGTTAAATTAAGCTGTAACTTCATTTTTTGAGGTCCTGGATGCTCCCTCTTGTTGTAGGTAAGCTTTTTATGTATGTGTTTTGTATTTATTGTGTTTTTCATTTTTTCGTGTCCGCGGGTTGCGTCCGATTTTTGCGAGGTCGTAATGAGTGGTAACGTGTCTCGTATGTTGTTTGCATTGCGACGTAAAGTTTGCGAGGATCGCAGTTGCTGTGTCGTGTTGTTTGCATTGCGACGTAAAGTTTGCGAGGGTCGTAGTTGCTGTGTCGTATTGTTTGCACTACAACGTAAAGTTTGCGAGGGTCGCAGTTGCTGGCCAGGAGCGTCTGACCATTCTAGGTTCTTGTTCAGACTAGTCATGCTCAATATAGGGGGTGGGGTTATGATAACATGGGTAGCCAGTGGGAGGAATCAATTAGGCAGCTGCAAGATTTTACCTTTAATGCCTCTTTGTTGCATTGGGGGTGGAGCCAATGACATAATGAGGTGGGGCCAATGGCAAGATCCATTATGGTCTATTCCCCAAGCAGTCATGCTCCCTGATTAGGAACAGGGAGTTGGAGAAAAGCAGCTCAGCCTGGGTGGTTCAAAGAGATAATTTAACAATCACAGTGGTGCTTTCACTTTCACTACATTATATATTTTAGACATAATATGTAAACCAAATATAACAGCTGCTCTTATCATGAAAAAATATATAGTTTTCCATATGTAAATAAAAGTAAAGTAAAAAAAAGTATTTTGCACTCAAAGGACAAAGGGCCTTTAGTGTGTGTCCGCAGTTATGTCTGTTATATCATTATCAATTCAGCTATACTTGAATGTATTAACATTTTCAGCACACGTCATTTACTATTAGTTCTATGTCTTAATTATGTTTAGCTAGCTTGTATTGCACCTGCTGTTTTTAATTGTTATTTAAAGAATATAGATGAGGTTTGTCTTTATAAGTTCTATTTTTGGGCAGACCCATCACTCCTGGTGCAGTGTTATGCCCAATTAATATATTAACTTGTAATCATCTTCATGAGTCATATAATTGTTATATCCGTGTTATTATATCACTTGTATGTTTTAACTGTTTACAAATAAAAAGTAAGGATCCTTATGTCCTAGCCATGGCTCTGTCTTCACATTCCCTTCACAGCCATCTTCTCTCATCTGTAAACTGCCAAGCATGTTTCTCATAAACTCTTTAATCTTGTAAACATTCTGATTACAGCACAGTATATTTCCATTTTTGAAGTGCTAATTATTTCACTTTATGTTCATTAAAGCATTCTCTACTTAGTAAAGAAATGGGCACAACCATTAACTGTTCATTATTTCCTGTATTTGTTGAACAATTTTTATAGTGCTGAGTCCAGTATTTGCAGACTTTAAAAATATTTTTTTTCTAGTGAAGGCTCTATCACAAATATGAAGAGGTAGCCTGATACTCTGGGTCTCATTCTATTGATGGCTGTAGGAGCTGCGTAACCGCAAGGGATGGCCGCAAGCTACTTAGCTATTCTATTCCCTTGCGACCGAGGGCTCCGGCCGGCTTGTGGGGTTTGAATTTCCCACCGCTGGTCCTTAAAGGGCCCGCGGCACACTAATGTTACCCCCAAGCCTCAGGGGTAATATAAGTACCCCCCGGGCACCTAAAATTATCCCATTACTCATGGGGGTCAATATAGACTTTAAAATTAACCCCCTCAGTCCAATAGGGGTCTATATAGAGCCCTATAGGACAATATTAAACCCTAGCTTAACCCTACAAATGCCATGAGGTTCCTCCAGGACCCTCATGACAAAGTCTAAGCACTACACTACACTATTAACTATACCCCATTAACCCACACTAAACCCTATTTAACCCTGAGTGGGCCTATTTAACCCTAACTGTACCTATTTAAAGTAACTGGCCTATCTATCTCTAACTGGCCTATTTATACCTAACTGGACCTATTTAAACCTATCTGGTGCCCATTTAACCCCTCTTTACCTATTTAACCCTAACCAGGCCTTTCTAACCATAACTGGGCCTATCTAACCCAAACGGGGCCTATTTAACCCTAACTGTACATATTTAACCCTAACTGTGCATATCTAACCAAATTTGGGCCTATGTAACCCTAACTGTACCTATTTAAACCTAACTGGGCATACTTAACCCCTCTAGACCTATTTAACCCTAACTGGGCCTATCTAACCCTAACTGGGCCTATTTAACCCTAAGTGTACCTATTTAAACCTAACTGGGCCTATTTAACCCCTGTAGACCTATTTAACCCGAACAAAGCCTATCCAACCCAAACTGGGCCTATTTAACCCTAACTAGACTCATGTAAAACTAACAGGGCCTATCTAACCCAATTTGGGCCTATGTAACCCTAACTGTACCTATTTAAAGTAACTGGCCTATCTATCTCTAACTGGCCTATTTATACCTAACTGGACCTATTTAAACCTATCTGGTGCCCATTTAACCCCTCTTTACCTATTTAACCCTAACCAGGCCTTTCTAACCATAACTGGGCCTATCTAACCCAAACTGGGCCTATTTAACCCTAACTGTACATATTTAACCCTAACTGTGCATATCTAACCAAATTTGGGCCTATGTAACCCTAACTGTACCTATTTAAACCTAACTGGGCATACTTAACCCCTCTAGACCTATTTAACCCTAACTGGGCCTATCTAACCCTAACTGGGCCTATTTAACCCTAAGTGTACCTATTTAAACCTAACTGGGCCTATTTAACCCCTGTAGACCTATTTAACCCGAACAAAGCCTATCCAACCCAAACTGGGCCTATTTAACCCTAACTAGACTCATGTAAAACTAACAGGGCCTATCTAACCCAATTTGGGCCTATGTAACCCTAACTGTACCTATTTAAACCTAACTGGGCCTATTTAACCCCTGTAGACCTATTTAACCCTAACTAAGCCTATCCAACCGTAACTGGACCTAATAACCCTAACTGGACCTATCTAACCGCATCACTTATGGGGGTCTATACAGACCTCCATAAGCCGGTGGTGTGTCCTTTGCGCGCAGGTGAATAGCGCGCCGTCATTAGAGCGTAGATAATTACCCCTGTCCCTGTCTGGTGCCCCCCATTATACAAGAGCTTACAATCTAGAAGTGGTGGCATCTGAGGCATGTGAGACTCAGCAGCGTATCCATTGGAGGTGTTGTGTATAATGTAGGCACCAGACAGGGGCAGATCACACAGCACCAGGCTGGAGAGCAGATGACGGAGCGCTATTCAGCTGCGCGCAAAGCACAGGGTGCCTCATAAGCCTCCATCTAACCCCATCACTTATGGGGGTATATACAGACCCCCATAAGCTTCCATCTAACCCTATCACTTATGGGGGTATATACAGACCCCCATAAGCTTCCATCTAACCCCATCACTTATGGGGGTCATGCAGACCCCCATAAGCCTCCATCTAACCCTATCACTTATGGGGGTCCATACAGACCCCTGTAAGCCTCTCTTTAACCCAATCAGTCCCATAAGAGTATATGAAGACCCTCATGGGACAATTAGAACCCTAATATTTATCCCATAAGCACCATGAGGGTCCTCCAGGAAGTACAAACCCTACACAACACTATTCCCCCCAATAAACCACTAAATCTAAACTACCCCCCTCTACCCCAACCTATTAACACCTACACTACCCACCACCTATTAGACTCCCCCACCCCACTTATAACACAAAATAAAAAAAAATAAGAAAAGAACATTCCAAACCCCCACTACAAAAAATAAAAAAAGAACATTACAACCACCCACTACAAAAAATAAAAGAATTACACAGCTGCAAAGAAAATACATACACATGTATTCATAACATTTCAGTACATCAATATATACATTACAAATAAATACTATTAAGCACCTAACTACAATACATTTCCCCCTATCTACATTACATATCCATATACTTTCCAGCATGTCCCCGTCCATCTTCTTGTTTTCTCAGGCTCAGCCCCTGGAAAAAAGAAGAATCACATTAGTCACACATACACAAATAAACACAACAAGTAAACAATAAACATTCTAAATTTAAAACTTACCTGTCCGGCGATGTCCCCATCCTCCTCCTCTTCTGCCCCGGCTGGGCCCTTGAAGAATCTGCGCTCTAAACAAAAATGTAAAAAAACTAACGGAGCTACTCCCTGGAGTAGCTTCCTGATGCTAATGAGGCTTCTAGGCCTTCTCCCGGTAAAAAAAAACAGACAGGCACCTTCTGATTGGCTGAAATGACTGTCAATCAAATTTCAGCCAATCAGAAGGCACCAAGGTGTGAGCCAATCAGAATGGGATAAACCCCTATATTCGATTCTGATTGGCTGATGGACCTGTCAATCAATTTTAAACCAACCAGAAGGCACTATTGCCTTCAGCCAATCAAAATGGGATACACGCCCGCAGGGTGATTGGCTGAAGGCATATACACCTTCTGATTGGCTTTTATCTGATTGACAGTGACAACAGCCAACCCAAAGGCGCTATTCAATCAGCCAATCAGAATTACATACACCCTGTTGGGGTGTATACCATTGTGATTGGCTCCAAGCATCTACGTCTTCTTATTGGCTGTTGTCACTGTCAATCAGACTTCAGCCAATCAGAAGGTGCAGATGCCTTCAGCCAATAGCCCTGTGGGGTGTATCCCATTGTGATTGGCTGAGGGCAATGGTGCCTTCTGATTGGTGGAAAAAAGACAGACAGGTCCATCAGCCAATCAGAATGGGATATAGGGGTGTATCCCGTTCTGATTGGCTCACACCTCTGCACCTTCTGATTGGCTGAAATTTGATTGACAGTCATTTCAGCCAATTAGAAGGCGCCATTCCATTTTTTTTACCTGAGGAAGGCCCAGAAGCCTCATTATAGTCAAGGAGCTCCTCGAATGAGGAGCTCCCTTACTTTTTTTATTTATTTTTTTAGAACGCGGATTCCTCAAGGGCCCAGCTGGGGCAGAAGATGAGGAGGACGGGGACATCTCGGACAGGTAAGATTTACATTTAGAATGTTTATTGTTTATTTATGTTGTGTTTATTTGTGTATGTGTGACTAATGTGATGCTTCTTTTTTCCAGGGGCCGAGGCGGAGAAGACAAGAAGATAGTTACATAGTTACATAGTAATTAAGGTTGAAAAAAGACTTTCAGTCCATCAAGTTCAACCTGTTAAGATCTCCTCTGATCTGCAATATGCGGAATAGTTATTAATTAAATTATTGATTAATAATTATTAATGGTATAGTATTGGAGGATGAATAAAGAGTTAGTCCATCAAGTTCAACCTTTTTAGATCTCTATTGATCTTTTTAATGTGGACTATTTATTATTATTGTTAATTGTTAATTGATCCAGAGGAAGGCAAACAGAAAAAAAAAAACCCATTGAAACTTTGCCAATTGTCTCATAAGAAAAAAAAAAAAAAAAAATTCCTTCCTGACCCCAGAAACTGGCGATCAAATTTCTCCCTGGATCAATATTCCTTGCTAGTTATCTAGGATAGCCTTGAATGCCCTCTTTATTCAAAAATATATCTAACCCCTTTTTGAAGTTGTCTATCGAATTCGCTGTCACCACCTCCTTTGGTAGAGAATTCCACAGTTTAACCACCCTAACTGTGAAGAACCCTTTTCTTTGTTTAAGGTGAAATCTTTTTTCCTCTAACCTCAAAGGATGTCCTCTTGTCAGTTGATAATCTCTTCTTTTTTCCTAGGGGTGCGATCTGAAGGGACATCGAGGTAGAGTAAGTGGTCTTATTTGTTCTAATTTAGCTCAGATTTAGGGTTTAATGTACTATAGATACAGGGAAATTTATTATAGATAGGGGGGTTATGTTATGTAGATAGGGGTAATGTTTAATATATAGGGGTAATGTTATGTAGATAGGGGTAATGTTTTATTGATAGGGGTAATGTTTTATAGATAGGGGTAATATTTTGTAGTAAGGGAGATATGTAATGTAGTTAGGGGGTTAATAGTATATATTTGTAATATATATATTGCTGTATTGTAATTTTATCAATATATGTGTATGTATTTCCTTTGCAGGTGTGTAATTCTTTTTTTTTGTAGTGGTGGGGTTTAATGTTCTTTTTTAATTTTTTGTAGTGGGGTTGTTTTTTTTGTAACTTACCTTTTTTTATTTTGTGTAATTAGTGGGGTGGGGGATTATTAGGGGATAGGTAGCTAGTGTAGGTGTTAATAGGTTGGGGTAGAGGGGGGTAGTTTAGATTTAGTGATTTATTGGGGGGAATAGTGTAGTGTAGTGTTTGTACTTAGTGTCATGAGGGTCACGGAGGACCCTCATGGCACTTATGGGGTTAATATTAGGGTTCTAATTGTCCCATGAGTGTCTCCTTATGGGACTGAATGGGTTAAAGAGAGGCTTACGGGGGTCTGTATGGACCCCCATAAGTAAAGGGGTTAGATGGAGGCTTATGTGGGTCTGTATAGACCCCCATAAGTGAAGGGGTTAGATGGAGGCTTATGGGGGTCTTTATGACACCGTAAGTGTAGGGGTTAGATGGAGGCTTATGGGGGTCTGTATGACCCCCATAAGTGATGTGTTAGATGGAGGCTTATAGGGGTCTGTACGGACCCCCATAAGTGAAGGGGTTAGATGTAGGCTTATGGGGGACTATATGACCCCCATAAGTGATGGGGTTAGATGGAGGCTTATGGTGGTCTTTATGGACCCCTATAAGTGAAGTGGTTAGATGGAGGCTTATGGGGGTCTGTATGACCCCATAAGTGAAGAGGTTAGATGGAGGCTAATGGGGGTCTTGTATAGACCCCCATAAGTGATGGGGTTAAATAGGCCCAGTTAGAGTTATTAGGTCAAGTTAGGGTTAAATATGCCCAGTTAGGATGAGACAGGCCCAGTCAGGATTAAATAGGCCCAGTTAGGGATAAATAGGCCCAGTTAGAGGTTTAAATTGGTATAGTTAGATTGGCCCAGTTAGGGTTGAACAGGTCTAGAGGGGATAAATAGGCCCAGTGATGGTTAAATAGGTACAGTTAGGGCTAGGGTTAAATAGGGTTTAGTATGGGTTAATGGAGTATAGTTAGGGTTAAGGGGTTAATGTGATATAGTTAGGGTTAATAGAGTAGTGTAGTTCTTAGACTTTGTCATGGCACTTATGGGGTTAACCTAGGGGCTAATAGTGTTCTATAGGGTTCTATATAGACCCCTATTGGACTGAGGGGGATAATTTTGGTCTCATGGGGATCGATATTGACCCCCATGAATGATGGGGTTAATTTTAATATAAATGTTCTGCACCCATTTTTACTGTCTGCTTTATGAAATTAAATATTTTTGTTTTGTATAATATTGGAGCAGTTAAATGGACACAAAGACATGACTAAAAAGAAATTATTCTGGTATTAACTAAAACAATTCTTTATTATTATTATCTTTTATTTGTAACGGCCAACATATTCTGTAGCACTATACAGGGGTTAAGTACATGGCAAAAAACAAAATTAACACATTGCACGGAATGGAGGGCGCTGTTTTTGAGCTTAAAGTCAAACATACATAGTGCTTGTATCCAAAACACCTTACGAGACTGAAAACTTACAAACTTACAATCTAAAGGATTCCAATTTATGATGTAGTATGTTTGCTAGTTCAAACAAAGAGGTAGTTTTATATTCCTGTAAGATAGTATATTAAAAAGTCTGGGCTACTAAAATATATCCTCCGATCCTTCTATTATTTGAATTGTTAGTTGATCCAGATAAAAGAAGAAAAAATCCAAACATACAGCCCTATTAAATTCCCTCAATGTGTAAAACCGTAGCCTGTCACGTCGCCTGCAAGACTTACGGCTATTAAATTGGCACCGTAAAACAACCTGCTAATGATCTGAGGTTTAAGGGTGAAAAAACCCTACGAGACGTCAGAATTTGAACTCCAAGGCAGAAAATCCTTGACAGAAAAATAAATTGTTCTGTCAAGCCCGTAACTGTTATGTTCACATCACGATATTAAATTGCAACTAGTTTCCAAAGATACCCTGGCGTTCAAGCCCGTAATCCGCAAATAGAGTCAAAAACATTACGGCTCCAAATAGGACCTGCAAAGGTTTTACAGACAATTTCGCAACACTGTAAAAGACAATATAAACACACCAGTGGACTTTAAAATATGGAGAAAGCATGGAAAGGCATTACAATTACCTGCTCAAAAATCCCCAAATAATAAATAGGCATTAAAAAAAATGTTTTATTTTATTATATGTTGGAATGGTCAAAAAAAATAAATAAGAGGTTGCTCTCAGAGTGGATTATTAAGGTTAGTTCATTCTCTGATTGAGCACCTCTATTTTTTTTGTTTTTTGTTTGTTTTTTCTTCGTTGGAATGGTCATGCATATGCCAATATGAAAAGCCATGCTGCAACGTGCATAAAGCAATTAAAGACACCTTCTCCCTGATTAAATAGCAACACAAAAATGTGAAACTGATGCCATAATAACCATTTCTTACTCACAGAGGCTCTAATGTGAACCCTGGAATATATATATATATGATTGCATATACATCTTGCTCATAACATCTACACTGGGAAAACAAATAGTGGCCAAATTACACCACCACATGAAATATATCAAGTACCAGGGGAACATTTTATTATTTGTCGTTCAGTCCTTAAGTCGTGTTCAACTCTCTGTGACCCTATGGACTGCAGCACATTTTAGCTAGAACAAGGTTTAAATGCCAAAGATACTGGAGTGGGTTGACAGTGATTTGTCTGACCTCACCTGCCCACCTACATTGGCCCTACATGGTATAGCTCACAGCTTCATTCAGGTACACAAGCCCCTTCACCGCCACAAGGCAGCAAGGCAGAAGGGGAACTTGGGAAACACACCACACTAATCTACAATAACCCATGAGGAAGGGCCCCAAATACACATGGAGACTGTGCAAAGGCACGTGAAGCAACAGCCAACTCACCTCCATCTCCGCTACGCTCATACTGGAAAGTCCCACGCAATTGCTGGTGGCCATGTGCCAAGATGTATACCCATTATCATTGACTGACCTCCAATGAAGTGTTTTGCTATCAATCAATTCACAATATCACCTGTCATATTCCAATCAGACCTTCAGGGGAATGTTGCTACTCCACACTATCACAAATTGGACCTGTCATGTGTATTAACCCTATAATATCTTATGATCATATAATTATTATCATTATTATTATTATTATTATTATTATTATTATTATATTATTAAACTATTGCATAGTAACTAGGGCTCAGTAGTTTACAGATATAGGAATGTGACACATATGTGATGTATGTGTATGTCCCATAACCCCAACCATTGAAAACAAACTGACACAGTGAGAATGGTATAACAAAGCTTTATTTCATACACAGAGCAAAATCAGAATTGGACAAGGCTGTGCATTAATACCATGGGTGTGGTGTGGACAGATATCAGAAGGGTAAGAAGCGGTGGGCAATCAAAGGACACCTAAAGGGTTAACAGTTAGACAGCATCATACAGATAAAGCATAGGAAGTACTTGGGTCACATGTGGTCAGGACACCACAGTAACCATAATTGGATGTAATAAAGGAACATCATATAACACTCCATTTCATAGAAACAACCATTAATGCACATACAGCAACCATATGGGCTCCATCTGCCATATTAAACTGGTGCTAGAAATCATGGATCATGTTATACTGATCAATTCCACACATAGTATGTTTTCATACATTACTGTCGATTCCCAAATAGATGATAGGAATCTGGAAAACAGAAAGAGGAGGTGTTAGAACAATCATACACTGTTATTATAGTACATTGTTTTTTTGCTCTGGACACTACAATAAACTAATTAACATGAACGTCATCTACCAGCAGTAATAACCATTTTGATTCTGTCCTGTTCAATCTTCCTGCCCGGAACATGTTGAGGATGTGTAATACAACACGCTTCATGCATGCTTCACTGTAAACACAATCTTTCAGCATAAAAGTACTATCACTATCTACATGGAATAGTTGTGCCATGCTGATATCACATCTCACTGATATATGGGTGGTACCAAGGCCAGACAGATTACACTGTTCACATTACCCCTAAACACATGCACATTGATCCTGATGTTAAAACAAGGAAATCATCAATTTTGTTTGGATAACATGAAATACATTAAACTGCTTTCATACTGTTAATGGGATGAAATGCAACAAAAATGCGTGTATTACTACTGGTTTGGATTAGCCGATCCTAATGGGACCGTGCAATCCTAAAGCGGGGACACTATTCAATATAATTGAAACTCACACCAGTCATGTTCATTAGTGAAGAGATATGTAGTCACATATTGCATTTCAGATCCATCTGCAGTGGTGAATGACACTGATCGAATTCCTGTTTGGAACTGGGTTGAGTCTTCACTCACATGATGGTATTGTACTGTTCGAAGATGAAGAACATGCCTTCATGGTCGTGAGATTTGGCTATTGAGACCTATAGAGACAAGAACAAGATATCAATCATAACAATATCCTGTTTTACTACAACACCTCCTCTCAAGGTCAATCCACATTGAACATTAATTGTTGGAATGTTAAACATAACCAGACATGTACACACTCTGTAGCCAGCCTATAGTATGTCAACTTCTATACCAATCAGTATTCAGTGAGGAGTGATAAAGAGGAGGACTTCCTAAACGGTTCTAAGACCTCCTCTTCTGCAATACAGGGTCCCCACCTTTCGTGCCCGCGCCCCGTCTCACTCTTCCATGTCTTGGTGGTGTAGGAGCGTGGGTTGCCTCTACTTTGGGTGGCTGGGGATCAGGTTGAGATGATGGTGAGGACTGAGATGAGGAGGCCGACATCTCGGGTTGCAGTTGTGCAACTGAAGGCTAGAGAGGTATGAGCTGGCGTTCAGTTAATTGGATGAGTTGCTGTCTGTCCCGAATCACCCTTTCCTTATATCTCTCCATCCTTCAGTTGTACCTCCTTACCTAAGAGTGAAGTGATCGTGTGCTTGCCAGGAAGGTGTGGGGGGGCCCGAGGTGACGGCAGCAGGGCCTGAGTTGTAAGCAGCAGGGCCTGAGGTGTCAGATGGAGGGCTGGGGTATTGGGCCATGATGGGGGAGCCCATTGTGTCGGAGGCCATGTTGGGGGACCCCATTGTATGGGAGGCCATGTTGGCGGAACCTATTGCGTGGGAGAGGTTGTGGGCTGCCATAGCCGCAATGTTGTTGGAGCAAGTGGCAGCTGTGATGATGGCTGGGGTCAGGAAATGGCCGGTGGAAGGGGCTGAAACAGCTGGACATGACTGGATGATGCTGTTGAGGGCCCAGTGATCCCCACTCCTGATATGATGGTGAACATGAATGGCCAGCTTGTGTGGATGGTCCCGGGCCTACTTCGTCAACCACTCCCACCTCCAGTGGAGCCCCTCACTGTTCCACTGTGGTCAGCCTTGTCCTCCTGGGTACTGAAATGGAAGAAAAAATATATTTGAATTGTGTTTTCATATCCTTGACATCATGGTCACCTGTGACTGACTGTGGTGCTTGTGTTACACATTTGAACCACGGCCTGCATAATGAGCATTGTGGATCATGGCTGAGTACTGCGGGTGCAGTGTGCCATCTGCATGTGCATCAGACACGTGCTCTGCTGGATCTGCTGTGCAGTTTGTGAGACTGACCAATCTGTGACATCCAAGTTGGGACAGTATATGACATGCACATGCAGTCCTATAGAGCCTGTATCCATATGTGCCGCAGTGTGCACACCCGGGCATGTAGTCTCTTTTGAATGTCAAATCAATCTTGATCTAATAACTCTAAATCTTACTCAGAATCAGTTTTAAATGCAGCTATTGGCCAGACATTTAATTGATACAAATTATAAAAATGATGTTTGCTCCCAGGATGTACATGGTTATTGATGCCCCATATATCTTCAGTCATAATCATATGGCTTACGGTGCTATTGTATGTCAGTTACCTATGCATGTGGGCCGGGGTGTGAGAGCCAGAATAATTCTAGGGGGATACAGCTCATTGTATACACCAGCCAGAGTAAAAGCTTATTTATACATACATACAAACATCATGATATATGCGCAGCATTTGTCCCCCCCCCCTCTGCCAAACAAGTTCATACACCAATATGTGTAGTGTGATATGATGCATGGTTCTCGGCACACCCATGTCCACCTGTCCTGGTAGGTCCACCACTGCCGCTGGCTCAATCCACTCCCTCATGGTCTGCTCCCATCTACAATAAGTGATGTTGGCTGGCGGCCCACCACCAGTTGCACGTGCAGCTCTTGCCTCCTCTGCCACCTTCCTCTTAACCTTCAGTCAGCTGTCATCATTTCTGTGTTTTACAGACCATACATCCCTATTTGCCACCTAATTCTGCAACAGCTGAAGCAATCTGAATGCAGGCCTCTGCCTTCTGGCTACACCTCACATCTCTCCCACCATGTATGATCCGATAGCAGGCACAGATTACGCCTGCATCAAACTACGTGGTTACGATTTGGATAGGGTAGGGGATAGGGGATAGGGTTTACGGGCCTGCGTCTACGGCCCGTAACTCGTGGCATGGTTCAATTTAATAGCTCTGTAACGCTGCAGATTTTCAAGCCTGCAGCCTTTGCAGGTTTGCAGTTTCCGCTACGGGCTTTGAATATAATGGGCTGATAGCCATTTATCTCACAAGGGGAAGAATATTCTTTCCTGATCCAAAATACTGCTAATAGTTATCCAACGTAACTTTGCATGCACTTTTTACTCAAAATGTATCCAACCTCTTTTTATATATAAGATAACAGGTTCTTTAAGACTTGACCAACATGTTACCCATTTAAATAATCAAGCCAACTGTATGCCATCTACTTACAGCTGATATTGTACTGACATGCTTTACGTAATTTTGGATGGGATGATTACCAAAGAAATGTCTGGGAGATTTATAACTCTCCAAATATCATAAATGAGATTGACAAGCCTAAATAACGATCATCATAATATAGGGAAACAGCTGAAGGAGACTTATTGTTCCATTGAAGTTATGAATATTAGATTCCATCCACCCCCTTACAAACCCACACTTTAATTATTATAGCATGCTCAAGAAAATGTGTTGCATTAGGATAACTACAGCTTTTTTCACTTCCTTGCATTTAATTAGTGACCCAGTTTAAGTCCTAATAAATGTTATCTCACATTTCACACTTAGTATAGCAATTTAATTTGTTCGGTATTCACATAACACCATATGCTTTACAGAAAAAAATATTTTATATATAAATAGAATTATCAGAAAGTTAACCATAACCATGCACTTTGTCACATCACTGAAATATTCACAAATGCTGCTTTCATACATGCAACATAGTAAATTACGAGATTTCTGCTTACAAAATGTAAAGGAAAAATAAATACCGTTTGTAATATAAATAAAAAATAAAAAATGGCTACTTTTTTCCAGTATTTTTTTTAATGGAAACCACAGTGGGTTGATAGAAAAATACAATGCAATACATTTTCCTGGTAAAACAGTGACATCTAGTGGTAACATAGTGTGTTGTATAGTTCATGGTCACATTATGCTCCATATTTTTGAATATACTATATTGATAGATTAATCAAAATATGTTCCATGTAATGCAAAGAGAAGGTGAATCGGTTTGCTCTTTGTATAATTGACAGTTTTATACCGTAGTGTACATAATAACATTTTTATGAAGCCAGATTTCAAACATAATTTAAGAGGTGTTGATAATATTGCCATTGTAGGTACATTTAAAATCAGTGGATATAAGTCTATGGACCTGAAATAATTTTGTTACTACGACATTTTTGTAATTTGTATGCATTAATAAAAAAACAGGTGCTGTTGGTAATTGAATTCTTGAACAGTTAGTGACAGTGTATATTTAGTTAGGTGGCCTTTGCTTATGAGAAGTAAATACAATTATTCATTATAAAAATAATAATCACTATAATAGTTGTGGACCAAGAACGTTGGTCACGTTTGCGGCTTTGTCACGCTTTGCGGCCCTCACCGAAGGTGCTCATCGTGGGGCTCGCAAGGAGCACCGGTGATCTTTGCAAAGCAGGAAAGTTGCGTTCAAAGTCGCTCATTGCAATACACGTGATGAGCGCCAAAGTCGCTCAGCGTGGGGCTTGCGATGAGCGCCAAAGGTGCTCAGAGGGCCCATAGCCTTGCATTCTGTGGCAAACAGCATTGCCAAGCTTACAATTTTCATTATTAATAATAATAATAATAATAATAATGGATCCAGTGCACTAATGGGGCACACAGAATAAGGAGCTCCTTCAGGTAGCTGTGAGCTTTATCCTGCAGATTTTTATGTGTCAAGCAAATCTTGAAATACGTTTTGTAATTATTGGAGAACCAGTGTAGAGCACAGAGGACATGTATAATGTTTCCGGAGCATTGCTTGTTTGTTAATAACTTTGGGGAAACATTCTGTACCAACTCTAAGCACCCAGTTGCTGGAGATTAGTAATGGAGATTAAAAGTCATGAAACAAGCAGGGAGGTGTTCTGAGTATATCATGAAGATTTTTCTTGTAGGTTAACACCTGATCAATAAATACCAGAACACATCTCATTTGGGAAATTCCGTAAGAATCCAGGAGGTGGTGAAGGCCACAATGGTTGCTTTCTATGCATGTTATATAGTTACATAGTAATTAAGGTTGAAAAAATACTTTTAGTCCATCAAGTTCAAGCCTTTTAGATATCCTGACCTTTTTAATATGTGGATTAATTGTTAATTATTTTTTTATTGATCCAGGGGAAGACAAACAGAAAAAAAACTCAGTTGAAACATTGCCAGTTGTGTCAAAAGGGGAAAAATAATTACATTCCTTCCTGACCCCAGATACTGGCGATCGGACTCCTCCCTGGATCAATACTCCCTCTCTAATAATCCAGGTGAACCTTGAATGCCCTATAATCGCAAGTTAATGCCCTCATAGCCTTTGATCTTTCACAGCAGCAAGAGTCCCGAACGCTAAAATCACAAATCGCTATTCAGTTGCTCCGATTCCCCCTCGCTAACTACTCCGTCAAGCCTGTAAATGGCAAATATTAAAAGGCAAATAAAAAAGCAATACTGTACTTTTATGAAGAGTGAAAGTGATGTTGGATCTTAGAATTAATAGCATAACATTCTCCAATACTTTATTTCATGCTTAATTATCGTGTTATATCGAGTACTGCAATCAATGCAACGTCCTATGGGCTTCAACAACCAAGTCCGTAGGACTTTGAAATCCAACCTCAATTTTTTTCCAAGTCTTACAGGCTTGGAGGTTGAAGCCCGTAGGACTTCGAAAATGGAGGTTGGATTTCAAACTCCTACAGCCTTCACTTACGAGTTGCGTGTTTCCATTAGCTGTTTCTGCATCGGGAGTTACGGGTTTGTTCCCGTAACATGTTCAAGCCCGCAAATGCTATGTCTGACGGCAATGGTTTCCGATTTTCACAATCGCCAACTAACTTGCGGGCTCAGCCAATTGAATAGCATCACAAAAGTAGAGCAACTGGAGCACGCAACTCAATCGCAGGCATCTGGCTGTCTGCAATGGAGTTGCGAGCTCCAAATCTTACAGTATATTATATTTACATTTTCTCCGTTTAAGTAACATCTTGTATTGATGGAACTTGAACAGACTTTCACAGAAGCAGGCTGTTGTGTCATTTGTACTAAGTCTGACCAGAGTCATATTGCAAATTTTAAGCTGGCATCTGTATGGTTTTCTTAAATAGCAGCAGGTGACATGGATAGAGAAACTGGAACTGTAGAAGCTAGAGTACCAGATATGTATTTTAATATTTTAGATGTCATCCTAACATTATGCAGCTCTACCTATAAGTTTTGTTAAATGGACATGGGTATAAATATTTTATTTGTTGCATTAGAAAAATTGTATTTGATAATGTGTCAAAGTGTGTTCTTTTTTCTTAGTCTCAGAGCTTAAAAAAATATAAACATTTTAACTCCTCGTGGGAGCTTGCCCTCTGTCAACCAATGAGATCTACCGACTAAATTTTGCTGTCTGCATTCCCTGTTAGTTTGAATGAAGTTTAAACATATTTTCTTTTAATGAGTGAAAAAAAAAACTGTTGTGTTCCATATCCCTTTCAGCCAAGTTTTTGTAACGAAAGGACGGTTTGTATAAACATGTTTAGCAAAATGCCAAACTACAGAAAATGTTATGACATGTATGCTGCAGTGCAAAATATCCTTAATTTATATACTAATATGTACAAGTGAGAGGTGACCTTTAATTTAGAAAATAATACATCCAAAGTCAACTGAGATGTGCAAATATTTAGTAATAGGACTAAAGGATATCTAGTCAGTACACAGGGCCCCCCCTTGTTGAGAAAGCATATGAAACAAGTCACATCCTCCCGCAGCAAATAACCATTTCATATGATTTTTACCTAAAAAGTGCCCCTTTATGTTTTTCCACTAATAGTAATCTCCCACAGCTATTTTCCAGTCCACCCATCCAAATTCACGGTCTTCTGAACCCTGCCAAGTTAAATTCTCCTATTCCTCTAGTTTCTGAGTGATTGTTTTAGTATTTGTACTGGAACCAGCTATAGGCTTGAACATGTTAATTTGTTTTCTCCATTGTTTGAATATATTTATTTCTTTACTTTCATGTAATAATTCCTTGCAGGTTTGAATGTGTTGTGTTAAATACAAAAAAAGTCTGGTGGTAGGCCCAATAAAGCATGTGTCCTTGTGGACTGAGCATATACATTGTGATATTTTCTAACCTAATCCTACTTTTTTTGTAAGTTTATTAGATCCTTCTCTGAAGCTTCATAGGCTTCAAAGACTAGACTTGCCATTAAGTTCTAACTGCGAAAGTACCTACATAGCAATCCAGAATAATCTACTGTACAGTTCATATTCTGACCTTGACGTTATACTCATGGATGGGAACACCTCATCAACTTCATCACCATAGCTCCTGGTTGCTTGTGTCATATGGCCAGCAGGGTTTCACAATCAGCGGAAGTAGTTCAATGTACCTTCATCCGCTGGGTAATCAAAGAATTATACCAATGGATAACAAATATAACAATTGCTCTCCAGTGAATTGTCCCAAGGGCAAGAACTGATTTAGAATGACGCTCAATGCGAGTGTCGGCCAATTGGAAAGCGTTGCATTTTAGTGTAGTCCTAGAATGCTGATCGCCAGTGCCGACACTTACATAGTTACATAGTAATTGAGGTTGAAAAATGACTTTTAGTCCATCAAGTTCAACCTTTTCAGATCTCATCTGGTCTGCAGTATGCAGATTAATTGTTAATTGATCCAGAGGAAGGCAAACAGATCCAATTGAGGGCGTACTAGGGATTTGTTTACTGGCAGAAATATATTTGTTTCTATTGCGGTCTATACCCTACTTAATACATGCTAATATTTTTTTTGCCTTTGCAGCTGCTGCTTGGCATTGCGCACTGTTACCTAGGTGGTTGTCCACAAGTATTCCCTTTTAATATATGATACCCCTAGGTTTGCTCCATTATTATTATACATTGACTGGCTATTTTTCCTTCCCAGATGCATAGCTTTACATTTATTCATATTAAATCTCATCTACCATGTGAATACAAAAAACTTTCTCAGTTTAAATAATATCTTGTATAGATGGAACCTGAGCAGACTTTCACAGAAGCAGGCTGTTGTGTCATTTGTACTAAGTCTGACCAGAGTCATATTGCAAATTTTAAGCTTATCACTGCCTGGCATCAGTATGGTTTTCTTAAATAACAGCATGTGACATGGATATGGAAACTGGAACTGTAGAAGCTAGAGCACCAGATATGTATTTTAATATTTAAGCTGTCATCCTAACATTATGCAGCTCTACCTATAAGTTTTGTTAAAGGGGCATGGGTATAAATATTTTCTTTTTTGCATCAGAAAAATGGTATTTGATAATGTGTCAAATTGTGTTCTTTTTTCATAGTCTCAGAGCTTAAAAAAATATAAAAAAATGTTAACTTCTCATGAGGGCTTGCCCTCTATCAACCAATAAGATCTACCGACTAAATTATGCTGTCTACATTCCCTGTTAGTTTGAATGAAGTTTAAACATGTTTTCTTTCAATGAGTAAAAAAACTATTGTGTTCCATATCCCTTTCAGCCAAGTTTTAGTAACAAAAGTATGGTGTTGTGGTGAAAAACAAATATCCTTACATGTTTTAGTGTATATATACATATAGCATTCATCACTTTTGTAGCACTAGTGAACTTTAGCTCTGAAACAGTACTTATTCCATTGCAGGCTGTGAGGCATGAAGCAGTTAATTATACCTTTTACTTATAATTCATTGTTTTTTATTCTATAACTGCAAACACTTCCTTCTTCCCATAATAAAAATTTGTTCTGGAGACAGCCAACAATTATTTTAGCCAATATGTATTTCAGTAGTCCACAAGGCAAAACCCAAGGATATTCATGAAAAACATTACTTGACCTATGCGCAAGAGATTACAATTTGAAAGTGTTTTGCGCATCTAGTGTGACGTATCAGGCATTACCAATGGGTAACGAATATAACAACTGCTCTCCAGTGAATTGTCCCAAGAGCAAGAACTAATTTAGAATGACGCACAACGCGAGCGTCTGCCAATAGGAAAGCGTCACATTTTTGTGACGTCACACACTGTCCCTAAACAGCCATTCCCCAGTGCCGACACTTACATAGTTACATAATAATTGAGGTTGAAAAATACTTTTAGTCCATCAAGTTCAACCTTTTCAGATCTCATCTGGTCTGCAGTATGCAGATTAATTGTTAATTGATCCAGAGGAAGGCAAACAGAAACAAATTCCAACCCAAGACACTTACTTGTCCCTTTGTTGTTCATAGCCTGAGAGGAGGTCTGAAATAGTTTACTTAGTGAGAGTAGCCTAACTTACTAGTCCACACTTGGTGGACTTTAGAGTGCAAATAGTGGCCCTGTAACCTCTGCTATACAGTTGTTAGATTTGATTAGGGCTTACTCTCTAACAGGCCATCCTATACAGGCTTGCTATTAGTCCTATTTTGTCCATTGTTTTGACTATCACATATTATAATTGTCCAACTACGATTCGTCATCACGCTGTTTGCGTAGTAGGTACGACTTAGCGATGAGCCGGCCGGCGAGCCTCAGGTAGCGAGGCGAGCCGTTAAATCGTAGCACTTAGGCAATGAGCGCCGCAATGAGAGGCAATAAGAGGCAATGAGCGTCACCCGCAAAAAAAAACACCTCGGAACCAACCTTAACGTAACAAACCCCCACAAGCACTAATAATACGACTATACCGGCCGACCAGCGCGCAACTAAAAACAGTGAATACACACCAAATACTCACAAAAACGACATAAAAAGCTTACCCATAGCAAGGGGGGCACCCAAGACCTCTGAAAGTAAAGTTACACCTCCATTTAAGTCCAAATTCCCACACGAAAATCACATAAGCGAGAGAAAAAATGGCCGTCGAAAAAAACGAAAATGAGGCTCACAGCCCAGCCACGTACAACTTGCCCAAGAAGGGATCCGAGATAAGCTCGGAAACCAGCATTAACCCCAGGGGATCCGAGATAAGCTCGGAGCCCTGCATTAACCCCACATTAACCATCGCAGTGGGGGTCCCTTAAAGGACCAGTTGTAAAATAAAAAAAATATACACTGTCATCCTGTCAATCATGGGGGTCAATACAGACCCCCATAAACCCCTCATTAACCCTGTCACTCATGGGGGTCAATATAGACCCCCATAAGCCCCTCATTAACCCTGTCACTCATGGGGGTCAATATAGACCCCCATAAGCCCTTCATTAACCCTGTCAATAGAAAAAAAATATACACTGTCACCCTGTCAATCATGGGGGTCAATACAGACCCCCATAAACCCCTCATTAACCCTGTCACTCATGGGGGTCAATATAGAGCCCCATAAGCCCCTCATTAACCCTGTCACTCATGGGGGTCAATATAGACCCCCATAAGCCCTTCATTAACCCTGTCACTCATGGGGGTCAATACTGACCCCCATAAACCCCTCATTAACCCTGTCACTCATGGGGGTAAATATAGACCCCCATAAGCCCTTCATTAACCCTGTCACTCATGGGGGTCAATACAGACCCCCAGAAGCCCTTCATTAAGCCTGTCACTCATGGTGGTCAATACAGACCCCCATAAGCCCTTCAATAACCCTGTCACTCATGGTGGTCAATACAGACCCCCATAAGCACTTCATTAACCCCCTCACTCATGGAGGTCCATACAGACCCTCATAAGCCTCTATTTAACCCCATCAGTCCCATAAGGGTATATTAAGACCATTATGGGCCTGTTACAACACTACATTAACCACATAAGTGCCATGATGGTCCTCAAGGACCATCATGACACTAAGTATAAACACTACACTGCACTATACCCCCCCAATAAAACATTAAATATCAACTAAACAGCCTCTACACTAACCTATTAACACCTACACTACCTACCCCCTAATAACCCCCACCACTCTAATTACAGAAAATAAAAAAGCCTAAAGTCACACAAAAAAAATCTACATTACAGAAAATAAAAAAACCTAAGTCACAAAAAATAAAAAAGGAACATTACAGAAAATAACAAAAAACATTACAACCCCCCCTCACTAAAAAAAAAATTACACACCTGAAAAGGAAATACATATAATACAATACAAATACATACAATACAATACAATACAATACACCCCTATTTAATATACATCACACAATCTATCTAAATAAATACCATAATCTAATATACATCCTATCTATATAATAATACATCCCCAATCTATCTAAATAAATACCATAATCTAATATACATCCTATCTATATAATAATACATCCCCAATCTATCTAAATAAATACCATAATCTAATATACATCCCATCTATATAATAATACATTCCCAATCTATCTAAATAAATACCACAATTTAACTATGCTATCTATATAAAACGCATACCCCTAGCTAACATACAGTAAATGCTATCTATATATAAACTAATCTAATTCTAAGCTAAAATAAAATAATTAAGACCACTTACCTTTGAAGATGTCCATTAAGATCAGCCACCTACGGGGGAAAAAAAAATAGTGCAACACGTTTACACTACATAAATAAACATTCTATACATTCTAAATATTCTACTCACCTTTCCGGCATGTCCCGTCCTTATTCTTTTAATCCTTCTTCGGAGCAGCACCTGTTAAAAAAAACATAACATTAATACACATACATCAAAATAAAATAAACATAATCTATATTCTACTTACCTCCCCGCGATGTCTCCGGCCTCCTCCGGATTCTATTCTGCCCCCCCCTGTATAAAAATAAATAAATAAATATATATATATATATATATATATATACTTACATCGGCAAGCAATGGCGCCTTCTGATTGGTTGA
The DNA here is from genome assembly GCA_027410445.1 of Discoglossus pictus. Taxonomy (NCBI): domain Eukaryota; kingdom Metazoa; phylum Chordata; class Amphibia; order Anura; family Alytidae; genus Discoglossus; species Discoglossus pictus. Next base: position 339,449,530 of record CM050167.1, on the reverse strand, counting down.
AAAAGCTGTCTTTCAAATTCACCCAATCAGGAGGCGCCAATGTGTGAACCAATCACAAAGGGATACACCCTAAAATCCCACTTGGATTGGATAATGCACCTGTCAATCTTTATTTAAACCAATCACAAGGCGCAGATGCCTTCAGCCAATCACAATGGAATACACACCCACAGGGTGATTGGTTGGAGCCTCTGCGCATTCTGATTGGTGGCACTGACAATAGCCAATTACAATGGAATACACCCCCACATACTGATTGGTGAAGGATTTACGCATTCTTATTGGCTACTGTTAATATCAATCAATATTACAGACAATGGGAAGGCGCAGATCTCTTCACCAATCAGTACGTGGGGGTATATTCTATTGTGATTGGCTGATGGCAATAAAGCCTTAGGATTGGTTCAAATAAAGATTGACAGGTGTTTTATCCAATTAGCGTTGTATTTTGGGGTGTATACTTTTTTCATTGGTTCACAATTGGGGTCTTCTCATTGGTTGAATTTGATAGACAGACTTTTCAGCCAATCAGAAGCCGCCATTGCCAATTTTATTCTGGAACACTCCGTAGGAAGCTCATTAGCGTCGGAGACATCCGCCAGGGCGGATGTGTGTCGCTTTTTTTTTTTTTTAACCCACGGATGCTTCTGGAGCAGAACACCAGGAGGCCGGAGACATCGCGGGGAGGTAAGTATAATGTACATTGTGTTTATTTCACTTTGTTTTATGTTCATGTATGTTTACTAATGTAATGTTTTTTTTTAACAGGAGCAGCGCCGGAGAAGACGCAAAGATTAAGGACGGAACATGGAGGACGTGACATGCTGGAACGGGACATGCTGGAACGGGACATGCTGGAAAGGTGAGAATAATATTTAGAAAATGTAGAATGTTTATGTAAACGTGTAGAATGTTTCATGTAAACGTGTTGTGTTCATTTTTTTAATCTTTTTTACCGTAGGTTGCTGATCTGAAGAAACATCTCAAAGGTAAGTGGTCTTAATTATTTTATTGTAGCTTAGAATTAGGGTTGCTATATATAGAGATTGCATGTATTGTATATTAGATAGATAGATAGGGGGATGTATTATTAGATAGTATTTTTTATTAGATAGAGGGATGTATATTACATTATATAGTGGGATGTATATTACATAGTGGGATGTATATTACATAGTGGCATGCATATTACATAGTGGCATGTATATTAGATAGGGGTGTATTGTATTGTATTTAATTGTATTGTATTGTATTGTATTTAATTGTATTGTATTTTATTTAATTGTATTGTATTGTATGTATTTTTTTTCTGTAATGTAAATTTTTTATTTTTGGTGATTTTAGTTTTTCTTATTTTATGTAATGTAGATTTCTGCTTTTTGATGAATTTACTTGAGGCACACAGTACACTCACATTGTGTGACAAACAGCATTTCAACACTTTCTTGTATTGACCGTCATTTTTTGACGGGCAAGTCGCTAGTACCATATAATGATGTTACATAGTTACATAGTAATTGAGGTTGAAAAAAGACTTTCAGTCCATCAAGTTCAACCTTTTAAGATCTTCTCTGATCTGCAATGTACATATAGATATGCAATTTCAATTACTTACCAGTGTAGAACACCTTGTATACATGTGTGGGACTTTGCATGGTTGACTTTTTGTACTATATAGGTATTGATGCCCTATATAATTGATACACAACTGGATAAGCGATAATTATTTGCTTCATTACTCCTGGGAATTAGTGGATTATATTTACCTTCTCCATTTGGAGACAGATATTTAGTATTTGGCTGTTCTAGGGCAGTTGTCCATATTTTCATTTATTTTAAATTTAGCATTTTAATGACACAATTAAAAGTTAAGTTTTAATCCTTCACCCATTCACACTTCTTTCAATTAAGTATTGCTAGGCCTTTGCAGTATACTTTTCATTCCCTGTTTTATATGATATGCAAAAGAACCCAATCCTCATTTTGGAGCTTTGTTCATTCTAAAACCTATCACAATGCTACTGGGGATACTGACGTGTATCTGCAGGATATTAATAGAAAGTGTGCTACTTAGTTTGTGGTGTCACGTGCTGTTAGGACTCCTTATAGGGAAAGAGCCAGCCAATCAAGATTAAATTAACAAAAATAAATTAGGTGTTTTTGCTGGCTTGCTATAATATAATACTTTCACTACGACTTACAAAGTCCACTCCTGAAGATTCTTTTGAGGAATTTGTCTTCAATATCTACTATGTCTATGAAAGCTTATGGAAAGGCTGTGTTGTTGCCTTTGTCACCTACTGCTCATGATGGGGCAGCTACATTGCCTTTTGAAATGCAGCAGTGTGGGCTGTAAAAGGAACCCACCACCACTGACCAGTAAGCACAACTGGCATATCTTTAACTGTAGATTAACCTTGGATAGTGAATGCAGAGCTAACAAGAAGCCCATCCTCCTGATGAGATTTTAGGAGCAACAAACCCAAGCAGCTCACCCAGACCATCATACTACCATTAGCATCCTAAGATCCTAGCTTTATTTTAAGATAATATTTGGTCACTTGCAATGTTTAATATTAGATGGCTATAATTTTTAGAGAAGACAGAAAGTAAGACTGAAGTTGATGTGAGTGAAATTGATATAATTGTTAATGGAAACTAACTGAGCAATGATGTCCATTATGCCTCATACATCCCCAACAATGGTGCTGTGTATAATCATGTAGAGGTTTCAAAATCACATGTAAATGCTATTTGTTTGTTTAAATTGTTAGTTTATTTCAGTAATAAGTGTAACTTTGATATTGGCATTTTAGTTATTACTTATATAGTCTTTGACTTCATCCATCATGAAACTGCATAATGAGGATAAAGGCTGTAACTGTTACTATACTCTTCATCATGTTGAGTGGTTAGAGTAATTGTCTTAAAAAATGCTTAGAAGTTCAAATCCCATTCTCCCTCTCATTTAAAGGACATTACTAACAATATTAACAACTGAGTAAGCCATGGACACCATGTTTTTGGGAGGAACATGGGAATTTTTAAATACTCTGTCTATCTGTGAAGAGAAGGGTGGGCAGGACGGAATAGGCAGAGGCCGGAAGGCTTTGTTAGATAATTTAACTTGGCCAAAATTAACACCACACCACTTTTCCATCGCTGGTCCAGGAAATGTAGCATTGCTCTCCAGAAATGTAAATACCCTTCTAATTAAATACCAGCTTAATTACTTTTTTCTCTACTTATGCTTTCAATTAGACTCAATGTATTCAAACATATGTATTTTCACTAATATTTCACACACACACACACACATATATATATATACTGTATCACATATATAGTTGTGAGCATGCGAGTTGTTGCTAACGCTTGCGGGCTCGCGCAGCTAGCCCGCAAGAACTGCGTCCCTCGCTAAGCGAGGGACGCAGTTCCCCGCAAATGCGGGTCCTCACAAAGCGAGGGGCCGCATTTGCGGTGGTGGAGCATCCCAACGTCCCCACAAATGCGGATCCTCGCGAAGCCAATCACAATTTAATACACCCTCACGTACTGATTGGTGAAGAATTTGCGCATTCTCATTGGCTACTGTTAATATCAATCAATATGACAGCCAATGGGAAGGCGCAGATGTCTTCACCAATCAGTACGTGGGGGTATATTCCATTGTGATTGGTTGATGGCAATAAAGCCTTAGGATTGGTTCAAATAAAGATTGACAGGTCTGTTATCCAATCACCGTTGTATTTTGGGGTGTATACTTTTTTCATTGGTTCACAAATCGGGTCTTCTCATTGGCTGAATTTGAAAGACAGCCGTTTCAGCCAATCAGAAGCCGCCATTCCCAATTTTATTCTGGAATACTCCATAGGAAGGTCATTAGCGTCTGAGACATCTGCCAGGGTGGATGTGTGTGGCTTTTTTTTTTTTTTTCTTCATGCGCGGATGCTTCCGGAGAAGACGAGGAGGCCGGAGACATCGCGGAAAGGTAAGTATAATGTAGATTGTGTTTATTTAAATTTGGTTTATGTTTACTAATGTAATGTTTTTTTTTACAGGAGTATCGCCGGACAAGACGCAAAGATGGACGACGGAACATGGAGGACGTGACATGCTGGGACGTGACATGCTGGAACGGGACATGCTGGAAAGGTGAGAATAATATTTAGAAAATTTAGAATGTTTAGAATGTTTAGGTATTTCATGTAAACGTGTTGTATTAATTTTTTTACCGTAGGTTGCTGATCTGAAGAAACATCTCAAAGGTAAGTGGTCTTAATTATTTGATTGTAACTTACAATTAGGGTAGCTATATATATATAGATAGCATGTATTGTATATTAGATAGATAGGGGGATGTATTATGAGATAGTATTGTATATTAGATAGTGGGATGTATATATTAGATAGGGGTGTATTGTATTGTATTTTATTTAATTGAATTGTATTGTATTTTATTTAATTGTATTGTATTGTATTTTATTTAATTGGGTTGTATTGTATTATATGTATGTATTATATGTATTTCATTTTCAGGTGTGTAACTTTTTTTAAAAAATTGTAGTGAGGGGGGTTGTAATGTATTTTGTTATTTTCTGTAATGTTCCTTTTTTTATTTTTTGTGACTTAGGTTGTTTTTTTTGTTCTGTAATGTACATTTTTTATTTTTGGTGATTTTAGTTTTTCTTATTGTATGTAATGTAGATTTCTGCTTTTTGAGGAATTTAGTTACTTGAGGCACACAGTACACTCACATTGTGTGACAAACAGCATTTCAACACTTTTTTTTATTGACCGTCATTTTTTGACGGGCAAGTCGCTAGTATATATATATATATATATATATATATATATACTAGCGACTGGCCCATCAAAAAATGACAGTCAATAACATTTTAAAGCTGGGAATGCTGTTTGTCACACAATGTGTGTCTCTGACACTCTTAACCTTTTTGTTATGTACAAAAAAGTACAACAATTATAATATTTTTTTTATTGTTTTAACATTCAACTTTTTTAATTGTCATGTATGCAATGGATGAAATTTGGATGAATACTTATTGTGAGCCATTTCATAAAGCTTTTTAACATGCAACTTATATTGGAAACAGTGGTCAACCAATAATTTTTAACATTCTAACATTTTTTATTCTGAGCTATGCTCGAGTAACATAACAATAGGTCAACTTTGTATGAATGAGTATTTTAAACCATTACATAATGCTTCTTAACATGCAACTTGTAGTTGAACTAATGTTAAAGCACATAGGTATTTAATTCAGAGGAAGTCAAACAGTAAAAACACCCATTGAAACTTAGCCAATTGTAGCAAAGGGGGCAAAAAAATGAATTCCTTCCTGACCCCATTAACTGGCGATCGAATTACTCCTTGGATCGATACGCTCTATGTAATTAAACATTTACATTTTACAACAAATGATCATACTCCTACTAACATAAACCCTTAATTACATGCAATGAAACAACTTTTCAGTCCTTGGAAAACAGAATTTTAACATTACAAACATGAACTTAATGTATTAAAATTGAAACAGTAAATTTAAGAAAATGCAAGGTAACTGTTTTGTTGGGCCAATCCTGGCAAAAGTCACTTCCAAGACATTCCAATCTTTTTTTGTTTTGTATGTCGAAGGGGTTCCCTTAAAAAGAGCCTTGCAGGAAAGAACTCTGAAGTATTCAAAGCCTCCTCTTGCCTCATAATTTTTTGTCCACAGAAAAACATCTGGTAGCTAACACTGCAGACTAATGTAAAGTAAAATGTAACTAATTAGAGGCTGTATTTGTCCTACGTTCTAACAGCATTTTACCAAATCTCACTGTAGTTCTTTAAAAAATATATGTTGTTAGAGGCAGAGCCAGCGTCCTTAACAGCAGGACGCGTGAGGGGAGAGCTCCGTCAGAGTCGCCTGACTTTTGGGCAATATTGCCCTGTAAACCCCCTGTGACACCCCCAAAAACATCAGGGGGCACCAGGGGAAGCCGTCAGGCCCCCGGAGAGTCGCCCTGACTACCGGAACGAGGCTCCGGAAGAGTGCTGGAGCACTCTGAGCTCAGCAGCTGCCGCATAGCAGCGGTGCGCCCTGCGTGCCTGCTCTGCCTGCTCTCCCAGCACAATATACCAGGAGAAGACTCAGACCGGCCAGAGGCAGCACGGAGGCACAGCAGGAGGACAAGGTAGGCTGGAACTACCAGGGGCTGCGGGGAGAGGCCAGGAGCCCCTATAAACACTGGGCCGCCATCTTGGGAGGCCAAAGCAGGCCTAGCCGGAGGGAGAACTCCCTTTACAGATCCCGGGGGCACATAGCATACCCCCCAGACAACCGAGGGGCAGCAGGGGGATCCCACACACCCTAAAAAAAAACTGAGAGAGAAGGCCAGGCCGCATAGCGGGCATCAAGGCAAAGAAGAAGCGGGAGAGGTAAAGCCCGCAAAACCACGGCCGCCATTTTGTGGCACCACATGGTGGAAGGGGAACAGACACTGACTCAGCTCCCAGCTGACCTACACCCAAGACTTCAACCCCCAGGAAGAGCTAGCCCCTCTGGACACCCCATACTGGGTCTTACCTCTCACACTGTGAAAGTGCATTGCACTAAAGGAAAGCAGCAACTAATATCTAGTCTGAAGCTTTAACCCTGACAACACCATACCCTGCACTGAGCTCAACCGGGCAAGAAGTCATTGCAACTTTACTAATGAAGAGGATCCTGCCACCCTCTAGGTACCACACAGTGACATTTTAACACCTTGACTTAACAACCTCAGACAACCCTGCAGTTAATTTCTTGTGAAATCCTGCAAAGTTCTGCATGAACATTGCTGCAGAGAGCCTTTGCTGCCACCCTGTGGCCACTCAGTAAATCTGATGTTGATGTGGGCCAAGGCAACCAGCCTGAAAGCCCCCTTCCAGTTGCTCCTGGCGGAGTCTGCAAAGACCGATATGAAGCACTGAGCCAAGAGATGTGAATGGAGCCTGACAGGAGGCCTTGACTAACAAGCTACAACGACCGATCTCATATGAGAACACAGCTTCTGACCACACCAACCTATCAAACTCTACAGCTACGCACTCCTGAGGGAATTGATAGCAGAGAAAGCAAGGGGGAAAAATAATGCAGCTCCTGTAACACGCACATCTATATCTTCAGAAATGAAGAAAAGTAGAAAGAACTCCTCCGCAAAGGGTGTCCGAGAGCACTTCACACCCAAAACAACAAAGCCGCCATCTCCACTGGATTCAGCTTAAGACCACTCTGAATCATCTGATCAGGAGGAGATTCCCAAGAGGTCAAAACAACACATAGACCTTTTGCCTAGGTCCATTGCAACGATAGAACAGCTTCTAACCAAGGCACTAGAACCCTTAAGAAATTACCTGAAAGAACTGGGGCAGAGGAACCAACTTCTGGAGGAGATGGTGGATCAGATGGGAGAAGCGCAGCAACATGACAGGTCTGCCATAGACCAGAACTCGTATAACATCATGGAGCTGAATGATAAGATTGAAGATCTAGAGAATCGATCCCGCCGCCATAACGTCAGGATACGGGGGATCCCAAGGACTACACAAGACCTGACAGGGTATTTAAAAGAAACCTTCACTTCAATACTACCCGATCACCCAGAGGACGTCCTCGAAATTGAACGAGCCCACAGAGCGCTAGGAGGGGCGAGAAACCCAGAGACCCCCACGGATGTTGTGGTGAGATTCTTGAGACAACAAGCCAGAGACCTAATCTTAGCAGAAACAAGGAAGAAGACACTAGATAGAAGGAGACAGATGAAACCTGCACTTGCGATTCTGCCACAGAACAAGCTCCAATACCGGTGGAACTTCCCCTTTGCCCTCACCTTCAGCTACCAAGGTACCTCACACACCACCCGCAACTTGGAAGACTGCCTCGCAGTGCTGCGCCAGATTCGTCTCTGCCCAACGGACCTCCCGGCAGAGGAACACAACTTCCCCCCTCCTCCTCCCATCCCGAAAAAACAGTCGATTGTGGTAGGGTCACAGCGACCGAAAGATGACCCGCCTCCCCCAGGAGTCCCAGAGACAAAAACCTGCCCCGCAGGAGCCAAGGCGGACTGAGTACTCAGCACAGAGGAGGCCCGGGCCCGACTTCAGAAGGCTTGATACCATCGCGATCGGAGTGAAGGCAACCCACCAACAGGAAGTTATTTTGAGTCTTTAGTTTCTCATTCATTTATGAGACTTCTCTGACCTGCTTTAGTGAGAGTAGAATAGGCACTGATGACTTTAGTTGGGTCAGATGTTAGTTGAGGCCTCTAATGAAGGGCCTGTTAAAGCCAGATGCCCGAAATAGTCGGAAGGCATCCTAGTTTACTTCAGTTAGTTGAAATGTTGTTGATGTTAATAGTTATTATTTTTGGAGAGAGGATACCACTAGACTTGATAGAGAAGCGAGTAAGCTCCCAGGGAGCAATTAGCAAATTATCTCTAAGTCCAGAAAGATCACCACTGATAAAAATGTATGTGGGGAACTATAAATTCCCAGCTGACAGTAGTCGAGGTTTATGCAGTCAACAAAGTCTAACTCAGGGGGCTAGCTTTCAGGAGATTAGAGGAGCCTGTGGGACTGAAGGAACTTGGTCAATTGTAAATCTAATGTTGTGTCTTTCTGCTTCCCTCTGGCCTAACAGCAGATGGAGTCTCCAGCACCAGAATCCCCCCTACAAGCCTCCACCTGTCCCCGGCCACCAAGGAATGGACGTCGGACAAGGAATAAAAGGTAGCCAGGCAGACCATGCACTCCTATCCACAAAAACACAATGAGTAGCTCAGAGTACATATTTATAACTCACAATGTTAAGGGTTTTAACTCCCCCTTTAAGTGGAGGAAAGCCTTATACAGCCAATACAAAAGGTTGAGGCCCTCGGTTATCTTCATGCAGGAGACTAATTTCACACACGGGTGTAAACCAAAATATCTGCATGGAGAATACCGACAGTGTACATGGCCACTCAGTCTACGAAGAGGGCAGGGGCAGCTATCCTGATACATAAACACTTCCCATTCACCCTGGAACATACTAGAATAGACAAATAGAGGAATTATGTTTTGGTCACCGGCTTAGTCTCAGGCCAAAGAATCTCTCTACTTTCCCTATACTCCCCCACAAACTCACCACACCAAACCCTGATTAACACGCTAAGAGAGTTAGACACACTAGATCTAGGCAAACTGGTGATTGGGGGGGATTTCAATCTGACCCTAGATCCAGCAATAGACAGATCAGGACACGCCCAGGACTCTAGCTTCTCAAAAAAACGGAGTCAAATTAAGCAGCTAATGGCCAAAATGGGCTTTGTGGATGCCTGGAGAGGCTTACACTCTGATAATAAGGAATACACATATTACTCGCCCACGCACGGCACCTACTCGAGGATTGACACATTACTAACAAGCTCACTACTTTTTGATAATATCCGAGAATCTGACATTGTTCCCTGCCCCTGGTCTGATCACGCAATAGTAGCTATTAAATTAACGTTAGGCCCTAACCTATCCCCATTTAGGAGCTGTAGGATCGACGAACACCTTCTGTCAGACCCCAGCTGCTTAGCATCCCTAGCGGGAGACATTAGGCAGTACTTCGAGCTGAATGATTCTCCTGATACAGGGGTAGGCTGGATTTGGGTAGCCCATAAGGCTTATAAAGGGGCTGCTGCATCAAACTAACAGCACAGCACCGTAAGGCACTCAGACGGAAAGAGGAGGATTTAACATCCACCCTCAACAACCTAGAAAAACTCAATCAAAACTGTCCCTCCACAAAGCTCCGTGACCAAATCAACAAAGTCAGGATAGAACTAGATGGAGTACTCTCTGCCCATACAGAGAAGGCTATGAGGAGGACTAGGCACCTATATTATTGGAAAGCTAACAAACCAGACAGAATGCTGGCTAGGAGGCTGAAAGCTAAAGAGATCCAGTCTAGAGTGACCCAAATTAGGAAGCCAGATGGCATAATCTCTTGCAGCCCTAGGGATATACAGAAGCAGTTCCAAACCTTTTACCAGCAGGTCTACTCATCAGGGAAACTGGCAGAGGGGTTGGACCTTGACTCCTTTCTAAGTACCATCGACCTCCCCTCATTAAGTGAACAACAAGTAAATAGCCTTAACCTAGATATCTCACAAGAGGAGGTGAGAACAGCAATCCATAGCCTTAAGATAGGTAAATCCCCAGGGCCGGATGGCTATTTCAATCAATACTATAAGAAATTTGAAATCCTATTAAACCCCTATCTGACATCCCTATTTAACGCTATCATGAGAGGGGAAAAAATGCCCCGGAGCTAAATCAAGCGGAACTGGTAGTCATACCGAAAGAAGGTAGGGATAGCTTGGAGGTGAAGAACTACCGGCCCATATCCTTACTGAATGGGGATGTCAAGCTAATGGCCAAAATAATGGCAACTCAAATCTCCAAGTTCCTGCCAGAAATTATCCATAAAGATCAGGCGGGGTTTATACCCCATAGACAGGCAGGGGACAATGTCAGACGTATCCTTAACATCCAATACCTAGCGCGGAAAAACAACTCTCCAATGTGCCTGCTAGCTCTAGATATAGAGAAAGCCTTTGACACGGTTGAATGGCCGTTTCTGTTTAAAACCCTGGACAAATTTGGATTCAGGGGCCGGTTCATCACCCTACTCGGCACATATTACGAAGCCCCAACAGCCTTCTTGAGGTTGCCAGGCGACCACAGAGCCCAAATTAATATACAGAAAGGAACGAGACAGGGATGCCCACTCTCACCCCTACTGTTCGCCATAGTCATGGAACCACTAGCGCAACTCATTAGAGCGGATAGGGAAATCCAAGGGCTTCAGGTGGGGCTGCAGCACTACAAATGCTCATTCTTTGCAGACGATATTCTATGTACCCTAACAAATCCTGGGTCCACTATTCCGGCACTGATGTCAACTCTTGACAAGTTCGGTAAGGTGTCAGGGCTTAGGCTGAACTTAGGGAAATCGGAAGCTCTGAGCTTAGACATGGCACAGGGCGACATAGATCATTTGAAATCCCTATTTTCCTTTGCGTGGCCCACCAAGCACATAAAATACTTGGGGGTCAACATCACACCTAAAATTTCCGAGTTATATAAGGCCAATTATCCCCCCAAGTACAAAAAACTAAACGAAGATTTGTTCAGATGGAGGACTTGCCCTCTCTCCTGACCGGCCGAATAGCGGCAGTTAAAATGAACATCCTTCCAAGGATTATATATCTCTTCCGTACGCTCCCTATATCAATCTCTTTAAAGGAATTGGACCGGTTCCAGTCCAATATCTTTAGATACATATGGAACAACAAAAAATCCTGCATTCCCAAGAAAGTAATGTTTAGACATAGCAAGGAAGGGGGACTATCTTGCCCAAACCTGCGAGACTATTTTAAAGCGGCCAGACTATCCCATCTACCACAAATACATTCAGTCATACATCAGCCGAGCTGGGCCTTCTTGGAACAACAGCAAATGCAACAACATAGCTGGGACACACTAATTTGGGTTCCTGAAGAAGTGACCCCGATAAGAAATCACCCAAACCCCATAATAAACCTAAATTTAACAACTTGGAAATGGGCCAGATCTAAGAACAATCTGGGCATAGGTACATCTCCCCTTTGGTCGGTCCTTTCCTCACAAGATATCTGGGCTTCCACGAGTATTATGTCGAAACATTGGTGGGCTTCCAGAGAACTAGATAAGTTAGGCTCCTGGTTTAACGGGAATCATTTGATGACCCTGAGACAGTTCGAAGAAAGACATACCCTCCCCCCAGGGGAACACTATAACTATCTAAAAATAAGAAGCTGGGCCTGTGAAGCATTTAAAAAATGTGAACCCCCGAAATCCTCCTGGTTCTCGGTAATCTGCAAAACTCTAACTTTAACGAAAGGAATATTAGGCACTTTATATGACACATTCACTAAATCAAATAATACAGAAAAACCATCATATATCTGTAAGTGGGAAAGGGAGCTAGGAGGTGAATGGGATTGGAAAAAATGGCAGAAATCATTCTCCAACCTACGCAGGGCAACAAGTAACTGCTCGCACATAGAGACATCTATAAAAGTTCTCCAGAGAATATATTGCACCCCAGACAAACTCAACAAATATGATCCCAGAGTGAGTAGTAACTGCTTTAGGGGCTGTTCACAGATAGGAGATTACGCCCATACCTGGTGGCTATGTCAGAAAGTCCATGACTTTTGGGAAAAGATAGCATTAATGGCAACGACGTTATTTGGTATAAGAGTCACAGCTACTATGGAATCCTGCCTACTAGGGGTTAAACTCTCTAGTTTATCAAAAAAACAGAATAGGCTATTCCAGATAATGGCCGCCGCCACCAAAGTACACATAGCCAGCCAATGGAAGTCAGAAAAGCTAAGCGTGCAAGAGGTTATAAAAAAAATAAATTACATAGCAATAAATGAAAAGTTAACATCTGCTATTCTAGATAATTTGGCTCAGTTCCAAGAAATCTGGAGGCCTTGGCTAGAGTCTTCGTTAGGTTTCCCCTTGCCCTGAAGGGATCACTGATAGCACTATAACAAAAGCAAAACAGAACTAGGCCAAAAAAAGGCTTGGAGCGGAGGAGACTTGAAGACTGGTCCTGGAGGCTCTGATTTGACTGGTTCGCCTGGAACACAACACAGGAGGTGAATGTATGCATCATAATTGTATAAACTAAACCTGATCTAGGGATTCCTCCCTTATCTCCATAGTTATTTATTTATTTGTTTATCTAAAGTTTCAGTTTCTATGTAAATAAGTTCTGTTTGTTCATGCTTCCCTTGCTTAAATTAAAGGACCTAAAAAACTATTTCATAATGGGAAAAATTAAAAATAAAAATCTGGAAGGAGATGCTAGTAATTTGACCACGAGGTATATATGTTTATAGAAAATCTTATGTGTTAATGTACCTAATGCCTGTCCTTACTTTGTATCCCTTTCAATAAAAAAAATGTATTACAAAAAGAGCCTTGCACACTTTTAATTTTGTCTATTTAATATACTTTATAATCTTTTTGTATCAAAGTTCATCCGTGGGGTATAACCACTGTTCTCTATGTTTTTTGCCATTTTATAGAGTTTCCTTGGTGAAATAGTGGTCCTCTAAAAAGAGTCCACTGTTCTCTATATTTGTTGTGGTATTTTTTGTGAATTTGTCATAGATATAAGAGCACTGTTGCTTTTTTAACTGGGTTATTTGTAGATTATAAAGTATATTTAATAGAGGAGAATTAAGACCAATTTTATTATAAGCTGCCTATATAGGCTTGCTAATATATAAAAAAATATGTGTGAGTAAAAATAAAATAATATATATGGAAAGAACCTTTATATAAGTATATACATATATATATATGTGGGAAATAAGTCAGTATGAGGGCTAAACCTACCTAGTGAGTAGTATAGGGTAAATATGTATTTGGACTAATATGAAGTTATGATTGTTGTGACTGATAAATGACTCAGTGAAGAGTCAAAAATAGAAAAAGTTAATTAACAAAAATTGGTAAATTATACTTGAAAGGCTAAAAAATATATTAGTTTATATTAAAAGAAACAATGACACAACCAGGATGTATGTAAATATAAGTATATATATAGACAGGAATGCTCATAAAAAATGGTATATGCACAGGCACATGTATACAGTATCAATAGTTATATGTATATATATATATATGTGTATAGAAGTGTCCACTTTAATATTGGTCTTGATGTACCCCTTGGGTCTCATCTAACAATGAAATCCCCCAAAAAGGAGTTTACCCTAATGAGGGGACCAAATAGTGGTTTAATATATATATACACAATGATACAAAAAGGTATAGTAAATATTGTTATAAAAAAAAAAGGGGATTGATACAGTGTAATATAATACAATTAAGTTGCCTGCAAGGGCTATTACTTACTGTACTATACTGTGCTTTAAACGTCCTGTTCCTGGTTGTGATTGAGGTAGTGGTTGTAACTGACCGGTTTCGTTGCTTACACAGCAACTTTATCAAAGGCTACCACTCTCTGTATACTGCCCTTCGCTGGCTTTTATTTGGACTTGGCTCCCGCCTCCTTGACAATATGATTGGCTGTGCCAGTTTTTTGCGTCACAACGTTATAGACGCTGGTGACGTCAATGCGCATCTACCCTATTGGACAGAGCTTTTGTGCGCGATTACACAGATTTTCGGCTGTGCATGCGCAAATCATTGCCACAGAACACTGCACTCTAAACTCTGCACACTTGTAATTTTGTCTATGGGATATAACCACTGTATATTGTTGTTGTTTTTTTTTGTTTTGTTTTTTGTATTCTTGTACTTATTGAAAATGGCACATAGAGTTTCCAATGTGAAATAGTGGTCCTCTACAAAGAGACCGCCAGACATCAAAGTTCATCCGTGGGGTATAACCACTGTTCTCTATGTTTTTTGCCATTTTATAGAGTTTCCTTAGCGAAATATTGGTCCTCTAAAAAGAGTCCACTGTTCTCTATATTTGTTGTTGTATTTTTTGTGAATTTGTCATAGATATAAGAGCACTGCTGCTTTTTTAATTGGGTTATTTGTAGATTAGTTGTATTGTTATTCTTTTTTCTAATTTAATGTACAGTACTTCATTGTAGACAATGATTTTTGTAAAAATTCGGCCATCATCTAATAAATCACCCTGACTTTGTTTTTTTTCAATATAAACTTTAATTTCCTCTGGATTCTTGCATCTTGAAAATGCAACATACAGTTGGCCATGGGCAAATACTGGTTCTTCTAAAAAGATTCCAACGGATTTAAAAGTTTGTCCTTGTAAATGTATTAATCGTCATGGCAAATGCCACGATGATGGGAAATTGTCTTCTCTGAAGTACAAAAGGCAAGCTACTTTCACTTGGTGCCAAATCTATTCTTAGTATGAAAACTATTTTACCTTTATGGGTACCATTGAGAATTTCTACATTTATGAAATGGTCTTTTAATTCTTGAAATTAATCTGGTTTAGTCCTTTTTTTAGGTTCATATTTTGCAGTAACATGACAAATGCACATTTTTTTTAGATATGTGGTGTCATTCCAGATGGAGTTAATTAATTAATTAATTAAGTTGAAAAGTTTATCTGAGTTTCTTTGTCATCACCAAGTACACAATTAGCACTGTGATATTTTTTTAAGGTGCATCTAATAATTTTAATATTTCATTATTCAGAAGCAATGCATCTTTATTTTTGGATGTTAATATTACTTTGGTTGCAAGCTCTGCATAATCGTCGTTAGTTATTGTATTTTGGAATATAGCCGATATCAGACGGTATACTCGGCTAAATTATTAATAATTTCTGTTTTTCCTTCTCCAATTTTGATGAGCCACTCATTGAATTCATTTTGTCCTTCTGATCTCAGATTTTGTTCTAATTTGAGGTGAGTAAAGAGTTTCCATAGTGTTCTTGACTTTATACATGTTTCTACAATGTCTGTGTGATTTCCATGGACAACAGGTAATGTTTGCCTAAAATCTCCACCTAACAACAGCACCTTTCCACCAAAAGGCAAATCATTATCCCTGACTTCACGCAACAAATGGTCAATACATTGTAGCGCATGGTATCACATGATTGTAGCTTTCCTTTCCTAATTTTTTGCCTGTAAAGATGTCATTCGAATATCCGACACCGATTTTTCCAGAATGGGAACTGGCAGTTTAAATCCACTATGCACAGTTCTTCCACCTTCTAACAAAAGTGCAGCAATTCCAGTTGCTGCAAATGGCAGTGCTATTTGACCTAAACTCATCAATAAATGATATAGATAAGTTTTTCCTGATCCACCAGGTGCATCTAGATAGAAATACTGCTCTTTGAGCAAGTCATCCATCATCTAGTGCACTTTTTATGGCGTTAAATGCTTGCAATTGTAATATATTTAAAGTTGCAATTTTTTCTTGTGTTATTTGGTTTTGAAGTTGAGTATCATAGTCTTCAAATTGTATTTCATCTATGAGTCCTAGATCTGGCAGATTAAAATTTGCACAATTTAATACATGAGAGAGAAAGACATCTTGAATTTCATTTCATGCAGAATTAATTCTGCAAAAGGCTCATTTTATCGTTGAAAAAAATCTTCAGATATATTTGTTTTAAATTTACCCCACAAAACTAATGCATTTGGAGCATTTGAGAAGATGCAAATGAATGCAAATTGTTCTCTCATCTGCCGTGGCACTTGACACAGGAATTTTCTGTGTCGCGCAGCTAAATGAAAAGTGTCATAAACAGTTCTCAATTGTTCAAAACTTTGGGCACCAGGAACATTTACAAGGAGTAAACGTAAGCAGAAACGTACAGTGTACATTCTAGTTATCATTTTATTTCCATAGGTTTTTCTTTTCTGCCATAATCCATTAACAAAAACATAATAATATGGAATGTCAATGTATAACAATTCCCTTGCCTCAAAGTCAGTGCAATTTAATTGAAACCAAGCAGTTGGTGTAGATTGTCGATGCTCACTTTGTGCAAAAAGAATTTCTTTCATTTCCAACATTGAAATAAACTAAGTGTATTTGGGGCAAATGTACAGCTAATCAATATACTGCATGTGATTGATCATGCATTTCAAATTTGAGAAGATGCCATATTGCTTCTGGCGCACTTACATAGCGAGCATCTACATGAGATGCAAGTTCGCCATGTAATAACTCAGTTTGTTCTGGATTTTCTGCACTTTTGACCACTACATTAGCTGCATCATAGCCTTTCTAAATATATTTGTAGACATATTTAATGGATTTTATAGAAGTGCAAGCTTCCACATTAATGTGTGCATTATACTTCATGAGCAAATGTGGATTGTATGGCACCACATATCTGCTATCAACTTTTTTTCCACGAATAATGGCATTTTGGCCTTCTCTTCTTCTATATAATGGATAGCCATCACAATTAGCATAAGTTTTGTCTCTATAATTCTTTAGTGCATTTTTTATTTTCCATACATGGTGATTGTGACTTTATCACCAGTCTCCAATTTATATTTCTCTTGAAGGATTATAAACATATGATCATGTGGAAGGCCTCTTTTTTTAAATTCCATGGTATAAACATAAGCCAGACATTTGCCAAATAACTGAGTTATGGTTATGTCACGTATTAATTCAGTTAATTTGATTTTGAAGACTCTTGCCACTAAATCTGGTCTATCAGAAGCAGTTTGTCCAATTAGCAGATTCTGTACAATCTATGGCCATTGTGGATTACATGTAAAAGTAATAAATAAATCTGTTTTTTCAAATGTATTTACAATAGCCATAGCATCACTGTATCTTTCTTGCATATTGCGAGAAGATCCTTGGAAAGAAGAAGGTAAAATTATGGCTTTGCCAGCTGCAAGTTCTCTGTTTGTAGCTACCTCGGCGACATAATCCATCAGTCCACAATACTTTTCTACACGTAGTTTATCTTGTTGATATTTTATGAAATTTAAATTATTTGCCTCAACTTGCAAATATGAATCAATGATCCATTGTTGTGTCAGTTTTCCACCACATAAAATGGAATTAAATCCATCTTAAATGGCAGTTTGAGCCACTTTCAAGTTAAGC
This sequence comes from Discoglossus pictus, assembly GCA_027410445.1. Taxonomy (NCBI): domain Eukaryota; kingdom Metazoa; phylum Chordata; class Amphibia; order Anura; family Alytidae; genus Discoglossus; species Discoglossus pictus. The sequence continues at coordinate 339,431,864 of CM050167.1, read as the reverse complement.
ATGGAAATATTATTTCTGACACATACTTTAGAATTTGGGTAACTGTCAAGTGTTAATTTGGGTTGCCATCCGGCTTCCCTATTTGGGAAAAAAATGCCATTGGATCTAAATTAGTACTTAAGATACTTATGTTGATGTAAGGTTGCGCATTATTTCTGGGATATATTCTAATATTCCTTTGAAATGGTGGTTCTCCCTCATCATTTTGAAAGACCATTGCAACCTCTTTTGATGTAGGTAAGTTGTAACGGCGTTTATCAGTATGGCGATCTCTTTTAGGAACCATATTGACTTTTGGGATTGGTAATTGAGTTAGTTCTGTATGGATTATTTGTTCTTGTTCTATTTCTGACAATTTTTTATAAGCTTGAGTGTACGGGTTTTTGGCCATAATTTTATCAAGCTCTATAAAAACAATGGGTAAGCATTTTTTTTATTTTCTGGAAGTTGCATGTTGATACAGCTTCCATTGTATCTAGGACATATAGTTGAGCAAATTTTCTTTCCTCCCCTTTTTCTGGATGTAAATGAGAAGTACAATGGTAAATTTGTCCTTGTACTTTGAAACAGTAAGGGCCATGTTCTGGCACATTAGCAGCTAATGTTGCACCCATAGATGCAAAGGATATGGCACTAGTATCCGATCTTATGTTTGTATTGAAATGTTGGTTATTAGGGGAAGTAGGCTTAGTCATAATGCTTCTAGATGTAAATGAGAAGTACGATGGTAAATTTGTCCTTGTACTTTGAAATAGTAAGGGCCATGTCCTGGCACATTAGCAGCTAATGTTGCCCCCATAGATGCAAAGCATATGGCACTATTGTAGGATCTTATGTTTGTTTTGAAATTTTGGTAATTAGGGAAAGTAGGCTCAGTCATAATGCTTTTTAAATATGTTGGGAAGTGTTTTTTTTGTGGAAGTCTTACCTTGCCTTTTTGACAGCAACTAACAAACTGTCCATCTCTGGGTTCTTCCTGTTAGAAATGATAAACCCCACAAAACTGACAAACAAAATTAATAATACCACAATTATGAATCTCATCTGTTAAAGATTTAAGTAAAGGACAATTCTGAAAGCAAAGATCAATATGACTCTCTAAATCATCATTAAAATTCTTCTCAGATTGTTCAGCAACATTTTCTAAATGCTTTTGTTTGTTAGTTGCCTTCTTGGGCATGGATGTTAGTTTGTCAGACGCTGCCCATGTTTTTTTACATTGTCTAGTTTGACACTTTCCTTTTCCTCTTTGTTTTCATTATCTGCCATATTAATCTGTAAATAAAAGTAAGACATTAGTACTTTTGCTCCTGTGATTATTTTTTTTGTTTAAAGGAACTTTTTGTTATTTTATTGTGGTTATTTTTTCTCCTATCCTGTTTTGTGTGCACCACTGTTTGCATTATGGGGTTAGTTTTATGAGGTTGGATTTAGCAGATTAGTTAGGTTGCTGTCTATTTTATGAAAGGCGCACAGCAAACATGATAGGTCCTTCTATTTTGTATATGTTAACAGCATTTCTTGTGTTATCCTGTTTTGTGTGTGGCAGTGTTGTCATTATGGGTTTAGTTGTGTTTTTTGTGCACTATTGTTGTCATTAGGTGTTTAGGGAATGGAGTTGGGCTTAGAGGGTTACGCACCAAAAATAGTATATATCCTTCCATTTTGTATATGTTAACAGGATTGTCCTTTCGGTTTTGTGTGCACAACTGTTGGGATTAGGGGTTAGGGTATCCCTTTATTCTTTTTGGTATACTGTTTTGCATGCGGCAATGTTGTCATTAGGGGTTTACGGTTATGGGATTAGGCTTAGAGTGTTAGTTAGGTTGCAGTACGTTTCTACAAAAGCAGGCACAAAACAGGATAGGTCCTTCCATTTTATATGTTTAAACAGCAGTACTTGATTTTTATTTATTTTTTAACTTCTAATACTGTACCTCTTGTTTTCAATGTGTTGTGTATACTTTCCTGTAGAGATGATGAGACTCTTCAGGCAGTGTCTGTTGAGAATTACAGAGAGTGATGCAAATGTTAAACTAACATTTAAATTAATTTGTTTTTTGCACTAAGACCATAGAATACAGGATATATACTTCCATTTTGTATGTATTCAGAGAAGTTTAGATAGTGGTGCATACAAAACACAATACATCCTTCCATTTATTATGTTTTAAGAACTTTTGCTGTAGTATACTGTTTTGAGTGCGCCACTGTTGGCATTATAGGTTTATGTTATGGGGTTAGGCTTAGAGGTTGGTGCACACAAAACAGGATATATTCTTCCATTTTATATGTGTTAACAACATTTGCTATAGTATCCTGTTTGTGTGCACAACTGTTAGCATTAGAACTTTAGGTTATGGGGTTAGGCTTATAGGTTGGGGCACACAGAAGAGGCTAGATCCTTCCATTTTACTGTTCAGGCAGAGTCTGTTGAAAATGCGAAAAATATGGAAATGTTCAAATCCACTGTAAATATTATTATTATTTTTTTGCTAAAAGCATAAATTATGTTTTCGAATATGTCTTATTTTCTACTTCAAATTTCTCCTTTTTTATTATTTTAAAATGTACACCATTTTACCCCACCTAAACATTTATATGTCTTTTAAATCTTAGTATACAGGAATAATGTCTTCTAATTCCTTCTGTACATTAATATTGTTGTTTTTGACAATATTTAAAACCCAATTATTTTTTTAAATTATGAATTTATTAATTAATTCTAATACTGTATGTTTCTTTTCAATGTTACTGTAGTTTTAGGCAATATTTCAAAATCTATTATTTCTTGTAATTCTTCATTAATTAATTAATTAATTAATTATAGCTTACCTATTTGCTGTAATTTGCAGGTTTTAAACTTCTAAAGTGAAAATCAAGTTGCTTCACAAGTAACGCCACCAGTGAAATGTACAGTCACACTGTTCATCCCCTGGGGAGAAATGGAGAAAATTCTAGAAAGTTTACAGTATTTATAGAGTGTGAGCTGTAGAAACCGTTATAACGCAATGCACATGTGCTATTTGCTTTCAAACCATTAAATTTGGGTTCCAGCTGGCATTTTGTGCAAGATACTTACTTCTTCCATAGAAAATGGCTCTGAATTTGTATGTGCTACGTGACGCAGGATATGTGGTACGTGCCGCATGAATTGTTACTGAGTTTGCATAAGGGTTCTGAGTACGTTGTTGAATTTGACGTGCTTGGCCTAGTTTAGTTTTTTTTAAAAGCTGTGTGTGATTTTCTTTTAATTTTTTTTGTTGTTGTATTTTTGGGGGTTTTACGATGTACGCGGTTCGGCCGTTAACTTTGTATTTTTTCAACCTCAGGGTCATATTTTTATTTTTGTCTAATTCAGTTTTTTTTTTTAAGTCCCGCTTTCCTTTGGAAAGTATTAGGGGCCGTCATTTTTCAACGCAATTTTTTCAAACTGATACGGGGCTTGCACTGTGAATTGGATAATTGAGATTTGTGTTGATCTGTAGTCCCGAGGGTCATAGGGTGGAGCGCCTATGGAGCTCATCTCCACCAGCGCAATGAGCGCCTTTGGCACTCACTGCCTAAGTTGTGCAGGGTGGTAGGGATGAGCGCCTACGGTGCTCATCTCCACCAGCGCAATCAGCGCCTTTGGCGCTCACTGCCTAAGTTGTGCAGGGTGGTAGGGATGAGCGCCTACGGTGCTCATCTCCACCAGCGCAATCAGCGCCTTTGACGCTCATTGCCTAAGTCGTATGGGGTCGTAGGGCCACCAGCGAGAGCCTGCAAGAATTAGCAACAACCCGCAATGCTCACAACTGAATATGTTATTATATATATATATATATATATATATAATCAGCCCCATGCGGCGCAGGTCCTTAAGAGACCCGCACCATCTAAGCATTTAACCCCTGCCGGGGGATACTATATAGACCCTCATGGTTAACTAAATCAATACATGAAGTGCCATGGGGGACCCCCATGACACTCTAAGTTAAACAGTACACTAATAATAAAATTATTCCCCCAATAAACTAATAAATAAAAATAAATCTAAATTTCAAAAAATAAAAAAACATTAATTACAAAAATAAAAAACATTAATTACAAAAATTAAACCCCCCAATAAAAAAATATATTTTACCAAAAATAATATAAAAAATTACAAGTATAATAAAAAATAATTACAATTAAAAATAAGTTACAAGTAAAATTTAAAAAATTATGAAAAAAAAGAAAATAAATAAAAATGTAAAATAAAAATAATTACAAATACTTACCTAGGCCTCATAACCTTCCTCACTCTTCTGTCCTGGACTCAATGAATATGTTCTGATCCTCTTCAGTCTTGATTGAAGTCCATGTCCTCATCTTAAGGCTAGGCAAGAGCCCTCCATTAAAAAAAAAAATGATACTATAAAAAAAAAAAAAGTTAACTAATCTAACAGAGCTCCTCCAAGGAGAGGCTCCCCCACCACAAAAGGAGCTTGCTGCACTTACTGCGGCTTAAATTGGGTTTTTCAGTATTCTGATCATCTGAAATAGATGTCAATCCAATTTTAGCCAATTCAATATGAATTTTGAATAATTTGGACCAATCAGAGTGCTCAGATTTTAGATCCCTCAATCTGAGCAATCTGATTGGTCTAAACTGATATTGAGAATCAAAAAACGAATTCTAATTGGCTGAAATATAACATAAGACCTATTGTAATATAAACGCTTTATGCTACCCCTTGTAATTATTCAATGTATCGCTCTTTTTCCTTTAAGTCCCCGCATTGGGCTAAATCCTGCTATAGTGCTGTATTTTGGTTTAAATCTGTACCCCACCATAAAACTGATTGTTTTCCGCAGAGACCCGTTTAATGCTCAGAACAACACCACTGAAGCTGCCGTGGACTTTCAAGCCACTGAAAGAGGCAATTATACCAGAACTGGTATTCAACGTTGACGAGACTGGACTGTTTTGGAAAAGAATGACAAGGCACACCTTCATATCATGTGAGCAGAAGCGAGCACCTGGGTTCAAACCATCCAGGGGTGATTTTAAGATCAATCCATTGCAGGTGTACCACTGAAAATCCACTTTGCCGGTCATTTGGTAATTCAATTGCAAAGCTTGGATCATCATGGACATCTTCAGAAACTGGTTCAGTGAACATTTCTGTCTATCTGTGCAACGCTACTACAGGTGTATAGGAAATTAGGCCAAAGCACTTGTGTTGATTGACAATGCTCCTTTACCAACTTGTCTGCTGTTGATTGCTGCATCCCAGTAGAAATAGTTTTCCTGCCACCCAAAACTACTTCATTCCTCCAGCCAATGGATCAGGGGGTCATTGTGACCTTCAAGGCCTTTTATCTTCACCGCACATACCGCCAGTTCATTGACAAAACCGCCAGGAAGGACAAAGAATCTATTACTGATTTTTTGTAAAACTATACCTACTATCATGCAGGCCATAACTAACATTAATTTATCCTGGAAGGAAGTGACACAGCAATGCCTGAAAGGAGTGGGGAGGATGATATGACTAGAGCTGTGTACGGATGTGGAACCAGAACAGTCCATCATTGACGAGATTGTAGATCTGGTCAGTCGGCTAGACTGGGAGATGCAGATACCCAGAACATTGAGGAGTAAAAGGACCCCGTTTATCTTTGTTTCACTTAACATTCCTATTGCCCAGAACATATCTACAGCATTTACCAGGATATTGCTGTATATTGTGTAGCACAGTCAAGTACATGAGACACAGAGGGCACTCAAAAGGAGAGTGTTTTTCCTTGAGGACTTTCCTGGAAGATACAATTAAATATAAAGTACTTTATAGATGTATGTATACTATTAATACACACTGGGGTATGTTTAAATGTTTTTTTTTAAACCTACAGTATATAGCAAATTGGATAATCAATCTCCATGACAAATTTCCTTAGCAACTGAAAAAAACACATAGAGCCTCAGTCAATTGATGTTTTCGGGAGATCCGGCTCGGAAATGAAGGCCGGAAGTTATTTAACTATTCAATTGGCGTCTTTTTGCGGGCTCAGATCGAGTTACGGGCTCCGAGCTGCGATTCATTGCGATTTTTAAAATCGCAAGTTACAGCACCTCCAAGCCTTTGATCTTTCATGGTCTCAAGACATCTGAACTCTAAAATCGCAAATCGCTATTCAATTGCTCTGATTCCCCCTCGTTAACCACTCCCACAAGTTACTGGTACCAAGGAGGTCTCTCAAAGGGCTTAATGACATGTCTGGAGCACTGTAAATGCACATATAAACCCTCTACTGTACTTTTATTAAAAGGGAAAGTGATATTACGTCTTAGAATTAATAGTACACCATTCTCATGCTCGCAAATCATCAATATAAAATACTTTATTTCATGTTTAATTTCCATGTTATATCAATCCTGGCAATCAATGTGTTAATACATATAATGGAACTTGCATGTAATAGAATAACATATTTACGGCTTTATCAATATTGCATTATATCTACAATGTGGGTCTGATCGTAACTCGTAATTCAAGCCTGTAGGACTTCAATGAAAAATGGAGGTTGGATTTCAAAGTCCTATGGGCTTAAACCATAAGTCACAACCGGACTTACATTCCATTGGCTGTTTCTAACCTGGAGTTACATCCTTGCGTCATCGAACATTTTCAAGCTCGCAAATGCTACTTTTGATCGCATGGTTTGCGATGTGCGCTTGCGGGCCCGGCCAATTGAATAGCACCAAAAGTTGCAAACAGACATACCGTCTACTCCGATCGAGTTTCAGCCTTGCAATTGAATCAGGCTCATAGTATATATACTTTATAATGACCCAAGCTTGTTACTTTAACAGAAAAAGTACATTTTGAATTGGTTTGTTGTGGCAAACCCAGAACCATAGGAAATGCTATACATTTCCTGCTCCACTTGGACAATTTAAGCCTAATATTTGAGTGTAATTTAATTTTAATCTATATATTTTATCCAATATTCACTTCACCTCTAGTTCCTTCTGTCTTGCTATTTTATTTCTCACATTTTTAGTCATTTTATATTTTCACAATTATAAATTGAGATGCCTGTCCAATGTCTGTTGAACACATTGAGATTTCCTTTTACCTTACAATATTCTTAATGTCCACATCTACATTTAAGACTGCTTTCCCTCTGTATCCACATTGGGCTTTCTATTTTTCTGTCAAATTCTCTAGATGAATGCCAGTGCCTGATGAATAACGAGCAGTGAAATGATATATGTTTGTCTCTGGGCCTCTCATGAGATCAGATGTATATTGTTCAGCTGTAAATTCCTCTAGAGATAAACAAATCAAATGTGCAATATGCTGAGGGAGAAAAGAGTCCTAAATGTAGATGCAGACTCTGAAGAACTATAAATCTAAAAATTTGAGAGGTTGTAGGGGAAAAGCCTATCAATCCAAGACATGGAAGATTTACTTTTTCAGAATCATCTTTCTCTTTTTTGGATATAAATTTATGAGATAATAGATTTTCTATAATTCCTACTTGTTTGCTGATTCTGAAAAAAATTATGTATAAAAGGTTTATACACATTCAATATAAAAAAAAGAAAATCACACATCAACAAGGTATTAATTCGGTCTGGCTCGATGTGGTAGATTGTTTTAAAAAATTTGTTGCTTGAATATGATTATTATGGAGTGAAAACAAAAAAATATTATTTATAAGAAACTTCTGCACAGCTATATTTTTATAGAAAGAGAGAGAAAATAAACAAAACAACTATTTTATAAATAATGAATTATAAAAAAATTAATTTAGTAAAAAAAAATATATATTATTTATATCTTTAAACATCACTGCTTTATATATCTACAATATATTCACTACATATCCACTATCTACTATATACCCTTTCCCAATGTGAAAACAAACATACATTAGTTAAAAAGACTTCAAAGTAGGCCATAATTGTTAATTTATACATTAGAAATTATGGCCTCATGCTAATCGAGGGGTATAATTTATGGTATACCTGTAAATCGGCTGCAGGAGCTTCTTTACCCTACCTTTATGTTAATCTTTTCACTTGTGATACTATGGCACTCAGACCACATCAATAAATCCTGCCTTATCTTCCTTATCTGTAGTGAGTATCCAAACCAAGCTTTATGGATGAGAAACAGCTCTAGGAGCCAACAGAAAATGAGAATGTCATGATTATTATAATGAGTGAGAACAAGTGATGTAACTGCGGCAAGGAACCATTATATTTATATATATAGTAAATAAATAGTACATTTGTGTTCACATTTTAATGTCTAAAACAAGTTAAAAAAAACATGTGTCAGAATCCTGAGAAATACAGTCATTACACTGCACTCTGGGAAGCTGGGCACGCATATGTAAATGTGGCCACTAATGCATTGTTCTTCTTTCCATAACCATTTTAAACATGGCTTCCTTTAAGCTTATGCCCACTGCATTACATAGCTTTTATGCAAAGCCAAGGTTGCATTATATACAAGCTTGGAATCCTAACCCCGGAAAGCCGTTTCAAGGTTACTGCCTATCATCAGAGTGATAGGCAGTAAGTTGAAACAGCTGCAATATGGGAATTAGCATGGAGGCTTAAATAAGGAGATGGAGCTAAAAATAAATCTGTAGGGGAGATACAGAGCAAAGTACTCCATCCACAACCCACTGGGAGGTAAACTCACACATCCTCACACGGCACAAAGCCAGGAGGTACTCTTGCTCTGGGACACTGGGCAATCAAAAAAAGTAAAAGGAGAAATGCAGCGAGAACTGTAGAGAACCAGACACAGGGCCTCATTCTATTAGCGGCCGCAGCCGTTGCGGGGCCGCAAGGACCGGCCGCAAGCTATTCGGCTATTCTATTCCCTTACGGCCGGAGGCTCCGGCAGGCTTGCGGCCGGTGCCTTGCTATCTCTTGCGGCCGCTCGCGCCAGAGGAAAGCCTTTGATCTAAAACGGCCGCAAGAGTTTTGCAATTCAATTGCTCCGGGAAACCTCTCTGCAAGGCTAAAAGCGAGCCGCAGCTTACTTGCAGGAAAGAGGTCTCGCTAGCACCAATTAAGCACATAAAATAGCTCAAATAAAGCCATCCTGCACTTTGCGAAGACTATAAAGGGATTTTAGGTGTTAGAAAAAATAGCACATAATTATCCTGTACTCAAATCCGTAAAATATTTTATTTTTAATATCCGTAAAATATCCATGTAAAAAGTCCAGAGTGCTTGGAGCACCTCAGACACACCCACGCCGCAGCCGGAAAATAAACAGTTAATTTGAACTCGGGTTTGGGCAGATGTGCAAGCTTGAGAGTGGGTTCCTTTTAATCCTCATGTCCCCCAATATGATCCCTAGCATTTACAGAGCTGTACAGTGCAGGCTTGAATTTATTTTTGAGTTTTTATATTTCTGAGATTACGGCCGGTTCCAAGATATGCGGCCGGCCGTAAAAGGAGATCCTTGCGGGGCCGTATAAAAGAATCGCGAGTTAACTGAACCCCCGCAAGGAATCGCAGCCTTACGGCCGATTTACGGCCGCTAATAGAATGAGGCCCACAGTGTATTATACCAGACTGCCGCTGATTGGCCACTGATTGGCCCTATGTAGTGAAAATCAGAAGGGGCTGGTTATAAAGCCACTAGCAGTTAATGACAAAATGAAATTAACTCCAACAGATTTCCTTCATTACAAGTTTATGTTGTGTTCCTACTTCTCTGCCCTCAACCTTGACAAGCAGCACTATTTCACATCAATAATATCAACTTTGTCCTCTAACCCCAAACGTTTGCTCACAACTTTCATCTCTCTCCGCCCACCACCTCCTCCCTTGCTGTCTCTGGCTGAAGACTTTGCCAGCCACTTTAAGCATAAAATTGAAAACATTTGCAATAAATTCTCCTCTCATCCTGGCTTACTCATTCCTAACCGAGAACACCTTCCCCAATTCCACAGCCACTATGCACCTTGAAACAGAGGACAACGTCTCCAGCCTACTATCAACCTCTCGCCTTACTACTTGTCCTCTGGATCCCATTCCATTTCAGCTTATCATTCCCCTCTCTACCACACTAATCCCATCCCTCACACATCCCTTCAACCTTTCCCTAAATGCTGGCACATCTCCATCGTCTCTGAAACATGCCATAATTACACCCATTCTTAAGAAATCCTCATCTGATTCTGACTCTGCATCTAACTATCTCCCTATCTCTCTACTTCCCCTGCCGCGGGTCCTTAAAGGGCCCGCGGCACACAAACAGTTAAGGCCGGCAGCGGGGGTACTTTAAGTACTCCCAACGGCACCTAAAATTAACCCCCCAATGATGGGGATCCCCACATTAATCCCACATTAACCCTTGCAGTGGGTGTCTCCGATCGCACACAATCGGGGACCCCCGCTGCAATCAAAATTCGAATTTCCTGAGATAAAAAAAAAAAATCACTCATGGGAGCTCTATACAGAGCCCCATCAGCCCCTAAATAACCCTGTCACTAATGGGGACAATATACACCCCATAAGCCCTTCATTAACCCTGTCACTCATGGGGTCAATACAGACCCCCATAAGCCCTTCATTAACCCTGTCACTCATGGGGGTCAATACAGACCCCCATAATCCCTTAATTAACCCTGACACTCATGGGGGTCAACACAGACCTTCATCAGCCCTTAATTAACCCTGTCACACATGGGGGTCAATACAGACCCCATAATCCATTAATTAACCCTGTCACTCATAGGGGTAAATAAAGACCCCCATAAGCCCTTAATTAACCCTGTCACTCATGGGGGTCAATACAGACCTCCATCAGCCCTTAATTAACCCTGTCACTCTCCTTCAGCCAATCACCATGCCCAGTATATCCCATTGTGATTGACTGAAGGCAATAGAGCCCTCTGATTGTTTAAAAAAAAGATTGACAGAAGCATTAGCCAATCAGAATGGGATATGGGGATGTATCCCCTTCTGATTGGCTCACACCGTGGCACCTTCTGATTGGCTGACATTTGATTGACAGCTTTTATAGCCAATCAGAAGGCGCCATTGCCAATTTCTTCAGGAAAAGGCTCCAGGGGCCTCATTAGTGTTTGGAAAGTCTGAGGATTCTTCCAGGGCCCAGCCGGGGCAGAAAAGGAGGAGCACGGGGACATCGCGCCGAGGTAAGTTCAATGTATTTTATGTTTATTGTATTTTATTTTGTGTATATGTATGTATTTAGTACTAATCTAATGCTTATTTTTAACAGGGTCCGTGCTGGAGAAAAAAATAAGAAGGACGGGGACATGCTGGAAAGGTGAGTAGAATATTTACAATATTTAGAATGTTTATTTACTGTATGTAGTGTGTTCTACTAATTTGTTTGTTTTATTTTTTCCTAGGGTGGCGATGTATAGGGTCATCTGCAAAGGTAAGTGGTCTTAATTATTCTATTTTAGGCTAGAGTTAGAGTTTGTGTATGTAGATATGATTTATTGTATTTTAGATAGAGGGGTATGTATGCATGCTAAATAGGATTTAATGTATGTTAGATAGAGGGGTATGTATGTATGTTAGATAGGATTTAATGTATTTTAGATAGAGGGGTATGTATGTTAGTTAGGATTTAATGTATGTTTGATAGAGGGGTATGTATGTATGTTACATAGGATTTAGTGTATGCTAGATAGAGGGGTATGTGTGTATTTTAGATAGAGGCTATTGTATTTTCTTTTATTTGTATTGTATTGTAATGTATAAATTGTATGTATTTAATTTTCAGGTGTGTAATATTTTTTTATTTTCTGTAGTGGGGGGTTGTAATGTACCTTTTTTATTTTTGTAATGTAGCTTTTTTTATTTTTTCAAATGTAGATTTTTTTATTTTATGTAATGTAGCTTTTTTAGTTTCTGTGCATTAGGTTTTTTTATTTTATGTGACTTAGGTTTTATTATTTTTTGTGAGTAAGGCTTTATTATTTTCTGTAATTAGTGGGGTGGGGAAGTTTTATAGTGGGCAGGTAGGTAGTGTATGTAGGTAGTGTAGGTGTTAATAGGTTAGTATAGAGGGGGGTTAGTTTGGATTTCATGGTCTATTGTGGGGGTATAGTGCAGTGTAGTGTTTGTACTTAGTGTCATGAGGATCCTGGAGGACCCTCATAGCACTTATGGGGTTAATCTTAGGCTTCTAACTGTCCCATAAGTCCCATATACCCTTAGGGACTAATGGGGTTAAATAGAGGCTTATGAGGGCCTGTATAGACACCCATGAGAGACCGGGTTAAAATAGTGTAGTGCTTACACTTTGTGTCATGAGGGTCCTGGATGACCCTCATGGCACTTATATAGTTATCACATGGGTTAATGCTATAGGGGTCTATATAGTTGAGGCACACAGTACATTCACATTGTGTGACAAACAGCATTTCAACACTTTTGTATTGCCCCGTCATTTTTGAAGGGCAAGTCGTTAGTATTGATATAGTATCTAATGGTAAAATTGGGCAACCTTTGGCAAACAGTGATTACAACACAGTCTCATTTGAGATTGAATTACAAAAATAAAACTGTAAGGGGCCAACAAAACTCTTAATTTAAATTGTCAGATGTTAACAGTCTAAGGGTAGTAATACAACATACTGTATAGACTGGGACAGAGAACTGATGGGTAAAAATACTGAACATAAATAGACAATGTCCATATCTTTACTAAATATACATACTTATCACCATATTTGTTGTTGTTGTTGTTTAGTCATTCAGTCGCGTCCGACTCTCCATGAATCTATGGACCACAACACACCATGTGCATCTCTCAGTCACTGCCACTCTGAGCTCCATCAAGTTCATGTTCATTGCTTCATTTACCTCATCTATCTATCTCATCCGCTGTCGTCCCCTTCTTCTTGTGCCTTTCCCAGCATCAGAGTCTTTTCTAGGGAATCCTGCCATCTCATAATATGGCCAAAATATTTGAGCTTCACCCTCATGGTCATACCTTCTAGTGAACAGTTTGTTTTGAATTCTTGAAGTATTGATTTATTGGATCTTCTTGCAGTCCAAGGGACTCTAAGCAGTCTTCTCCAACACCACAATTCAAAGGCGTAATTTCTATGGAACTCAGATTTCTTTATGGACCAGCTCTCACATCCGTATGTTACTACTGGGAATACCATAGTTCGAACTATGCAGACCTTTGTTGATAGTTTCAAATCTTTACTTTTTACTAGCTTGCCATAGCTTTCCTCCCCAGAAGCAAACATCTTTTAATGTCATGACTATAGTCATCATCTGCAGAGATCTTGGATCCAAGGAAAGAAAATCTGTCACTGCCTCCACTTCTTCCCCATCTATTTGCCAGGAAGTGAAATTGCCGTTTGCCATGATTTTCATCTTTTTAACGTTGAGCAGCAGGCCAACTTTTGCACTCATCAATAAGTCCTTTAGTTCCTCCTCACTTTCAGCCCTCAGAGTAGTATCATCAGCGTATCTGAGGTTGTTGATATTCCTTTCAGCAATAATAATTCCAGCTTTGGATTCATCCAGTTCAACCTTACACATGATGTATTCTGCATATACAGTAAGTTAAATAAATAAGGTGACAATATACAACCTTGTTGCACTCCTTTTACGATCTTGAATCATTCTGTTGTCCCATGTTCGGTTCTGACTGTAGCTTCTTGGTCGACATACAGATTCTTTTGGAGGAGAATTAGATGATCTGCTACTAATATCTCTTTAAGGACATGCCACATTTCGTTGTGATCCACACAGTCAAAGGCTTTAGAATAGTCTATGAAGCATAAGTAAATGTTTTTTTGGAATTCTCTTGCTTTCTTTATTATTATTTCTCTATATTGGCAGTTTGGTCAGTTGTACCTCTTCCTCTGGGGAACCTGGCTTGCACATCTGGTAGTTCCTGGTGGGAGTCGAGCTTGTAGAATCTTAAGCATTACCTTGCTGGCATGTGAAATGAGTGCAATTGTTTGATATTTGGAGATCTCTTTGACATTGCCATTTTTGGGGATTGGGATGTAGACTGGCGTTTTCCAGTCTATTGGCCATTGTTGAGTTTTCCAAATGTGTTGGCATGAGGCAAGTAAGACTTTCACAGAATCATCCTGTAGAATTTTGAATAGTTCAATTGGTATTCCATCACCTCCTGCAGCCGTATTATCAGCAAGACATCCGAGGGCACATCTCACCACTCTCCAAGATGTCTGGCTCCAACTCATTGGACAAACTACTGTGTCCGTCACTGCTGTTAAGATCTTTCCTGTATTTATCTTCAGTGTATTCCTGCCACCTCTTCTTTATCTGATCTTCTTCAGTTAAGTCCCTACCATTTTTGTCTTTTATCACTCCCACTTTTGCATGAAAGGTGCGTGCCTTTTAGGTTCCCAATTTTCTTAAAGAGATCTCTTGATTTACCCATTCAGTTATCTTCTTCAGTCTCTTCAATGTCACCATATACCATGTGGAAATAAAAGTAGAAGAAGTAAATCACAACCCATGTGGCTTAACAATGACTTAAAGATGAAAATGAGGAGTAAAAAACAGGCATTTAAATTATACAAAAAAGAAGGGACAGAGACTGCTTTATGTGAGTACAAGGAAGTCAACAAGGCTTGCAAGAGGGCTATTAGACTGGCTAAAATAGAAAATGAAAAGTTAGTTGCAAAGGAGAGTAGGACTAACCCTAAAATATTTTTTAAATATATTAATGGGAAGAAGGCTAGGAAGGAAGCTTAGGAACATTACAAGGTGAAACAGGCCATCTGATAATTAATGACCAGGAAAAGGCAGATGAGGTAAATAGGTTATTTTCTTCAGTATACACAAAGGAGGTACCAGTGGTTGCAAGATAAAGGGGCTACACTACCTTCACCAAATAATTGGTGAACGCAGGAAGAAATCCAAAAGAGGCTGGAAAAAGAGGTTAGTAGCGACTTGGATCAAGGCAACTCAGGGGATGTAGTCTGTAGTCTGAATTTTGCAAAGGCTTTTGATACAGTGCCACATGGGAGACTATCTGGCAAACTAAGGGATACATGAATTGCAGTAAATATCTGCTCATGGATTGAGAGCTGGCTAAAAGACAGGAAGTGAAGGGTTGTAAATGGAACATACTCAGATTGGACTAATGTGGTAAGTAGGGTTCATCAGGGTTCAGTATTAGGTCCTCTCCTTTTTAACATATTTATTAATGACTTAGAAGTAGGATTGGAAAGTATTGTCTCCAATTTTTCTTATTACACTAAGTTGTGTAAGGTAATTCAATCAGATAATGATGTACTTTCCCTCCAAAGGGATTTTCATAAATTATGGAAATGGGCGACTAAATGGCAGATGAGATTTAATACGAATAAATGTAAAGTTATGTATCTGGGAAGGAAAAATAGCCATGCAATTTATAAACTTAATGAAGCAAATCTAGGGGTATCAGATATTAAAAGGGATTTGGGAGTACTTGTGGACAACAGTGCTCAATGCCAAGCAGCATCTGCAAAGGCAAATAAAACATTAGCATGTATTAAGAAGGGTATAGCAGCAAGG
Source organism: Discoglossus pictus (assembly GCA_027410445.1). Taxonomy (NCBI): domain Eukaryota; kingdom Metazoa; phylum Chordata; class Amphibia; order Anura; family Alytidae; genus Discoglossus; species Discoglossus pictus. Next base: position 339,416,329 of record CM050167.1, on the reverse strand, counting down.
GAAGCAGATATCATTCTGTCACTGTAAATCCCTAGTACGCCCTCATTTGGAATATGGGGTTCAAATTTGGGCACTACTACATAAAAAGGACATTTAGAGCTTGAAAAAGTATAGAGAAGGGCAACAAAACTAATAAAGGGAATGGAGGCACTAAGTTATGAAGAAGATGAAAACTTATTTTCTCTAGAAAAAAGGCATCTAAGAGGGGATATGATTACCTTATATAAATATATCCAGGGTCAATACAAGGCTATTTGCAAACATTTTCCTCACCTTATGGGTGATGTGGGGAACTAGACTTGGACTCCTTGCTCACTGTACCTTAGGGAGTATAGCTGCACCACACTGACGAGGCCCATAGAGGCCGAAACGCATCTGGGTTTTTCTGTTTCTCCGGGACAGGGTAGAATTGCCTGGTATTTCTGGGCTGGGTCACGCCTTTGAGTGAGACCAGACTGATATACCTTAGGATATTTCTTCCTGTGAAGGGCACAAGTGAGCTAAAAGAGGCTGCTCTCTGAGTAGGTAACCAGACCTAAAGAAAAAAAGCACTGGGGTATTTTTTGTTCTCAGATGAGCACCTCTAATCTATTTGCATACATTTTCCTCAACTTATGGGTGATAGGGGGAACCAGATGTGGACTCCTTGCTCACTGTGCCTTAGGGAGTACAGTTGCACCTCACTGACGAGGCCCACAAAGGCTGAAACGCGTCTGGAGTTTGCTGTTTCTCTTGTTCAGGGTAGAATTGCCTGGTCTTTCTGGGCTGGGTCATGCCTTTGAGTGAGACCAGACTGATATACCTTAGGATATTTCTTCCTGTGAAGGGCACAAGTGAGCTAAAAGAGGCTGCTTTCTGAGTAGGTAACCCACTGGGGTATTTTTCATTCTCAGATCAGCACCTCTACTCTATTTGCATCAATCTAAGGCTTTGTCATTGAACTTTTGTGTGCCAGGAGGTTTTCAACTGACAAGAGGACATCCTTTGAGATTAGAAGTAAAAAGAATTCACCTTAAACAAAGAAAAGGGTTCTTCACAGTAAGGGTGGTTAATCTGTGGAATTCTCTACCAAAGGAGGTGGTGACAACGGATTTGATGGACAACTTTAAAAAGGGATTGGATATATTCTTAAATAAAAAGGGCATTCAGAGTTATCCTTGAAAATTAGAGAGGGAGTATTGATCCAGGGAGGAATCAGATTGCCAGTTTCTAGGGTCAGTAAGGAATTTTATACTTTTTTCCCCTTTTGAGACAATAGGCAAAGTTTCCCTGGATTTTGTTTCTGTTTGATCCACAGACTTCCGAATTTGAAGGTTGAACTTGATGGACTAGAAGTCTTTTTTCAACCTCAATTACTAAGTAACTATGTAACTATATAAAGATATATTATTAAATAAAATAAAAAAAATTGAATTACCTATTGGCTCCTAGAGCCGTGGCTCATATGTAAAACTTGATTTGGGTTTTTCCTATACAGAAATCTGTTACTGCAAAGGCATGATTTACTGTTGTGTGTTGAGTGCCCTAAGCTGGGGGAGCAAAACATTTACATTAGTGTATAACATGAGGAAAAAATACTCCTGCAACCGATTTACGTGCAGTGGCCTAAATTATAGCACTCAATAAGCATGAAAGCCATAGAGCCCTATTCTATGCCCCTATATCTTAAATTACATCATATATTTAAGAGTAAAGTAAAACTACCTAGGTATTTTATTCACCCATCGTGGAAAATTGCAAGAGAACTACTTTGAGTGACCACAGCAACACAAAGTATCAATTAAACGGAAATCTTTTCCATAAATTTTGGCACAGCTCTTCACTTTTACACCAAAACCATATTCACTTGAGACTTTATCACAACTGTGGGATGAAGTCAAGCAGTTCATGGGGATGAAGGGAAAACACGTCAGAGAACTCAATTATAACAAGTGGCTGTGTAATCTAGTGTTCATGGTGGACATTACTAAGTACCTCTCAAAGCTGAACTTCAAAGCTGTGGAAAGTGCAACTCAAAAGGAATATTATGGTGCATTTCCCTTCTACTACACTTGAATATGCTGGTGAATGTGCAAAACTAATTGAGACATTTAATTAAAAATTCAAGGACGTGAAAAGTAAACAAATGGTATTGAACATCTTTGCTACACAATTCAATGTGAAACCAGCTGATGTGCCTGATAACCTACAACACAAAATCATTCAGCTGCAAAGCGATGATGATCTGAAAGCTAGGGACAACAACCTCCCACTGCTTGAGTTCTATACATGTTACACAAGCAATTAGGAATTTCTCACTTTGAGGAGACGTGCATTGAAATATACATCTGTGTTCGGAACAACTTACTGTGAGCAGTTCTTTTCAAAATTTACCATCGCAAAGAGTGTGATCCAGACCGACCAACACCAACCTTGAAAAGCAGTTGGGAAGTAGCAACATCATTAATACCCACTAACATCACACACCTCACCAAAGAGAAGCAGTACCAGCCCTCACATTAGATGAGAGTTAATTAAATGTTTGATCAAATATAGCAGTTGATAATATGTTATACATATCCAAATGGCTCTTGTCAGAAACATGTTTCCCCACCCTTGGCATAGAAGTATATTGAAAAGACATAAAGGATAGAGTGGACAAGAAGAGAAGTTTAAGCTTTTATAACACTTTGTAGGCAAGATATGCAAACAGAACCATTTGATAGCAGTCACATGTTACATAGTTACATAGTAATTGAGGTTAAAAAAATACTTTTAGTACATCAAGTTCAACCTTTTAAGAATTCCTCTGGTTTGCAATATGCAGATTATTTGTTGAGATGTGTTAATTAACCATTTTCTTGTCACAGTTCTGTGTGCTGCACAAATTATTTTTTAACTGCCATTTCTCAAGGCACAATATTGCAACTCAATGTACAAATTATTGCATTTGTGTCCCATTAATGGTGGATGAAAAGCAGTAGGTACCTTTTTAATCTGAACTATGAATTACAGAGAATTCATAATGCCTTATGTACTCATACTGTTTATGTGAATTTGTGTATTATAAAGCAAAAATAATTAATTTATATTTAACGTTCGAGAGCCCCGCAATGAGCAGCTTCGTCGTTCATTAAAGGCCTTGGCAACCCACAACTTTCATGGTTCTCAATGTTCACCTTCGGCGCACATTGCAAGCTCCTCCCCAGTCTCTGACACCTGTGTCTGTTTCCCCCTCTTTCTGTGTTTTATGTATTTTTCCCCCCTTATTTCCCCCCTGTGTCACTTTTCATCCGTCTCTCAGCACTGTGTCTCTTTCCACCCTCTTCCCCTCTCCCTCCCCTGTGTCTTTCTCCATTGTGTCTGTGCTGCAGTTTTGCGTGGCTCACATTGTGTGACTAAGTGTTACTGGCTTCAGGGTCGTTTTTACTGCCTTCGGACTCGTTTTCATGCTTTTAAGTTTTTTCGGCTGCCATTTTTTCTCTCGCTTAGCCGATTTTCGATTGCTGAAAAAGGCAAATATGGCTAAAATTAACTTGCAACCTTCACTCACAGGCTCCCAGTATCTCCCCCTGTGCTGTGTGTGAATGTGTACATTAATTTGAGGCATATTTGTGTTTTTTTGCAGGCTTTTCCAGTTCGGTGGTTCTGCGGTTAAAGTCGTATGTCAGCAGTCCATCTACGTGCTTCGGGTCCTAAATCATACGGGCTGTAATTCTGCATCCGTCGCTAAGTCCACGGGTCTCGTAGTGAGGCCTCATTGCAGCTAAGTCCCGCGTGTCTCGGGATGAGCGCCAGCTAAGTCCCGCGTGTCTCCACCCCTGCAATAGGTGCCTATGGCATGCTTCAACTGCTTGCCTCGCATTGCAGCCAAAGTCCCGCGTGCCTCCACTGCTCGGCTCGGTTCGCAAGGCTCTCAAAGTGTGACAACAACTCGCGGTACGACAACTATATATTTGATGCATCAACAAAAATCTGGGCTGCCCCTTACATTTTACTTAAAATAAAGATTCAAGCAGACACTTTCACCTAATCTTCAAATCTTGCTAACAGTATAAATGATACATTCATTTGTTCCTGCATGTCTGTATATTGTTAAAAGTTAGATATTATATTTAGCTATAATAATAAATATTTAGATGAACACTACTATAATTATTTTCTGAGGGGGATTTTTTTAAACTGGGATGTGCCTAAAATAATTTGAATACATGATTGACCTTAATAGCTGACACTTAGTACAAGCACTTTGTACTCTAGCTCAAGCTGTTCTTGTGACTTGCCAACTCTTCTTGTGACCTGTTTGTTCTTTTGATCTATACAGGAATTTAACATATTGCATAGTGTTTCATGTACGGGGGGTTAAAATCTGTTACATTTTGGATATTTCCCATTGGGAACTAGATTTACTGGAAAGGGACCTAAATACATGTGGTATTTATTAAACCACCTTTACTAGAATATACAGTGTATTGAATATACAATATTATTGCAACTGATTTTTTAACTATGAATGTCTATTGGGAAACATATTTGTTATTTCTGCTATATGTGGACAGGTTTTACGACTCCACTGAGCATTGTGATGTTCATTTAATGCTACTGTGTAGTCTGGGGTTTCACTTGGCTGGCCACTGCAGGGATTTGGGCTATTATATGCTGAGGGTGCAGGTTAAAGTTAAATATGTATTTAGTAAGAGCAGAAATATTAACCAACAGAGCAATGCAATGATACATTAGCTGCAACAAGAAATTAGATGAGCAGAAATAAGGGGTAGTTGGCGAGTTTGTGATATTTTGGTGCATGCTTTTCTTAATCTAGGTTTGTGGTTGGATAGTTGAGTGACTAATAGAGAGGCGTTGTAGACAAGGAGCATTACATAAGCTAGCTAAATCTAGTGGAAGCATTCATGGTACATTACACCAGGGATAATTGAAAGTAGAGCACACTAGGTATGATATTGTCGGGTAATCAGGAGATGACAAAATATCACAATGTTTACAATAATACATTGTATTGAGTTTACTAACAATTTATAGACAAGTGTACACTTGATGCAGAACAGCATTTATTAAGGCAGAAGTAAACCAGGAATAAGCAACTGTATGTATCAAAACGGTCAATATTCAGATAGATAACAAAACATAGGAGGGATAGCACCCTTGTATTGGAGTCCACTAAATTCCTGATCTCTTAGTAAAAGAGAAATAATCCTTAAAAAATAACCTTTATTGTTTCTTAATTAAACTACCTTTAAAAATTAGTATACTCCACAAATGAAAGATAGGTCAATAGATCATAATATGAATATTTAATTAATTGGGTATCACTGGGATGAATAGGTCCTGCCTATCTGCCTAAGAAAGTGCTATGTGAAAGATTACACTATGTGTCAATAAAGTGCATAATCATAAGGTGACTTATATCAAGGAACAGTATATGTTCATTTAAATATATAAATAAAGTGCTAATATAGTGCTGTGCAATACTTAGCAGGATATATAATAAATCACAGAATTGGAACCTTCATAATAGTAAGTAAATATTGGACCATAGTAGAGCTTATTCCATATTTCCTTTTCTGGCCAGGATTCCCATCATCTAATATATTGTATAATTTTTGTCAAGGAATAATTCTGAAAGGGTTTCTAAGGGAAAGATGGCAATATAAAAATATTTGATTTGGGTATGGAGCACACTGCACGCGTGGCGCGAATGCTAATGCATTTGGGGATGATGTCATCAGCATGCGTCACGCACATTTCTGGATTTCATCAGGGGTTACTGGATGTGTGGAAACCAGCTATTAAAGCTATTCCGTATATAATAAAGAGATGTTTTTTTAAAAACAAAGTGTATTCTCTTCTTGCCATATTATGATAATGTTCTAAATCCATAGCTCATATTTAATAAGAAAAAATCATAATAGCCTTGTATTATAATATTATACAACTAAGACTATAATACCTTTTACACATAGACTTTTTATATCTTATATTCTATTAAATTGCATTTAATGTTTTGATCTTGCAAGTGACATATTATAGGATTTTTAGCCAGGTCTAATATATATATATATATATATATATATATATATATATATATATATATATATATTTTGTACAGCCGTTATATATTATATTTATTATATATAAGTAATATAATACAAATATGCTATATCCTTTTGGCAATATTGTATATATAGCTGTTTGTATATTATATATCACTTAGATTTTATTCTTTATTATATTATATATATATATATATTGAACACATTCTCCTCATTTTTATTTTATCTCCATCACAATTATCAAATACATTGTTTATTAAAAAGAGATATTAATTTTGAATCTCATTTATTTGTACAATATTATCACATAGTGTATTTATATAAATTTGATAATAAATGGCTATGGATAGCTTGATGTTCCAAAACATATTTATACGTGTTGGCCTACATTTTCCTAAATTACTCTAAGTACCATGGATCTTATGCTACACTGCCCTATTTCCAGAATGCTGTTTATCTAGAATATCTATCTCTTGGTGGGTAATTTCCCGGAAATAAGAGACGTTCTGTAATTAGTATTGTTTTTAAATTAAAACTGCTTTTTTTGGAAATACAAATAGCACTGTAATCCCTCTAATTTTAGGACGTTTGAAAAAAATTAGAGTCCCTTAGTTTTTCTAAACTTAAAAGGGTTACGAAATGGGGGAGAGAGTGATAAAGCATTATTTATAAGGTTTGTCTTATTTGTACACATATTCTTATTCTTCCTTGTTCTTTTTAGGTGGGCTATACCTGATGTATAACGTGGATTCTAAATGAAGGGTAAAAATGTAAATCCTTCATTTAGACCTAATGGCATTTTAGTTTTAAGGGTGTAAATCCACTTGGCCTCTTTTTTCAATAATTCTCTATCTATATCCCCTCTCCTGATGTTTGTCTTTACACAATCTATGGCTGTAAAGGAGATACATCTTATGTCTCCTTCATGTTTGTTGTTTACATTTAAGGCCACTGGGGTCTCAAATTATTTTTCAATGCTATATATGAGCTCAAGAACCCTTCATCTTAGTTCCCGGGAGGTTTTACCTACATAGCGACTTCTACATTTGCATGACATAAGGTAAATTACCCGCTTTGATTTACAAGTTAAGAGTTATTTGATTTCAAATTCTTGTTTGCCATCATGTGAGCTAAATTTCTTAATTGGACAGATGTATTTACACGCTTTGCATGTTTGACATTTCTAGCATCCTTTGGTTTTTGGTAGCCATGTTGTTTTTGGTGTAATTTCCAGGTGAATTCTTGAGAGTTGGTCCTTTAAATTAGTTGATTTCCAGCTGGTGATTTGTGTCCTACTACTCAAGAATGGTTTCAAATCCTTATCTTCCAGTAACAGACTCCAATGTTTATTGAAGATTTTTTTTATTTCGTGCCATCTGACGTTATATGCTCCTATACATCTTACTATATCCTCACCAGTCTTTGTTTTATCTACAAGTAGAGTTTCTCTAGGGTATTTTTGGCCCTGTCATATGCCTTTTTAAGAACTATTTTCTTGTAGCCTCCTGTTAAAAATCTAGACAGGAGGTCTCTAGCTTCCAATTCAAAATCTGATGTATTGGAACAAATTTGTTTAACACTCAAGTATTGTCCCGTTGGTATACCAGAAATTAGGGCTGTGGGGTGACTGCTGTCCGCTCTTAGCAGGTTATTTTTTATGAATTCTTTCAAGTCTTGAGATGTTCCATTCCATAGTAATAGAATATCATCAATAAATCTGGTTCATTTCTCCATTTCTTCATTAATAAATCTGGCCCACCAATAAATCTGGTCCATTTCCCCATTTGTTCATTAAATACAAACTGTTCCTCCCACCACCCAAGATATAAATTTGCATATGATGGGGCACATGCCGTGCCCATTGCTGTTCCGCATATCTGGTGGTAATACTTGTTTAAAAAAACAAAGTAATTATGGGTCAGTACATATTCCAGAAGTTCTAATATATAGCTGTTATAATTCTTGTACTATGTTCCTCTTTTTAAGGGAAAATACTTTACTGCATTTATACCAATAGTGTGTTTAATACTGGTATATAGAGATTCCACATATAGTGAGACCAATAGTGTATTTGTATTCACTGTTACTCCATTAAGTTTTTTTTTAACAAATCTTTTGTGTCTTTCACATATTAGAATAAAGATTATACAAATTCTCGTAATATGGAGTCCACATATTTACTTGGATTTTCTGTCAGGCTTTGAATGGAACTATCGGTCTTCCTGGTGGTTTACTGGAATTTTTATGTACCTTAGGATAGATCACAAATAAAATCAGTAAGAAATGTATAAAATCTTATCAAACTTGGATAACAATCAGAGATCTATTCCTCGCAAACAGCAAAACCAGGTATGAACAATCACATATAATAGTTGTGGTCGGATCCCCCTCATGTTGTAGCAGACGGTGATTTATTAGTTAGGAGTCAGATTATGCATGAAAGGCTTGTGGAAATCCGCCTGGTTTAGTAGATATGGGCCTGAATATGTATGAAAGGCTTGTGGATAGCCACATGGTTTAGTAGATATGGGCCAGAATATGCATGATAGGCTCATGGAAAGTCGCATGGTTTAGTAGATATGGGCCAGAATATGCATGAAAAAGCTCATGTCAAGCCGCATGATTTAATAGATAGGGTCCAAAAAGTACAATCTAAAGATCTAAAGTGGTACTTAGTAAATATGGGCCAAATCACAATGCAGGGCTAGGTAAAATCTAAAATCAGTACCTGATATATATGCAATGTAGCAGACATGGCTCTCCAGCAATGCAAATGCCCTTATGGACATTAGGAATGTGCTGAAATGGAAGCAGAAATGTTAGTAGGATCCTTCTCTGGATCAGTAGCTGAAAGGTTTGGCTGATGCTACTTGACCTCTCATTATCCTGTTAGAGGGCTAGGGAGATCCAGAGAAGGGCACTGGTTAGTGGATTGAGCCTGAAATCTGCAACTGGAGGGCTTGGTAGAAGCCAAGCACATGAGATAGCTGAGGAGTGACCTTCCTACACAGACTCAAATGTGAACTGAGGTGTGCCAGAAAAGGGCATAGTTATGAAGGGTAGTAGGGGGACCCTCCCACAACTTTCAGGCTACACCTGGACATTTGTCAGTAACGCTATGTTAAAAGTTACATGCTTGCGCATGTGCAATGGGCGCAGAGAGCGCTCATTTACAGGCCTCTCAATGAGCCCCTTTGGCGCTCATCGCAAGCCCTGCAATGATTGCTCATTGCAGAAGTTGTCCAACCTGCCACTATCATGGCGCTCATTGCAAGGCCCGCACAAATTTACTGCAATGAGCGTCGAAAGGACGAATGCGCTCATTGCCAGGCCGAAGATGAGTGCAAGGCACAAAAACGTAAAAAAAAAAATACAGCTTTAACGGCCGCCATTTTTTTTCAAGCCCGTAACTCGGAAGTTGAAGACCACCAAAAGTCGCCAATATCTTCAAAAATTTACTACTACAGCCTAATTTTATGTTTTTAGGAGATCGAAATCGGCTAACCGAGGAAAAAATGGTGTCTGTAAACCCGTAATTGCTTGGAAAAAGGTTTAAAACCAGGCCGGAGGCAGTAACACATAGGCACTCATCGCGAGGCCCGCAAGACATTGAAAAAAGTACCAACAGCGCTCATTGAGAGGCATGCAAGACTTGACAAGGAGAGAGAGGAGAAAAACACAGTGGAAGGATAGAGGCGATAGGGTGGAAAGAGACAATGGGGTGAGAGAGGGGGGAAAAGAGACACAGGGCAGATGGGGGAGGAATGGAGGGAGGGGGAAACAGATGCATGGAAGGGAGAGGGGGAAACAGACACAAGGGTCAGAGAGTGGGGAGAGGCTCATAGCGGACCTTGCGATGAGTGCCAAAGGCGCTCAAGGCTACGCTCAGCTTAGGTGCTCAGCGTCCGGCACGAAAGTGGCAGGTTGGACAACGTCTGCATTGAGAGATCATTGCAGGGCTCATGATGAGCGCCAAAGGGGCTCATCGAGAAGCCTGTAAAGTAGAGGGGGAGAGGCTCACAAAGGTACTCATTGCATGACCCGAGAGTCAGCTGGACTCAGTGCGTAGAAGTTTGGCGCTGTTCGAGAGCCACGCAATACTTTACAACTTTAACGGCTGAACCACCAAACTCGAAAGACTACCAAAAAACATCAAATACTTAAAAAAAAATACATTACACATAATCTCTAGATTTGTGCTGTAATATCATTTATGTCAAATCAGTTTTGGTAAAATAGATTCTAAAATCTTTTAATGCTTTTATCGTCATTGTTAAGGACATTTTAATTCATTGCTTTTCTAGAAAGTTAATTCAACCCAAACATATAATATTTGTGTAAATTTTTGCTTTGCCTCATACTTAACCCTTGATCAGCTCTATGGAATATGTTGGAGCGTTACAGATAAAGATAATAATAATAATAATATTTATACAAATAATAAAATAAAATATATTGAGCTATAATATGGCACCAACTACATCTTAAACAGATGGGTTCTATAATTCTATTGGGTAACATGTGGGAGTGCCATTCTATAGTGCATATGGAAAAAAGAGATTGATATATCTGTATGGCTAGTCTATACAGTTCTCAAATAAGTAAAAAGAAAACACTTGGGATGAAAAGAATGTGGTTTACCTAGGTGCTGAAGTGTTATTTATTAGTAATTTCCAAAATATATGTACACCATTTTAGCTGCCCATAATAACATGGCTGCAGTGTTGTACATACAATGACAATATCAGAAAAGCTTTGCTATTCAAAAAAATCAAAAGAAGCAAAGACATAAAAAAAAATTAGACTGATGGATTTATAGAATGGGTTGATTATTTAAAAAAATTAAAAACTTTCATTACTTAGGCCTCCATTCTAATCTCCTATGGCACAGATTATACCAAGTTTAAGAGCAAATTACATTTCCCTAACTATGTTAATCACTCATCCTGAAAACATTGCAAGAGAACTGAAACAAATGACTCTGGCAAACCAGAGCTGAAAATTATGGGAAACTTTTCCACAGATTTTTGTATTGCTGAAACATTAAGTTACTATTTAATTTGTTTTACGCCAAAATTCTATTCTAATCAGATTTTACAGATCAGTCACAAAATGGGCCAGTGCCGTAACTACAAAAAGCTGGAGGAAATATTATGGGTACTAAAGACCACTCACAAATGGTTTTAAAACCAATGTGGAGTGCAGCAGCACAACTTAAAGGGACAGGAAATCATTAAAAAACAAAAGAAAAGCATGCAATATTATCGCAAATGAATGATTAACATCCAAATAAGCCCATATGTGATCTTAAAAACAATTACATTTCCACATTTGACCCATCAGACAAATGGGATCAGAAAATGTTGAAATAAATAGTCTCATAAACCATATAACTCCATTACAAATAATATGTTACAGAGACACAAATGTGAAAAATAGAAATTATATATACTGTAAATACATTTGTTTGACTCATCACATATATATAGAAAGACCAACTACTGGAAATATCACATCTGCTCATAACATACTACAATGCCCAGGGGAACATAGACAACATTATGTAATCAGTTAATACCAATCAGCAAACATACAGGCACCACAGCAGCTGCTATGAAGCACTTACTATTAAAAAGATAGACACAACCAAATCAATAGTCAACAACAGCAGTGATCTGACAGAGATCATCAACAGCACATCCATCTACACATTAACCTGGGATCTCATACATCGGGGGATATGTCATCATGGGCAGCAGGAGGCCTGAAAAAGAGGACTGGCTGACAATGATGCTTGATAATTGGGGGAAGGGAACTCCACAGGTAGATCAATAGATAGCACAGGCCAGACACTGGATCTTCACATGGACATGGGCATATAGGGACATATTATGACAAGGGAATTACACTAATGTAATGAAACTGTTCAGGAAGGCATTACTAACACCAAAGGAAGCTGTGTAGATGCACTTGAAGCACCAAGAATCATGGGTACACCTGGCCTGGCAAGTCCCACACCATTGCTGTTGTGCAAGTGGCAACATGTATACCTATGATGGTCATGTTACAATTAGTGATAGTCTTAATGAATCAATTAATCATAAATTACACTTGTTGAATGGTTAACAACCCTTCAATGGAATGGTGAGGACCCATCAGTATTATTATTAACTCCCAATAATCACTAATGATGTTGGTTAACCATGCTTTAGAAAATAGTGTGTGAACACATAGTGTGTAGACACATGTTGGGTATATTAAGATGTGATCACTTGTACACCACGTCTGTGACTGGAATGTTATGGAATCATACAAATGATGCCTCTACAGGATGATGTCCAATATCCTACCACATAATAGTGAAGTAATTGTTATGTATGATGATGTCCCAAATCACTAACCATGAGAAACACACAGAACATGGATAACGGTATAAAAATGTAATTGTTTATTATATACACTGAGCACAGTCATAAACATATCCAACCTTGCATTAATATCAAGGGCGTGGTGTGGGAGGATCCAAAAGGACAAGAGGCTGAAAAAAAGAGCAAAACCGAAAGGAATCAAGGTAATACTATATAATAATAATGTGACATAGCATCTATTAGAGTCACATGTGGTCATTACACCACAGTAACCATAATCAGCTGAATAAAAATCTAATCATTAAAAACTCCATATAATAGAAGTAACAAGTAATGTGCACAGCACATCCATTATGTCTTCATCTGCTACATTACACAGATGCATTAAATCATGGATCATATAATCCAATTCACTTACAGACATACAGTGTGTTCAGAAAAGCAAAAAAAAAGAAAAAAGGTGGTCATAAGCCAAAAAAGGCAGAGGAGGAGAAAAACAAATCTGTATGTACAGTACAGAAGTAAATATTGTAACTGTAATAATAAACCAAATTACCTGAACTTCATCCACAGGCAGTGCAAAACATTCTGTATCCGTCATAAGAAATCACTTGCCATCACCACGAGTAATGATGTGGCATCTCACAAGGAATGCTTAGCTGTGCACACAGTCATAATTTTTACATGTTAAAAATTGCTTTTTCAGTCAGGTAATCAGGAAAATTCATGAATCTCTCAACAGGCGCCTTAAAGAGGTAAATTAATTTGCTCTAATAATTATGGTAGAAATGAACGATGTGCCTATAAATAAGGGTATTTGTAAATGGTTATTATTATTTTTTAAAGAAAATCTAAAGTTGTGTTTGATAAGTGACCTTGAATGTTGTGATTTTTGGCAGATATTACTATTCAAGATACAATTAATTAACTCTCACAGTGGGGAGAATGGCCATAATATGAATAGTAACAGATATTTATATTTATTGATGCTGCTGTCATTAAGATTATTTATATATACTGGATATGTTCTTCCTGCTTATGACCCCAACTCTGAGGCTTAGTAAAGGCCTGAGATAAGAGATTATACCAATGGCAATGCATTAGAGTGCTCCAGGTTACCAAAGCTGCTTAATTAATGTTATCTCACTTGAAATGTTTGTCTTCTTTTCAGTGCTTAGGCAATGATAGAAATGTGGAGTACAGCAGCAGCCATTAGTGATGTAAATTACTTAATTACATAGTTACATAGTATTTGAGGAAGAATAAAGACTGTTAGTCCATCAAGTTCAACCTTTTTAAATCTCTTCAGATCATTTTAATATGTGGACTATTTGTTAATAATTGTTTAATTTCTTGTTAAGACTTTGCTTTGCTGCTGTTTGCACATGTGTCTTTAATGTTAATTAGTAATGAACAGAAACATAGATTTACAATGACCTTTTAAAAATATAAGCCACATAGGCACATACAGAAGCTACTTGATTTCTTTCATTTTTTGATTATCAATTGAAATAAACATTTTTGAAACAGTCTGAATTCATTTTTTAAACTAGAGAGTTTAATCTGGTTAGTCTTTCTTCATAGCTTAGTCCATCCATTCCCCTTATTCATGTTGTTGCCCTTCTCTGTACTTTTTCCAGCTGTAAAATTTCCTTTTTCATGTAGTTGTGACCAAAATTGTACTCCATATTCCAAAATGAGGTCATACTAGGGTTACCCAAATCAGTTTCAGATTTAACTACCTTGCACAACTCGGTATCATCAGCAAAAATAACACTTTCCAATCCTACTTAAGTCATTAATAAATATGTTAAAAAGGAGTACAAGAGTCTTCCGTGTGGCACTGTATCAAAATATAAAAGAACTACATCTACGGAGTTGCCTTGATCAAAGTTTATTCTTACCTCCTCATAAAAACTAATTACATTTGTTTGACATGATCTATCCTTCATAAATTCGTTTTAACTACTTAAATGTCCTGTATACTATTCCGTATTAACTTTTCTCAAAATGTTCCCCCTACAGAAGTGAGGCTTACAGGTCTATAATTCTCTGGATTTGTTTTTGCTTCCTTCTTAAATAAAGATATCACCTCTGCCATTCTCTAGTCATCTGGTAGCGACACTGTGGTGAGTGAGTCTTGAAAAATTAGATATAATGGTTTTGCTATTACAGACCCCAGTTCCCTCAGTACTCTTTGATGTATTCCATCAGAACCTGGTGTCTATTAACATTATTTTTTTTCAGCCTCTTTTGGATTTTTTTCCTGTGATAACCAATTATTTGGTGAAGGTAGTGTAGTCTCATTGTGTTGCAGTGTCCCAACCACTGTTAACTCTCTTTTATATTCTGTAGAAAATAACTTATTTATCTCATCTGCTTTTTCCTGGTCACTATTTATCAGTTGGCCTGTTTCACATTGCAATGCTCCTATAGCGTCCTTCTTGGCTTTTTCCATTAATATATATTTTTTTTAAATTAAGGTTAGTCGTACTCTCCTTTGCAACTAACTTTTCATGTTTTAATTAAAGGTATATTCAAGTGAGGTGGGTTATGAATGCATCCTGTAGAATGCATCATAACGGACCTAGCAAAAAATGTTTGCATGAAAAAATACAAACCTTTTTTGAAAAAAAATAATGTGCTGGGGTGATGTAGACACCCCCAGCAATGGCAATAAGCATATCAGGTACTTCATTAAAAAAAATTACCCAATTTAAAAGCTGCTGATTGGCTAAAGGAAAGGAAAGTGTCTGAAATAATGCAACTTTCTACAGTAGGGAAGACTTCAGGTGCTAATTGCACAAAATCCCAGGTCAAAATGATACAATGTATTACTTATGCTAATATTTCCTGGGAATTTCAGGGGGTATCAACATTGAGAGAAAACTGTTTGCAAATGCAATAAATTCAGCAAGCTTCAGGCTAACGGTTTCACTGTTTACTTTGTAATTTTTTCATGAAAACTATTTTTTTTAGACACTATAAATTCTCCTCTATCAGATGCATTACTAACCGAGCTCACTTGCATATGCCTTTAAGCCAATCTAATAGCTTTTTTTTGCAAGCCATGTTAAATTCAAATTACTTCCATAAGGTTTCCACTATTCCCGCTTCTATTGTGTGATTTAAAAGTCTGCTTTTTATGCCTTATCTTGATCCTTAAATCACATGGGATGTGATTTACTTTTATTTTTATTTCCACTTGGTATATGTGGATAAGTATGTATGTTTGGTAAGGCTTTAAATGCTGTCCATTTATTTCTAACCATTGGTTCTTGGTCCCTGTCTTGATGCAGTGTTGCTGCCCTTAGATATTACAATTTAAAGTGATTCCATGCACATTGGTAAGATTAATTAACTAATTAAGCCACAACGTTACCGGTACAAAGAGTGTGTAAACTAGGTGGGTTTATTGTGTCTTATGTTCCATCAAAATGTATGTTTCTGTGTTACTCAAATACACCTATAAATCAGTGGAAAGCATCATAGAATGAACAAAGAGGAAAATTGCATGTTTCTGTAAGCAAAGCTTCGACAAGTTTAATATGCAAAACAGAATATCTGTATATATTACATTATTTGTGGATATGTATATGAACATGGGTAAGCGTGCATTTGTACATTAGTGATAACTTTACAAGTCTAAGCAAAAACGTAATCTGAGAACAATCAACACCTAAGTAATACTGTTTTATTGGCTTGGTAACCTACACAGAGAGCAACCTCTTTTAGCTCACTTGTGCCCTTCAAAACAGAAATATCCTGTAGTATATTAGTCTGGTCTCACTCAAAAGAGTGATCCAGACCCAAAAGACCAGACTGTTTCGCCCTAAACAGGAGAAACAGCAAACCCCAGATGTATGTGTTGGCCTTTCTTGGGCTTCACATGTGAGGAGGTGTAGCTGCACTCCCTAAGCTACAGTGAGCAAGGAGCCCATGCCTGGAGCCCCCTATCACAAATCTTCCACATTATCTTTAAAAAGTGTCTTAGCTCTATTTATGCCTTACAGGATGTGTTTAATCACCATTTGGGGAGCCAGTTGGTGGCTGACAAATGAAAGTAAATGAAGTAAGGCATGAATGGACATACAATGCTGTTTTTGCTGTAATAAAGGAATATACCTGCTACTCTATAGGACAATGGAAGTCTCAGAAGAGCTGGTTCTAGACATCACTTATGTATATCATTGAGCAGTCCTGTTTGTGAATATACCTGCCAGTCTCTTTATTCTAGTTATAAAATAATTGTTGCACATGAATATTAAATCATACACACATCATACATGCTATTTATTTATATGTGTAGTACTCCAGTTTGAAAATATAAATCCTGTACTACCAAAATATTTCTATTTTCAGATTATTTATATTATGATTAATTAAAGTTTAGAAGCAAATTATATGGGTTAAACATGCATGTAATAAAGTATATTTTAATTGGTCTTAAATACACTTGGAGATGAGAACAAAATTAATATGAAAAAACTTTTAAAATGACAAGGTGCAAAAATATGTTATGAGTACAGTGAGTTCAGGAATAGGCTGAAATAAATCAGAGTTGCAACAAGAATAATTTAGATGGTAGTAATTAAAAGATAAAGTATATGGATATTAGGTTATAAAATTATTGGCATGAACTTATTAAAACATTCTTCAACAGTCACTGTGGAATTGAATATAATTTGCAAGTGGGTATAAACTTCCCAATTATTATAAAGCTAAAATAGGCAGGGATTGAAATACACTAAAGTAAATACTCAAGGGGCTCATAGGAATAATGAATTTAATTAATGATCTCTTGGCAGTGTGTTATCTTTGTATAAGAGTAAAAGTCAATGAGAAAGAATTCAAATATATTAAAATAGTATAAGCTGCTGTATGAGATTGACTTATTTTGTTGCAGGTTATAAAGTTGATATATGCCAAAAAAAAAAGTCAAAATAGGAGTTTTGCAAAACTAAGCTCTAAGGAACACTGCAACCCACTCCAGCAACATTGCTAAGAAAACTTTATGGACAGGCACAACCAGAGACATAACAATATGGCACCAGTAAATGAGCCTACCACATTACTAAGGAAGAGCAGAGGGCAAGTACAAGTAGCACCAGATCTAATGAAGTGGTTGGGCCAAAGGACACCCAACTGTGGATGTGTTTGGAGGGAAAAGAAAAGTCTGAAGAAATGGGGTAACCCGCATAGTCATTCAAAGGGTGGCCAAAGTAGTGCTCGGTTACAACCCAATAACTGACAGAATGATTTCAATTCAAATTTAAGGCAAGCCATTCAATATCACACTGATCCAAGTCTATGCTGCAACCATGGATGCTGAAGAGGCTAGAGTTGTTCAGTTCTACGAAGATATTCAACGTGTCATAAATATAACATATGTTACTATAATCATAAGAGATTGGAATGCTAAAGTAGGGAACCAACCTTGAATAACTGGCAAGTTTTGACTGGGAGTACAAAATGAAGCAGATCAGAAAGTAGTAGAAATCTGTCACGATAAATATATGGTCATAGCAAGCACCTTTTTCCAACAGCCTCCTAGAAGACATAACCAGATGCACAACATAGAAATCAGATTGACTATATACTTTGCAGCCAAAGATGGAGGCGCACTATACAATCTGCAAAAACAAGACGAGGAGCTGACTGCGGCTCAGACCAAAAGTGTCTTATTGAAAAGTTTAAAATTAAACTGAAGAAAAGAAGGAAAATCATCAAACTAAGCTGATACAACATAAATAATATCCCTTGTGAATATGCAGTGGAGGTAAAGAATAGATGTAAGGGACTAGACATGGAAGATAGAACGCCTGAAGAACTTTATACCAAAGTTTGCAACATTATCCAAGAAACTGCAACAAAGAATATTCCTAAAAGAAAGAAAAGTAAGAAGGCAAACTGGCTATATGATGAGGCTTTTCAAGTGGCCCAGAAAAGAAGTACTGTACATACCCGAGTATAAGCTGACCCGAGTAAAAGCCGAGGCACCTATTTTACCACAAAATACTGGGAAAACGTAGTGACTCGAGTATAAGCCGACTGTGGGAAATGTGCTGCCCCCTGTGTACCTCTTGTGCCCTCTGTGTCCCCCACTTGTGTCCCCCCTCTCTCTTCCCTGTGTATCTTCCCCCTTTCCCTCCCCTGTGTCTCTTCCCCTCCTCTCCCTCCCCTGTGTCTCTTCCCCCCTCTCCCTTCCCTGTGTCTCTTCCCCTCCTCTCCCTCCCCTGTGTCTCTCCCACCTCTCCCTTCCCTGTGTCTCTTCCCCCTCCCTTCCCTGTGTCTCTTCCCCCTCTCCCTCGTGTCTCTTTCTCTCCTCCTCCCTTATCACTCTCCTCAACCCCCCTCCTCATCCTCCCTCCTCATCCTCTCTCCTCAACCCCCCTCCTCATCCTCTCTCCTCAACCCACCTCCTCATCCTCCCTCCTCATCCCCCTCCTCAACCCCCCTCCTCATCCTCCCTCCTCATCCTCCCTCCTCAACCCCCCTCCT
Organism: Discoglossus pictus; assembly: GCA_027410445.1. Taxonomy (NCBI): domain Eukaryota; kingdom Metazoa; phylum Chordata; class Amphibia; order Anura; family Alytidae; genus Discoglossus; species Discoglossus pictus. Next base: position 339,397,410 of record CM050167.1, on the reverse strand, counting down.
CAACCCCCCTCCTCATCCTCAACCCCCCTCCTCAACCCCCTCCTCATCCTCAACCCCCTCCTCATCAAACCCCCTTCTCAACCTCAACCCCGCTCCTCATCCTCAACCCTCTCCTCAACCCCCTCCTCATCCTCAAGACCGCTCCTCAACCTCAACCCCCCTCCTCAGCCTCAAGTCCCCTCCTCAACCCCCCTCCTCATGCTCAACCCCCTCCTAAACCTCCCTCCTCAACCCCCCTCCTCATCCTCAACCCCCTCCTCAACCTCTCCCCTTATCCTCTCTCCTCAACCCCCCTCCTCAACCCCCTCTTCATCCTCTCTCCTCAACCCCCTTCCTCAACCCCCCTCCTCAACCCCCCTCCTCATCCTCAACCCGCCTCCTCAACCCCCCTCCCCCTCCTCCATCCCCCTTCTCAAACTCCCTCCTCAACCCCCTCCTCAAACTTCCTCCTCAACCTCCTGCTCAAACCCCCTCCTCATCCTCAAGCCCCCTCTTCATCCTCAAACCCCCTCATCAACCTCAACCCCCCTCATCAACCTCAACCCCCCCTCATCAACCTCCCTCCTCATCCTCAACACCCCTCCTTATCCTCAATCCCCCTCCTCATCCTCAATCCCCCCACATTTGGAAAACTCAACAATGGCCAATAGACTGGAAAAGGTCAGTCTACATCCCAATCCCAAAAGAATGCAGTGCCAAAGAGTGCTCCAATTATTGAAAAATTGCACTAATTTGACATGCCTGCATGCTTAAGATTTTACAAGCTCGACTCGAACAATATATGGCCTGGGAACTACCAGATGTGCAAGATGGGTTCCGCAGTGGGAGAGGCACAATAGATGAAATTGCCAATTCCTGATGGATAATAGAGAAAGCAAGATAGTTCCAGAAATGCATTTACTTCGGTTTCATAGACTAATCTAAAGCCTTTGACTGTATGGATCACAATAAAATGTGGTATGTTCTTAAAGAGATGGAAATACCAGATTATGTCATCCTCCTCCTGAAGAATAGGTTTGTGAACCAATAAGCCATGGTCAGAACCAAACATGGGACAACAGAATGGTTCAAGATTGGAAAAGGAGTGCGGCAAGGTTGTATATTGTTGCCGTATTTATTAAACTTACATCCAGAGCACATCATGTGTACGGCCGGATTGGAGGAATCCAAAGCCAGAATCAATATTGCTGGAAGAAAAATCAATCAGATAAATCAATCAGATAAGCCGATGATGGCTGAAAGTAAGGAGGAACTAAAGGACCTATTGATGAGAGTGAAAGAAGAGAGTGCAAAAGTTGTCCTGCTGCTCAACGTTAAAAAGAAGAAGATCATGACAAACTGCAATCTCAGTTCCTGGCAAATAGAAGGGGAAGAAGTGGAGGCAATGACCGATTTTATTTTCCTGGGATCCAAGATCTCTGCAGATGGTGAATGTAGTTATGAAATTAAAAGATGTTTGCTTCTTGGGAGGAAAGCTATGGCAAGTTGAAAGTAAAATTAAAAGATGTTTGCTTCTTGGGAGGAAAGCTATGGCAAGTTGAAAGTACTTTGGATAAAATAACTATAAATATGTGAACAAAGTAAATTAAATAAATAAATAAATATTGTCCAAGACCTCTTCAGGTGTTCTCCACAATCTCACCTTAGTGATTCTAAGCCATAAATAACTCTGCTAAATACCAGTGACTGCATGTATTTATTACTTTTTATTAGCAATGTGTATATATGCATAGATTGTAATATTATTATCTTATGTACTTATATAACATTTATCACTATCTAAGTGCATCACCTGCTATTAAGCATACTTTTGGATAAAGCAATGGGTGTATTAAAAGTTACTGTTATCAACAAGGTACTCATTTGAGCTGGCAAGCCAAGATTGAAATCAACAAATCCAAAGTGCAGCCATTATCTAGCTTCAAGACAGTGATGATTTGCTCTTTGAGATGTACCCATACTTATGGCATGAACTGGACTTTCAAGTGGTTTCCCTTCAAAAGCTGTTTTATATACAGGCTGAAGCGTAAGATGTTTTTACTGGTCTTTTATTATTAGACTTCTTACACATATATGCTTTTCATTTTTTGCACTTCATCTGTAAGATTTCTGTCACTATCGATTTTATGTCTAACACAATGTATTGGATAGGCTCTATAAAATCAACTTAGCACTTATAACCTTTTATGACTGTGTACTCGCGCACAATTGAGGAATATTAAATGGCAAATCGAACATTTAAAATCAAATGAGTAAAACAAGCTTTAGAATATAACAAATAACAAAAATATCTTTGGAAAAAATACACCATTACATTTCACATTCCTTCACTTTTTTGCACTTATATAAAAGTATTATTTGTATTACTTCCATCTTTTAATTGTAATGATCCAGCATATTCCTTACCTCTAGGGTGATGCTTAACACATGAATACAGTTGAACATAACTATTTAAAACTGTGTAAACAGACTAGACAGCACTATATTTTACTTTTTAAGAACGTGAAATAAAGTTATCCTTTGGATTTCAACTCCTTTGGACCATCTTTTCTGTTCTGCCCGATTATAACTTTGCATTGGAGCACATTTGTACATGCATGTTGATTGGTACGATAGGAGTTGAGAGCAGCAGCGTAGGAACTGGGGGGTTAAATCAATAGGGGACACAAAAAATAGCAAACTTAAACTTAATAATGCATTAGCAGATCTGTCCACTAGAGGACTATGGAGAATTTTGTCTTTCCCATGAAAGCTTTGACCCATAATTATATACATATATATATATATATATATATATATATATATATATATATATATATATATATATGTATATAAAATGTTGTATTATATGGGGGTGTGCAGGGGCATTGAGAATTTGAACAACAAAATTAAAAAAAAATATTTTGTGGGGCACTTCTGCAATGGGGCCCCTCCAAAGCAGGCCCCGGTGTACCGCCGGTAGATCCACGCTGAGAGTAGAGTTGAATTATTAGTAACTAAAGAAAATCAGAGAAAACGCTTACGGCACTGATCCACCCCAATTATACATATACACAATAACATGTCAAATAGAAAATATAGTCTTAAGCAAAACAAAACAGCAACTATATAAAAGATGAAACACAACAAAAATAAAAAAGAGCAGCTAATGTGTTGGCACACATAGGCCACTGTTCAATTGAGCAATTGTTAGTTACTGGAGCCTGTAATGTAGCCCGTAAACAAATTTGCTATTTAATTTGTGTCTTTTAGCTACTTCGCAAACGATTTGCGGGTTACAGGCTGAAAATCCTTGCGGTTGTCAAAATGGTAACTCCAATCCATCAAGCCTTTGATCTTTCAAGCTCGTAAATGTTATAATCGCAAATCACTATTCAATTACAACAATTCCTCAAGCCTGCAAAAGACCACTGTAGTTCAAGAAAAAGGCACTTGGTTTGTGAAGTATACAATATACTAACAAAATTTGCACCCGTGTAAGACATTGATCACTTGCAGCAGATGCAAGCCTTGATCTCTAGAAATTTAAGCTTCTCACAACTTCTACCAAAGTGTTATGTATGCCTCCAGGGTCAAGCACAAGCAACAACAATTATTGTTTTTATTAAAAACTAGATTTATTACTTTTTGTAATATACTCTTAGTCGGACTCAAAGTTTTCAGACCTATATATTTTCTTGCATTGTACACGGGTCCCTCAATTTTGAAGATTTGGGGGAGAAAAGAACAGACTAAAGATGTATAAGTAATTTTCAGAAGAAACTTTAACTGTCATTTAGCAAAGTTTTGTTTTTGTTTTTCTAATACAAAGACAGTGGAACCTCTATATTCATGATTAGTCCATTCCCGAGAGACAGATACTGAATCGGATGAATATTGAATCATTGTTTTCCATAGGAATTAACTAAAATTGGAATAATCCATTCCAAAACCCGATACATAAGTGTATAAAACTGTAACCAGAACTTAACCTTTATCGAGGAGCAGTGATGGCAAAAGCTGAAGAGCTGCAAAGGAATTGTTGTTTAGAAGGTGAGGCAGCTTTTCATGAAAACATCATGTAACTCCAATTCAGTTTCTGTCTGTTTTTTTCAATGTTGTGGCTAATACTGGGTTTTTGGATGAATATAGGAGCATTTGTTTGCCTAATTATTAAACACTTTTTCAATATAGTTCATTTTCATCTTGAAAGCTTATCATTTCGGGCTGTTATTTGATAACATTGTTTCCCTCCTGACACTTTTTGTCATTAGTTTGTCATTCCAAGTGATTGGCATACTCAATTGTAGGGGGCTATACTACATTTGTTTAACTGTTTTATCATTTTTGCCTGGAATAGTTTTTTTATAATGCATTATTGCAAAATATTTTCCCATACGAGTTTGCCCTGAGAATTTCTTTGCTATTTAATTGAATATGATATTTTATCATTATTCCAGGAGAGGGCACTGCAAGCTTAATTAGATTACAACATGTTAACGATATGTAGAATTCTATGCTGTAATGTGGATTTCATATTTATGTATGTATTTGCCTAAAGCAGTGGTTTACAACCATTTTAACAGCCTTGATTAATTTTTAAAATACAAGTAGTACCATTTCATACAAACACATTTTGAAAAAAATATTACATAGTGCTATTGTTTCAGATGGCAATTATAAAATAATATAATAAGAACTGAAGGAAAAAAAAACACTTATACTAATTAATAATTATACTGGGACTTGGTCAAGGTCTGTTTACAGAACATTTAGAATACATAACCAGATCCTGTCACGCAATCCTTTTAAACTTTGTGTCTGTATTATGTTTTTTTACAATGGAGTTATATAAATCTGCCATGAGTCATAAAGTCATCTGAGTTCAAAGGGAAGTTAAGAACAAAGAGGTTAATATTCTCCTAAGCGATTACCAGGTGAAATTCTATAGAGTAGGAACAATTTATTTAACCTACCCACTTTCCAGTAGCAGTGACAACTTAACCATGGGAGTAGACACCCCCCAAAATCTGGGGGGATAATTAAACTCAACTCCAAAGACCGGAAGCACGGGTGGATCTACCGCCGGTCTACCCTGTGCAATGCACTAGGGCCCTGCTCACATGGAGTGCCATTGCTGCAATGTCCCTCAATCACTTATTTATTTTCATTTCTGTGTTTAAATTCTCAATGCCCCTGGCCCCCCAATATAATTAAAAATTATATATATATATATATATATATATATATATATATATATAAATAATTTATATATATATATATATATATATATATATATATATATATAAATACATTATATATATATATATATATATATATATATAAATACATTATATATATATATATATATACTTGCGACTTGCCCATCAAAAATTATGGGGCAATAAAATTTTAAGCCATGACAATGCTGTGTGCCACACAATGTAAGGCTTTTGCTCCTCTGTGGACCTTCAGCGCTCATTGTGAGCCCTGCGCTGAGCACCTTCGGAGCACATCGCAGGGCTTGCAATGAGCGACTTCAGCGCTCATTGTGAGCCTATCCCCTCGTGTACTTCAATTATCCGGCTTTGCAACAATCACCTTTGGCGCACATCGCAAAGACGATATATAAGTACAGTGTATAATGACCACTGTGAGTACAGTGAATTAATAAAGTAATCTGTATTAATAAATGAATATACATTACCTATTTATATTTAATATTATCAGCAATCAATATCCTGAACAGCTAACAATCTATTTGGATTTTCCTGTATCTCAAAATGTACAGTTGGAGGGTTGATCATCTGAGGAGAAAGTGTCAGCAATGTGGCAAGTGTGCAGTGTAAATAGGCTGAAGGCACGAGGGCAAACCATTTGTTTAGGTGGGTAAAGCACCATTTTAGAATCCTAATGTTATGAGTTGTTAGTTAGTGTTGTAAAATGCCAGCTTTTTTCTATGTGTTACTTGCCTTGCGAGCATTTTCCATCCATTGTAATGGTATATTTTGTATCTTCTACGTTCCTGGCTAACTCGTACATACCTGGCGGTGAATTTCGCAGCTCTGTGTCCTTTTGCCTCATTTTCATTTTTTGGTCCGTCATTTTTCTTCTTGCTTAGCCGATTTTCATGTTTTGAAACTTCTTAAATGCGACCTAAATTTGCGTGCAAACTCACTCCCAGACTTCCTGGCTGTCCCCCCGTGCTGTGTGGGATGTTTGTTTTATGTGGATTTTTTTTGTTGTTATGCTTTTTGTGTTTCATATTTTTGCGACCTCGTACTTTTTGTGTATAAGTTTCGTGGGTCGTAATTGTTGTTTGTAAAAGTTATACGTCCTTGTCAGTGTTTTCTGTGCTTTGGGGTCGTGTAGCCTCGTTTTCATTTTTTTCGGCTGCTATTTTTTCTCGCTTGGCCGATTTTCAAGTGAAAAGAAGTTAAAATCGATTAATTTGCGTGCATCCTCACCCCCAGACGTCCTGAACGTTAAGTTCGTATTTTTGTCACCTTGTATTTATTTATTTTTCTAAGTCCCGCCGGTAGTAATGTTTTTGGTGTAAGTCAGTGTTTCCTCTTTTTTTTACCGGGAGTGAGGTGACGTAGAGCCTCCACCTCCGCAAATGCACCCCTTTGCGAGGGTCCACATTTGCGACCAGAACGCAGTTCTGTGAACTTGCTTTGCGGGCTCGCAAAGCGTGACAACGACTCGCAGTTTGACAACTATTATATGTAATATATATTCTAAATATAGTGCTCCATAGCCCTCTAGTGGCCCAATCAGGTAATGTATGATTATATTTAAATTTGCTATTTTTTTGTCCACTATTTATTTAATCTGCGGGGGGGGGGGGGGGTTGTCCCCCTATCCCCCCAGTTTCTTTGCTCCTGAACTTAATCCATCAATAACAGTTTTTTTATGGAGACAAAAAGGTAGACAAAGTACTAAAAAACATAACCTGATCAGCTCAAGGATGATTGTATTTGGTCTATGCTCACAATATATACAGTGCATTCTTTGTAGAAACACCCACTTTACGTACTTGGTGTATAGTAAGGAGAGAGCAATCACAGAGCCCATCAGCTCATTTGATTCACTTTTGTTCTCCTCCTAACCTTCTCCAGCTTTCCCTTGCACCTCCCACCTTTCAGACTGCTAAATTCTTACAGGACCTTTGTGTAACAGGGGTTAATTATAGGTGCCATGTAGGTCCTTAAAGTATCTCTGTGGCACATGAGTTAGTTTTAGGTGCCAATGTGTTCCTTTAAGGACCTCCAAGGTAGTGGTTAATAATTAACTACCATGGAGGTAGTTTAATGGAGTCTATATGGACGACCATGGTTATACTGAGAGTGGGAAGTTGGAATCCTTGAAGATCTACGATTCCCTTTGTTTATAGCTTAAGTTAGGGGGAAATCCCGGGGATGCCCAGGATCATTGTAGATGGTATCGGGGGAGATCGACACATGGGAATGGGGAACGTTTTGCCCGTTATTGAGTGTTTTATTTAAAAAAAAACATATAATAAAATTTACACCGCCTTTTTTTTTTATATATAGTGTATTTGTATTACACCAACAGTAGCACTTTACCATACCATTCACAGTTAATAGTTAATACACTTAATTCATATCACCAATCTTACCTTAGGCAAGGTTTAAATAGGTATTCTTATAATTAATTCCCAATAACTCATACATTTCAAGTTTACCATTGTTAATATCACACTCACATCCACATACTTTAAATAATTGAATTTACAAATTTGTAGGCATAGTTTCACATTTATATAAAAATATATATGGATCCAACACTACCCTTGATTTTTCTCTATACCATGCTAATAAAACATATTTTCCTATCTCTGTAACACACATAATTCTAACACATTTGGCTTCTATTCTATTTTTGACTTTATCCTTAGTCCTCCTACTCATAGCCTTGTCTGCACTCCTAAACCACTAAGGATTTTTTTCATACTAATGTGGATTCTATCCATAAAGGAGTTCCTACTCCTCCTTGTGTGGAAATACTGTTCCTTCTTGATACTTTCTCCTCTGGTACAGAGAAGGAGGTATATAACCTGCACCATTCTTCACCACCTACAGCTTTTCCTTTTGATCCTATTCCCTCCCACTTACTCAAACCTCTATCATCCATTTTTGTACCCACACAACCCATATTTTCAACATTACCTCTGTAACTATTGCCTCATCCTTCAATCACTCTCTCTCTCTCTCTCTGTATCCCTGCTGCTGTTTGCTTCAAAACATCTGGAATGACTAGTCTTTTCACATTTACTAAATTTATTGTCTGGCGACAGTCTCGCTACTACTCCTCTCACCTCACAGAAACCTTCTTTTGACACTATTGATCATACACTTCTGCAACACAAACTTCACAGTGTTGATCTCTAGGAAAGATCTCTGTCGTGGCTCTCCTGCTAACTCATTAATTCACCTTCAGTGTCCTTTTCACCAATGCCTCTTCCTTCCCTATCAATCTTTCTGTTGGGTTACCTCAGGGTCTGTCCAGGCACATTTTCCTCATCTATCTACACTGTATCCCTTAATTAACTCATCACTTTTGTTTGGTTTCAAATACATGTCTATGCTGATGACACACAACTCGACTTTACCCCTGACCTTACACTTGAACTTAACGAGAAAGTGATATGATGTCTGAATGCAGTTGGAATTTTGATAGCTCTCCATTATCTTAAATGTAACTTGGCAAAAACAGAGCTCCTAATATTCCCTGGCAATCATGGTGCTTTTATCCCTTTCCCTATAAATGTCAGCGACCCAATCCCTCATCCAGTAGATAAAGCACACTGCTTAGGTGCAATATTCTTAGTGGTTTTCTCCTTATTAGACTCTCCCAACTCTAAATACAATATGGATGATTGGTTCAAACATTGCACCAGTCATTTCTTAGTTGCTGCTCTGCTCAAACCCTTTACTGGCTTCCCATTTGACCTAAAATTAATGTCAAAATCCCAACACTCACATACATTGCCCTCAAACACACCTCATGATAACAATTCTTTATAAGAAAATAACAATGATAATGTTGTGATATTTGTGGGTAAAAAGACCATCACATATTATAATTGTCAAACTGCGCATTGTCATCACGGTTTGTGACCTCGCAAAGCGAGCTTGCAGAACTGTGACCCTCGCAAAGCGAGGGCCGCAGTCCGGGCCGCAAATGCGGACCTAGCAAATCGAGGGCTGCATTTGCGGAGGTGGAGGCTCCCACGGCAGCTGCAATCAGTTGAAGGCTCATTGCAGGCCACAAATGCAGACCTCGCGAAGACAGGATCGAACACAAAAAGAAGAGCAGCAAGGGAAAGGAAGCAAAGGTGGAGAGATGAGCAGTCCCCCGAGACTTCCCAACATTTTCAGAGAAGAAGACAGACAGAGACTTTTAAATAAAAGAAAATGAGTAAGAAAGCACAAAGTGAGTGTGCTGGAGATTCAAAGAAAAGAAAAAGTAAACAAAAAAATGTCTGTGAAACATTGCCTAATGACCCAATATTGCCTCATGACACCTCTGTTCATACACATGACACCAATGTAGATATAGAACGTTGTATTGATATCTATGTTGAGGAAGCTCAAGATATTGCTTTCATTACAGCACTAGACACAGTAGACACTCATTATTGTGCATTACTCAATGTTGTTTGTCAGTTTTGTGGGGCCTATCATTTTCTCAAGGAAAGACCAACTGACGGAGACTTTATTAGTTGATGTCAGAAAGGAAAGGTAAGACTTCAAAAATACATACATTTCCTGATTATTTACAAGGTATAATGAGCGATCCAACATTTCCAAATTATACCATTAAAAAAAAAACATCTTCTAACAGTGCAATTTAATTTGCTGCTATTGGTGCTACATTAGCAGAAAATAGTTTCATATTGTTTTAGAGTTCAAGGACAAATTTACCACCGCACTTCACATTTACACCCACAAGAAGAAGAGCAAAGGAAATTTGCACAGTTATATGTCTTAGATACAATAGAAGCTGTTGAACATAGGATGACAATTCTAGAAAATAAAGTGTTTGCGCATAGTCTTTGAACAGCTGGATAAACTTATGGCCAACAACCCATACAGTCAAGCATACAAACAATTAGCAGAAAAAGAAAAAGAACAACAGCAACATGCTCAAATAAATAAATTGTCAATGCCAACAGTAAATATGGCTTTGAAAAGAGATCGCAATACTGATCAAAGACGGTATAATTTACCAACTGTAAATGAGGTTGCCATGGTCTTTAAAAATGAGCATGGTGAACCACCTTTTCAGCGGGATATTAGAATATTAGAATATATCCATGCAATGAAGACCAATATTTATAAACATAAATATATTAAGTTGTAATTTCGATCCGATGAGATATCCCATTTTCTTTCCAAATGGTGAGCCAGGATGGGAACCAAAATTACAATTGCAAAGTTATCCCAATGGTAAAGTTTGTGTTAGAAGCAATATTTCTATGCTGGAATATATAATGGCACAAACAGCTATTTGGGATCATTTTTATCCTATTTTATGTGGGGGCAAACTCATACAACAATTGATTATTGAGTCCTATCTACAAGTAGAAGCAAATAATCTAAATTGTATCAAATTTCAACAAAACAAGCTTCGCATAGAACAATGTTGTGGATTGATTGAATTGGCTACCAACAGAGAGATTGCAGCAATCATTTTGCCATCCACTTTCCAAGGATCTCCTCGCAATATGCGAGAAAGATATGATGCCATGGCTGTTGTCACAAAATTTGGAAAAACAGATTTATTCATTACATTCACATGTAATCCACAATGTTCAGAGATCAAGGAAAATTTGAATCTTGAACAAACTACTTCTTACCGACCAGATTTAGTTGTAAGCGTATTCAAAATAAAACTCAATTCATTAATACATGATATAACTAAAGCACAGTTATTTGGAAAATGGGTGGCTTTTGTTTATACCATTGAATTTCAAAAAAGAGGCCTGCCACATGCACACATACTTTTAATCCTGCAGGACAAAGATAAATGGAATACTGCATAGAGAGGGATTCAGTAATTAATGCTGAATTGCCACATCCAGAAAAATTGTGATGGATACCCTTTGTATAAAAGAAGAGAAGGACAAACAGCTATTAGACGTGGCCAAAAGGTTGATAATAGATATGTAGTTCCATACAATCCACATTTGCTGATGAAGTTCAATGCACACATACATGTGGACCCTTGCACTTCTATTAAATCCATCAAATATTTGTATAAATATATATACAAACGATATGATGCAGCAACTGTTGATGTGCAAGGTGCACAAAATGAAAAGGAAAATCCAATTTTACATGACAAGCTTTCTAATTATTTAGATTCTCGCTATGTCAGTGCTCCAGAAGCAATGTGGCATCTTCTGAAATTTGAGATGCATGATCGGTCACATGCTGTGTATCGATTAGCTGTACATTTGCCACAAACTCAGTTTGTTAGCTTTACTGCAGTGAACATTGAGCAACAAAACTTACTGCTTGGTTCAATTAAACTGCCAGGACACTGAGGCCAGACAATTTTTATACATTGAGATTCCATATCACTATGTATTTGTAAATGGCCAATGGCGACAACAAAAAAGAGATACTCATCAAATGATCCCACAAATTTATACCGTCAGCCCAAGAGACATTGAACATTTCAGTTTAAGATTACTTCTTTTACATGTTCCCGGTGCACAAAGTTATGAACATTTACTCACAGTGAATGACAGTTTATGATACTTTTCTATTAGCTGCATCAAAACTTCATAGCAGATGAATCAGAATGGGAGAGGTGTCTGGAAGAAGCAGCACTAGGTCAAATGCTAAAGCAAATGAGAGAACAATTTGCATTAATTTGCATCTTTTGCAATGTACCTGATGCATTTGCTTTGTGGGGAACATTTAAATTAAATATATGTGAAGACTTATTGAATTTTTTTGACGGGCAAGTCGCTAGTATACTTATATTACCTGTATTATATGGTTGTCTGTTGGTTGTGCTGTTACCACGGTAAACACATACAGGTACTTATAATGTACTTTAATGTGCTGGCTGTCATTAATATGCCATTGTGAGACTTTTCCTCTTGTTTCCTCCTACCCCTGCACCGGTTCCTGCTGGGCGGGGGGTTTGCTCCTCCACTACCTGCTCCGATGTAGCCGACACCCCTGCCTGTGGCTCGCCACTGGACCCAGATCTCCTTGATGCTGAAAGATAGAAAAGAAAGACATATGTCATTAGTATGATGAATTATACATTGTTTTGTGTGCCTAACTATCTGACATCTAGGCTTGAACCTGGATGATTCTCCTAATTGCAACTCAGATTAGCTATCATTTGCTAGATATTATCTATTGTTTGGTTCTTGGTCTTGATCGTTCTTTGCTCCTAATGCTATCTTGATTCCGGCTGCGGTCTGTAACTGCATAGGCTGCAGTGGGCACACCAATACATGAACTCTCTATTGCTTGATTACTGTTGTTGTTCCCAGAAATTCCATGGAGCTGATATGTCAGTGTCCTTATTGGTCATCATTTACATGTGTAGTGTGTGTGATGTACATGTGGTGGCATGTTGGTGTATGTGATATTCACCTGACATGGACGCTGGGTCCTGCTGGGCCACCAGGCCTGAAGCTCCAGCGGTGGGCACCTGGCTCAGAAGGTCCTTGGTGAACCTCTCTGACTTATTATAGCTCACAGTCATTTGCTTGTCCTCATTAGCCATCATCCTCCTCACCTTGGCCCTGATGTTGTCAAAACGATGCTTGACGGACCTCACATGCCCACTGCTGTGACCTCTGCGCTACCTAGTTCCATGCCTGAGCCCTAGGTCCTGGCCTAACTTCCCTCCCCCTACAAGGATCATGAGGCAGCCACAGATAGCACCAAAGAGGACCACATTCTCCAGGTGCATGTAATTGTGGGCCCTGCGCTTGCCCTTAGCCTCTTGCCCTCCCGACTTTGGACGCGGATCCTTACCTCCCTGACCTGTCCCTGAGGCCTGTTCCTCCCCTGAACTACCCCCTTGGATCAGGCCCCCTCCCCCTCTGTCCCTCTTCTAAATGTGCATGATGCTAGGGCCACCCTGCCACCACCCACCATCTCCTCTACACTCTCCTGTTCTTCCTCCTCCTCCTGCTCCTCCTCCTCTTACTCCTCCTCCTCCTGCTCCTCCACCTGCTCCTTCTCCTTCTCCACTCCCTCCTCCTCTGCTACCTCTTCTCCTCCGCCACTCACAACCTCCTTCTCCTATTCTTCTTGCCTCCCCTCCTATCAACCACTCCTCTCCACCACTACTCCCCAGGGCCATCTCTCTTTCCTCTCTCTCCTCCTTGCCTCTCATCTTCTCCTCCTCCCCACCTCTCCACTCCTATAAGAATAAATCAATCAAAGTTTGGCTGTATATGTATGATAGAAAAAACTATGTTTGTATTATGTGTATTTAATAACTGTTGGTGGATGGGCTGTGAGGGATGGGATGGGGCTGTGTGTATGGAGCTACCTAGCTCTATGTGTCTCTATGTGTGTTTTTTTAAATTATGTATATTGCAAAGATTAAGTGTAAAATCATAAATAGTATAATAGAAATAAACAAAACAGCAAATTACTGCTCTCAAAATACTCCCACTCTCTCTCTCTCTCTCTCTCTCTCACTGAAACCCCAACCATGGGACCTGCGTGCTACTTTATCAGAAAATTTGACACAGTCAATGCATGGGCAGGTGGAACGCAACTTTATAACCTCCCTCTGTCAATAATCTAGACCGCTTTCTATTGGCTGAGAGTCCTGTGTCGCACTACATTATACCGCCATTGGATCGTAATGGCCGATCGCATCTCGGCCAGCCCCTTAACATTTTGCGGCCGCGGGAGGGATATATAAAAAAAATGTTGGAACATTTGGACTGTTTTATTTATGAAAAGTTATACTAAAAACCCAAAAAAACCTGTACTTATGTATATTGTTACAATTATAAATATTTTTTTAAAAATACCTTGCATAAAGAAGAGAATAACATTTAATTGTTTTTTGATATACAGTATAGATATTGGTAAGTATGTGTCTAAAAGAAGACATCTTGTGACAGACATATTTTCGGAGATACTCATGTGTTTTAATCTAAGCTGTCAGATAAAGAAGATTTTGAAGAAATTCCAGACGACTGCCACACCATCTCCTCGTGAAGTGCCAGCACTAGTTTATAAAAACTGTTTGTTCACAATGGATCTAAAAATCAAATAAATATGATATTCTAGTCCATGCGAGTTCTATTACAGGTATTAACACATTGATTGGTGGAATTGATATAAAAGGGATGTTTGGCTTCATTTGAATGCCAGTGCATCCTTGGGGATTTGTATAGTAATTTAATAGTGATTGTGATCGTAACATTTACAGGCTTGAAAGATCAAAGGCTTAGCTGGGATGGAGTTCAGGTTTTGACAGCCCATAGGGTTTTTCCGCCTGTAACCTGCAGATCGTTTGCGGGGTAGCTGAAAAGGGCCAATTTAATAGCCGTAACTCTTGGGGGCTCCTTTACGGGCTACACTTTCTACAGTTGGAGCAATTTAATCGGGCTGAAGGATTCTAAAACTTGCACTATTTCTACTTATTTTAAGCTATCCCTCAGCTTCAATAATGATAGTGTGAATGAAGTATAAGCTTAACAAATATTTCCTCTTGAAAATACAGTACTAGTGAGTATGGCTACCATTAACAGAGCTAATAAAAAATATATATATATCGTTTTGGATGCAAGAAAGCTCCCTCTAATGGAAAGGCAACAAACTTCACAACCCAAATCTTGCTAATTCAGTGTTGTTAACCTACTGTGATGTCACATTTATTTTCACATCTGATCATTATATTGCATCAGAATGTGCTAGCCATTCACTGAACTATTGTCATTGGCAATGACAATGACACTGGCTTAAAATTCACTGCACACTATCAATCTTGATAAATAAAACTAAAAAGGTAAAATACAACACATATTAAACATGCAAATAAAGATAACTGAGCTATTTGTTGAAGAAATTAGCAGTCTTTCCTCTGGTATTTTAATTTGATATACAGTGCCTTGCAAACTTTTTCACCCCCCTTGGCATTTTTTGTGTTTTGTTGCCTCACAACCTGGAATTAACATGGATTGTTTGAGGATTTGCATAATTTAATTTACATAACATGCCCACAACTTTGAAGATGTTTTTTTTTTTTATTGTGAAGCAAGCAACAAATAGTACAATATAACAAAAAAAAGTCATTGTGCATAACTGTTCACCCCCCTAAAGTCAATACTTTGTAGCGTCACCTTTTGCGGCAATCACAGCTCCAAGTCGCTTGGAGAAGTCTCTTTGAGCTTGCCACATTTTACCACTGGGATTTTTGCCCATTCCTCCTTGCAAAACTGCTCCAGCTCCTTCAAGTTGGATGGTTTGCGCTAGGGAACAGCAATCTTTACGTCTGACCACAGATTTTCTATTGGATTGAGGTCTGGGCTTTGACTAGGCTATTCCAACACATTTACATGTTTCCCCTTAAGCCACTCAAGTGTTGCTTTAGCAGTGTGTTTGGGGTCATTGTCCTGCTGGAAGGTAAACCTCCATCCTAGCCTCGAATCATGCATAGAGTGGTACAGGTTTTGTTCAAAAATGTCCCTGTATTTAGCACCATCCATCTTTCCTCAATTATGATCAGTTTCCCAGTCCCAGCTGCTGAAAAACATCCCCACAGTGAAACACAGTGGTGGCAGCATCATGCTGTGGGGATGTTTTTCAGCAGCTGGGACTGGGATACGGATCATGGTTTTCTTTGGGTGATGTGATGTGTTGGGTTTGCGACAGACATAGCGTTTTCTTTGATGGCCAAAAAGTTACATTTTTGTCTCATCAGACCAGAGCACCTTCCTCCATACATTTTCTTTTTTGCAAACTCAAACGCACCATTTTGTTTTTTGCTAAAAGTAATGGCTTTCTTCTGGCCACTCTGCCATAAAGCCCAACTCAGATGCCCCAGTCTCTGCTGTGGAACTCTGCAGCTCCTCCAGGGTTACATTAGGTCTCTGTGCTGCCTCTCTGATTAATGCCCGCCTTTACTTGTTTGGAGAGTTCCTTGGTCTTCATGGCGGTGTTTGGTTAGTGGTGCCTCTTGCTTAGGGGTTGCAGCCTCTGGGGCCTTTTAAAAAAAGGTGTGTATATGTTATGACAGGTAATATGACACTTAAATTGCACACAGGTGGACATCATTTCACAAATTATGTGACTTCTGAGGGTAATTGGTTGCCGCAGAGCTTTTTATGGGCTTCATAAGAAAGGGGGTGAATACATACGCACATGCCAATTTTCTGTTTTCTATTTCTAAAAAATAGTTTTATGTATATATTTTTCTCATTTTACATCACTATTTTAGACTATTGTGTTCTGATCCATCACATAAAATTCAGATTAACAAAACATTGAACTTAAGGCTGCAATGTAACACAATAGGTAAAAAGTCAAGGGGGTGAATACTTTTGCAAGGCACTACATTATATTCACTGCTTGAAAATATTGTGGTTATATCATAGGAGTGACTTACAAATACAGCTGGTAATTATCACTGGCACAATGATTTTCAATGAGCCTAAAGGCTACCAGTGACCTTTAAAATGTAGTGACTCTACACTTCACTAGAACTGTGATAAATCAGTGCCATAGTTCAAAATTTTCAGAAGAAATCACCAATGCGTTAAAATACTCATCTAAAAAAAGAATTTCTGATAGTCACAAAGAAAAGCTTTTTTTTGATAGCATACTTTTAAAAAAGCTCAAAACTATATAGCCTGAGTATCATTAAAAAAACAACATATATATATATGTCATCTTTGCAGATGTGTTGGCAAAGTTTGCAGTGACTTTTATTGCAGGGTTTGGTGCCATTTTCTCTGTTACGCTGTTCATTTGGCAATCTACTGTTCACCAATGTTTGTCTTAAATTTGGTGGCTGCCTAAATGCAAGGATGGGGGGTTTGGGGAATATTTCAATGTTTCAATTCTGTGTCCTCTGTGAGTTGTGGTTGTAAATCCTTTAATATTTTGTGTATTCCTTCTAGAGCCATATGGTATGTGGTTACCAGAGGTGTACGTGAAGTTGTTTCTTTAGTTTTTTTTATTGCAACAGGTGTTTCCAGAGTGTTCTGGCAACAGAGGTTACTTTTTGAGTGATAATACAGGGTTTGTTACAAACAGAGAAAGTGGCACCAAACCCTGCAATAAAAATGGCTGCAAACTATGCCAACACATCTGCAAAGAGGACACAGACACGCACAACAACAAGAACAACAACATTAGAGGCTCATATTCATGTACATCATCCAATATAGTGTACATGATGCAATGTACTCTATGTGAAGGGGTTGGTACATTGGGGAAACCAGCTAGAAAATACACATGCTAATGAACCTCCACCAAAGCTCCTTCAAAAAGCACCATGAAGACAGTTACTGTACTCCAGTTGGACTCCATTTCACCTTAATGAGTTATAGCTCAGACAAATTCCATTTATGCCCCTTCCCACCTTCTATTGCTGTTTTTGTAAGCTACATGCTATACTGAAATGTATTGCTCTTTATTTTACTGTGCTGTGTTCTTATCTACAACCTAATCTATAGACTTACATATTGACCTATCAGGATATTATTTACAATGCTGGTCTGTTTATCACTTAAATCTGGCCAATTAATTTTGTTTTTCTTGTTTTTCCAAATTGTATTTTTTTCATCTCTTTCTGTTTACTCAAATAAAAAAAGAGGGATAGGGGAAGAGACAGCGCACAAAGCCTAGTGCAGGTCACTTATGGTCATCAAAGTCGTGCAATAAACATCAATGTGAACTCTCACCTCTTACAACCTCAAATAATTTTGAGGTATTTAAAGCGCTCAAGAAAAGTGATTCCCAAACAGTCTAATCCATCGGTGACTTCACAGATTCTTGGCTTGGCTTGGCTTGTAATAGCGAGTATTGAAGATTGTGTGTGTGGGGTAAGTACAACCAGGTGTATGTTGGTACGCACACCTTGGAACTATACTGGCACACATACCAAGAATACCATGTATTTGTATATTAGGAGGAATATAAATATTTATGTATTCCTTGTGCGATTAAAAATCAACAATAAGTACAAAAATAGCCAGCAAAATTGTCCAAAAAAACAAGCAATAAAAATGCTGTACAAAATAAATACGTGTTTCGCTACTCTATAAGTAGCTTCCTAAGTTTGAAATATACTAAAATATACAGATATATACACATATAATACACATGTTTATGTGAAACAAAAAGCGACAACAAAACACCCCCACAAATAAGGGCTATTGCTATTTAAAATATATAATTTATACACAGTAAATAAATACTTGCAACCTGGTGTGCTGAGTATGTATGATATTACACTAGTCTACCAGTGTGACTAATGAATGATATATAATTCCATTTTATAGTCCATGGATACCATACCAATTCTCCAATGTGAGGTAGAAGACTCTACACATCAATTCTCTTTTTACAGTGCACAATTCAACAAATGTAATGCTTGCCATTTCAGCAGTCAAGGATAAAACTCAGAAGAAAGATTGAACAAATATTTGTGATTGGTTATGTTAATTGGGATTGAGGCAGAAACCATAGCTTGAAATTGTTTTTTAGATGCTTTTTGAACTGTGGGGTTTTACATGTAGAATTTTTCACTGATTATTAAATATACTAGCGACTTGCCCGTCAAAAAATGATGGTCAATAAAAGAAAGTGTTGAAATGCTGTTTGTCACACAAAGTGAGTGTACTGTGTGCCTCAACTATATAGACCCCTCTAACACACTAATGAACGCATGTAATAATACTATAAGTGCCATTAGGGTCATCCATACAGACCCTCATAAGCCTCTATTTAACCCCATCAGTCCCATAAGGGTACATTATGACCATTATGGGCCTGTTACAACCCAACATTAACCACATAAGTGCTATGACAGTCCTCAAGGACCATCATGACACTAAGTATAAACACTACACTGCACTATACCCCCCAATAAAACATTAAATATCAACTAAACACCCTCTACACTAACCTATTAATACCTACACTACCTACCTACACTACACTACCTACCCACTAATAACCCCCTCCCCACCACTGTAATTCCAGAAATAAAATAAAGTCATAAAAAATCAAAAATCTACTTTACATAAAATAAAAAACCTAAATCACAAAAAATAAAAAATGTACATTACAAAAAAAAACGGTCACAAAAAATAAAAAAGGAACATTACAGAAAAAAAAAATACATTACAACCCCCCCCACTACAGAAAAAAAAAATTACACACCTGAAAAGGAAATACATATAATACATATAATACATACAATACAATACAATTAAATACAATACAATTAAATACAATACAATACACCCCTATCTGATATACATCCCCCTATCTAATATACAATACTATCTATCTAAAATACATCCTATCTATCTAATATACATCCTCCTATCTATCTAATATACAATAAATACTATCTATGTACTATACATCCCCCAATCTATCTAATATACAGTACATGCTATCTCTATACAACCCTAATTGTAAGGTAAAATAAAATAATTAAGACCACTTACCTTTGAGATGTTTCTTCAGATCAGCAACCTAGGGTAAAAAAGATAAAAAAAATTACTACAACACGTTTACATAAAATAAATAAGCATTATAAACCTTCTAAATATTCTACTCACCTTTCGAGCATGTCCCGTCCTTCTTTTCCTCTTCTCCAGCGCGGCTGCTGTTAAAAAAAAATATTACATTAGTACACATACATAAGCATAAAACCAAGTAAAATAAACATAATCTACATTGCACTTACCTCCCTGCGATGTCTCCAGCCTCCTCGTCTTCTGCCCTGGATGGGCCCTGGAAGCATCCCGGCTCTAAAAATAAAAAGTAAAAAAAAACTACACACATCCGCACTCGTGGATGTCCCCAACGCTAATGAGCTTCCTACGGAGTGTTCCAGAGTAAAATTGGCAATGGCGGCTTCTGATTGGCTGAAAACGCTGTCTATCAAATTCAGCCAATGAGAAGACGCCAATTGTGAGCCGATGGGAAAGGGATACACCCCAAAATCCCACTCTGATTGGATACCGCACCTGTCAATCTTTATTTGAACCAATCTGAAGGCTTTATTGCCATCAACGAATCACAATGGTATATACCCCCATGCGGTGATTGGCTGAAGACATCTGTGCCTTCCCATTGGCTGTAATACTGATTGACATTGACAACAGCCAATGAGAAGGCGCAAATGCCTACAGCCAATCAGTATGTGGGGGTGTATTTCATTGTGATTGGCTATTGTCAGTGCAACCAATCAGAATGCACAGATGCCTACAGCCAATCACTCTGTGGGGGTGTATTCCATTGTGATTGGCTGAAGGCATCTGCACCTTGTGATTGGTTTAAATAAAGATTGACAGGTGCATTATCCAATCAGAGTGGTATTTTAGGGTGTATCCCTTTCTGATTGGCTCACACATTGGCGCCTCCTGATTGGGTGAGTTTGATAGACAGCGTTTTCAACCAATCAGAAGGCGCCATTGCCTATTTTCTTCCGGAAAAGTCTCCGGGAGGCTCATTAGCGTCGGGGATGTCCGCGAGTGCGGATGTGTGTTATTTATTTATTGTAGATTATGTTTTTTTTATTTAGTTTTTATGCTTATGTATGTGTATTAATTTTAAGTTTCTTTTAACAGGGGCCACACCGGAGAAGAGTAAAAGAAGAAGGACGGGACATGCTGGAAAGGTGAGTAGAATATTTAGAATGTTTAGAATATTTAGAATGTTTATTTATTTACTGTAAATGTGTAGCACTCATTTTTTTTTTTCAATAGGTGGCTGATCTCAAGGGACATCTGCAAAGGTAAGTGGTCTTAATTATTTTATTTTAGCTTAGAATTAGATTATCACATATATAGTTGCTCGCGCTTGCGGGCTCGCGTAGCGAGGGCCGCAGTTGCTGGCAAGGAGCGCCAAGGCGCTCCTTGCCAGCAACTGCGACCCTCGCAAACTTTACGTTGTAACGCAAAAAACACCACACAGCAACTGCGACCCTCGCAAACTTTACGTTGCAACGCAAACAACATACAAGACACGTTACCACTCATTACAACCTCGCAAAAATCTTCCGCAACCCGCGAACATGAAAAAATTAAAAACACAATAAATACACACAGCACATATATAAAAAGCTTACCTACAGCAAGAGGGAGCATCCAGGACCTCAAAAAACCAAGTTACACCTTCATTTAACTCAAAATAAAAGAGTTTAGACACTAAAAAATTCTCTAAGCAAGACAAATAATGGACGCCGAACAAAACGAAAACGAGGCTACAGCACTCTAAACACGCAAAACACCACAAGAAACTCGCAAAACACCACAAAACACCTACGGATATTCCGCTAAGACGCATACCACACATTACCCGCCATTTTACGACAATGCGGAAGTACACAATTACGCTATTGGTTTGGTCTCGCGCACGCACACTATTACACTGCACACATTCATCACGCTTACACAGCAGCTCCACACCACTAACATCAAAACAGATTGTCAGCTCTTCAACACAATGCTTCAAAATAGGTAAAGTATATTTATTTATTAATGTATTATATATTTCATTATTGTACACCAAACAGCATTAGCTACCTTACAATTTCATTGCCGTCATTTTTTGACGGGCAATTCTCTAGTTTTATATATAGATAGCATTCATTGTATGTTAGCTAGGGGTATGTGTTTTGTATAGATAGCATGTATTGTATATTAGACTGTGGTATTTATTTAGATAGATTGGGGGATGTATATTAGATAGATAGGATGTATATTAGATAGATAGTATTTACTGTATATTAGATAGATTGGGGGATGTATATTAGATAGATAGGATGTATTGTATATTAGATAGGGGTGTATTGTATTTCATTTTATTTGTATTGTATGCATTTGTATTGTATGTATTATATGTATTTCCTTTTCAGGTGTGTATTTTTTTTTATTTTCTGTAGTGGGGGGGTTGTAATGTATTTTTTTATTTTCTGTAATGTTCCTTTTTTATTTTTTGTGACTTATGTTTTTTATTTTCTGTAATGTCGATTTTTTATTTTTTGTGATTTAAGTTTTTTATTTTATGTAATGTAGATTTTTTATTTTTTGTGACTTTAGGTTTTTTATTTTTTGTAATTACAGTGGTGGGGAGGGGGTTATTAGGCGGTAGGTAGTGTAGGTAGCTAGTGTAGGTGTTAATAGGTTAGTGTAGAGGGTGTTTAGTTGATATTTAATGTTTTATTGGGCGGGTATAGTGCAGTGTAGTGTTTATACTTGAGGACCATCATGGCACTTATGTGGTTAATGTTGGGTTGTAACAGGCCCATAATGGTCTTAATATACCCTTATGGGACTGATGGGGTTAAATAGAGGCGTATGAGGGTCTGTATGGACCCCCATGAGTGACCGGGTTAATTAGGGGTTTATGGGGGTCTGAATATTTCAGTTTGTTTTTCAATTGAGTTGTACAGTTTATAGGTCAAATTAAAGGTGGAAAAAATTCTGAAATAATTTATCTTTGTCTCATTTTTTTACAGCACAGAAACCTGACATTTTAACAGGGGTGTATAAACTTTTTGTATCCACTGTATGTGGGTCTGTGTTGGCCCCCATGAATGACAGGGTTAACGAAGGGCTATGGGGGTCTTTATTGACCTTCATGAGTGATGGGGTAATGAAGAGCTTATGGGGGTCTGTATTGACCGCCATGAGTGACAGAGTTAATTAACGACTTATTCAGGTCTATATTGACCCCCATGAGTGAGGGGGTTAATTAAGTGCTTATGGGGGTCTGTATTGACCCCCATGAGTGACAGGGTTAGTTAGGGGTTTATGGGGGTCTGTATTGACCCCCACAAGTGACAGGGTTAATGAAGGGCTTATGGTGGTCTATATTGACCCCCATGAGTGAGGGGGTTAATGAAGTGCTTATGGGGGTCTGTATTGACCCCCATGAGTGACAGTGTTAATGAAGGGCTTATGGGGGTCTATATTGACCCCCATGAATGAGGGGGTTAATGAAGTGCTTATGGGGGTCTGTATTGACCCCCATGAGTGACACAGTTAATGAAGGGCTTATGGGGGTCTGTAATGACCCCCATGAGTGACAGGGTTAATGAAGTGCTTATGGGGGTCTGTATTGACCCCCATGAGGGACACAGTTAATGAAGGGCTTATGGCTATCTGTATTTACCCCCATGAGTGACAGGGTTAATGAAGGGCTTATGACCCCCATGAATGACAGGGTTAATTAGGGGTTTATGGGGGTCTATATTGACCCCATGAGTGAGGGGGTTAATTAAGTGCTTATGGGGTCTGTATTGATCCCCATGAGTGACAGGGTTAATTAAGGGATTATGGGGGTCTATATTGACCCCCATGAGTGAGGGGGTTGATGAAGTGCTTATGGGGGTCTGTACTGACCCCTATGAGTGACACAGTTAAGGAAGGGCTTATGGGTGTCTGTATTGACCCCAATGAGTGACAGGATTAATGAAGGGCTTATGGGGGTCTGTATTGACCCCCATGAGTGAGGGGGTTAATTAAGTGCTTATGGGGGTCTGTATTGACCCCCATGAGTGACAGGGTTAATGAAGGGCTTATGGGGGTCTATATTGAGCCCCATGAGTGACAGGGTAAATTAGGGGTATATGGGGGTCTGTATTGACCCCCATGAATGAGGGGGTTAAGTTCTTATGGTGGTCTGTATTGACCCCCATGAGTGACAGGGTTAATGAAGGGCTTATGGGGGTCTATAGTGACCCCCATGAGTGAGGGAGTTAATGAAGTGCTTATGGAGGTCTGTATTGACCCCCATGAGTGACACAGTTAATGAAGGGCTTATGGGGGTCTGTATTGACCCCCATGAGTGACAGGGTTAATGAAAGGATTATGGGGGTCTATATTTACCCGCATGAATGACAAGGTTAATTTGGGGTTTATGGGGGTCTGTATTGACCCCCATGACTGAGGGGGTTCATGAAGTGCTTATGGGGGTCTGTATTGACCCCCATGAGTGACACAGTTAATGAAGGGCTTATGGGGGTCTATATTGACCCCCATGGGTGAGGGAGTTAATGAAGTGCTTATGGGGGTCTTTTTGACCCCCATGAGTGACAGGGTTAATGAAGAGCTTATTGGGGTCTATATTGATCCCCATGAGTGACAGGGTTAATTAATGGTTGATGCCTGATAGTGTATTTATATATATATATTTTATAACGGGTCCTTTAAGGACCTTTATGGTCCTTTAAGGACCCGTAACGTGGGAATTTTGAATTTTCATGGCAGCAGGGGTCCGGATTGCTTATCTCAGATCCCCTGGGGTTAATGCGGGTTTCTGAACTTATCTCGGATCCCTTCTTGGCTAAGTTGTACGTGGCTGGGCAGTCCTGGGTCTTTGAGCCTCGTTTTTTTTTTTTTCGCCAGCCATTTTTTCTCTCGCTTAGGGGATTTTCGTGTGTCTGATCTCGGGAATTTGGACTTAAATGGAGGTGTAACTTCACTTGTTTTTACTGTTTTTCGGTGCGCGCGGTACGGCTGTTATGGTCTTTTCGGCGGCCATTTTTTCTCTCGCTTAGGGGATTTTTGTGTGGCTGATCTCAGGAATTTGGACTTAAATGGAGGTGTAACTTCACTTTAAGAGGTCCTGGGTCCTTTTTATGTGTTTTTAGTGGGTATTTATTGTGTTTTGCCTTTAAGTGCGCGCGGTCGGCGAGGTCGTAATGGTGCTGTTTGTGTGGGTGTTTGTAACCACGTGTGAGGCGCCTTTGAGTCTCCACCTTCCGCAAATGCAGACCCTCGTGTTACCTCGCTTCGCGAGGGATTCAGTTCTTGCAAGCTCGCTTGGCGAGCTCGCAAAGCATGACGACAATTCGTAGTTTGACAACTATTATATGTGATATTAAATTATAAATATTTTTGCATTTTGTTTCAAGAAACTGACCTTGTTCTTCAGTCCTTTAAAATCTAATATTTCTTACTTAGCTTGCAAAACCATACAAACACTTAACACATCCATTTCACTGAGAAAACAGCTAGTCAAACATTGCTTTAGTCTTTTAAGTGTTTTGCTTAAGACTGGAACTCATTTTTTATTGTTTGTTAATTGCAACCTAATTCTAGCATCCAACATTTCTTAGGTTATAAAAGTCAAACCGTATTATAAACTCTGATCTCTCAGCTGATTTTTTAAAATAAATCCATTGTCTTTTAAAACAAATCCAAGATTGTATTTTTAGAGTCAAAACCCTGTCTTACATTCTACAAAGTTTTATGAGCTGTATAGTAATGTTACTTTTTTCATTCTAAAAAATAACACATACAAACACATACAAACAATAACATTAAACACAATCATTAAATATAATTAAATCATTAAATATAATTAAAAATGTGTAGTCAATAGAATGTGATTTAAGTCACAACTAAATACATTTTTGTACTAGATTTTTATTAAAAGTTTTAGAATTATAACAAAGAGCATAAAATAGACAAATACAAATAATAAAGAAGCTGCAAAAATATGATACAATTCATCAGATATAATAAGCAAGGGAAGCTACAAGTACTTTTTTAGGACCCCATTTACTCTTCAAAAATATGGCTGTGATCTCAGTGTACTCAGGAGGAATTGGCAGTATTTGTGATTAACCCACTGTTGCATAATAATGTGGCAATGCTCTTTTAAATAATTTGTATGGATCACTAATAATCCCATAAAACACCTTTTATAGTTTATATTTTATAGCTTCAAGAAGCCAGTGGTTCCATGTGTGAACTTAATTAGGGTGCTTAATTACAATTGACATATTATGCAATTAAAGAATAAATTACTCGAGTATAAGCTAAGTTTTTCAGCCCTTTTTTGAAGGCTGAAAAAAGCCCCTTGGCTTATTCTCGAATCACCCTGCTCCTATCTCCTTCCCCTGTATCTCTCCCTATCCCTCCCCTGTGTCTCTCCCTCTCCCTCCCCTGTGCCTCTCCCCCCTCCTCCCCTTTGTCTCCCCCCCCTGTGTCTCCCCCCTCCCCTGTGTCTCCCCCCCCTCCCCTATGTCTCTTCCCCCCTGTTATGAACAGAAGGGCCCACTGGACTGTTTGGGGTTCATCAGTTATTATACGTGTGTTTAGAAGGTATTAACAACTTGCTTAACAGTCATATCTGGTATATTCAAAGGGTTAAATACTTCTAAAGAATTTATATTGCCCTGTGATCGGCCACGTGTGAAGGCTTCTGGCTTTAGTCATGAAGGGGGAGCTAGTTTTATGGCTCTGTAAGAGGAGAAAAATGTGTAATGAGAACAAGAAAGCCATGTGGGTGAGGGGGATAGCAAGCGATTTGCCTAGGAGGATGGGCTAGAACTGGGGGGAAGTCTTTGGTGTTCTGTATCATCTTTCTGTTTTTCGAGATATCTCTGTAACAATAAAGAAGTGCCAGTCTGATTTTGGACACACTAAACAAAGATGGTGTCAAAGTATGCTTGTATTAATCAAAGGTACATGGTGGGTGATTCTGAGATCCTAAGAAAAGGGGTCTGTTGGTGCCTGTCTCTTCAGAAATGATGCTGTCATCTGAAGTGTCTGCTGGTGTTGAGATCTGAACATAAAGTTGCGACCCATAGAGAGAGAAAGAATTGGGGTGAGGGTAGTCCCCCAAATCTGGCGGGAGTGACACCCCCCTCCCCTTTGTCTCTCCCCCCATTCCCTGTGTCTCTTCCCCCCTCCCTTGTGTCTCTCCCCCTCCCCTGTGTCTCTTCCCCCCTCTCCTGTGTGTCTTCCCCCCTCCCCTGTGTCTCTTTCCCTCCCACTCCCTCCCCTGTGCCTCCTTCCCTCCCTCTCCCTCGTGTCTCATTCTCTCTCCCTCCCTTATCATCCTCCTCATCCTCCCTTCTCATCAATTCCCCCCTCTCCAACTACCCCAATCCCTTTCCCCTCGCTTACCTTCATCAGCATCTCCTCTGCGTGTCTTCTGGCTGTGTCAGGACCTGGCATATGCTAATGACATGATGTCACATGCGCGTCACGTCATTAGCATATTCCGGGTCCCGACTCATCCTCCTCATCCTCCCTCCTTATCCTCCCTTATCATCACTTCCCCCCTCTCCAATTACACCCCTCCCCTTCCCCTCACTTAGTTTCATCAGTCGCTCCTCTGTGCATCTTTTTTCTGTTTCGGGTCTCGGCATATGCTAATGACGTGACGAGCATGTGACGTCACGTCATTAGCATTTGCTGGTCTCTACACAGCCAGAAGACGCGCAGAGGAGCAGCTGATAAAGGTAGGTGTAGGTGAGGGGGAAGGGGAGGGGTGGTAATTGGAGAGGGGGGAAGTGATGAGGAAGGAGGATGAGGAGGATGATAAGAGAGGGGGAGGGAAAGAAACACGAGAGGGAGGGAATGAGACACAGGTGAGGGAGAGGGGGGAAGAGACACAGGGAAGGGAGAGGGGGGACACAAGAAAGGGGCACAGAGGGCACACAAGAGGGGGACACAGAGGGCACAGGAGACACACAGGGGGCATTTCCCACCCTCGGCTTATACTCGAGTCACTACATTTTCCCAGTATTTGGGGGTAAAATAGGGGCCTCGGCTTATGCTCAGGTCGGCCTATACTCGAGTATATACAGTAATTTATGTTTGTACTCTAATAACATTTCTCATCGCCCATTCTGAGCCGAGTATTTGCTTTAATAAATTGTGTATGTTTCATTGTTTAACTCATCTTTTTCCTCTTTTGCTGCAATATCTTAGGACAGATAAATTTGCTTTCTTTCAACTACACTTTACTCCAACTCACCAATAAAGCAAATGTTTCACTTTCACTTCATTCTGTATTCCCAGTGGTAAAAAAACATGGCTGATTCCTGACATAACAGCTGTCTAAAATGTCAAGATCTCAATCCCACCACAACTTCTGTCCATTTTTTAAGTTGCTGGAATATATTTACTTCTAGTTAAATCTACCAAATCATTTTACCTATAATCATTGCACCATCTTCACTGCTCCACTTTTTATGTCTGTATCTCATATTTTGTAACACTACCGCTTGATTCTGTTCCTTTTGAAATATCTCATTTTCACACCACATCAATTAACTGATCTTTCTGATTTCCTGAAACTTTGGTATGCTGCAGACTATTCCCCATGCTCCATTCTCACCATCTTTAAAACTCATCTAAACTGTCACTCCTTCAAAAGATATTTTAATAATTTCAAATAACAGAATCCCCCCTCCCCACTACATTACCAGTAAATCATATGTGCATGAAGGTCTTCACTTCTTCTAAATATAATGTACGAGTTTGGGGATTTCTTTTCATCATTGTTATACATCAGTAGAGCATATATACATTTGAACCACATTAAAATGTTTAAATAGCGGATAACTGATTATACATTTTTGTACTTAAATATAACCACCCTTTTCTTAATTGAAGTACTTTATTGACATGAAAATCATTTTGGTTGTGCTGACAATTACTTTACAAAATTGTAATTTTTAGATACTTTTTTTTATAATTTCACATAGTACTGTACTAACTGTTCAAACTGTGTTAATCTGTCTATTTGTATTATTAAATACATTCTAAAAAGCACTTTGTAATGCAGTGTTCCCATTCTACAAAAATGCTTTATCAGATATATTTTATCATTTTAAATGTTATGTTTCTTAATATGGTTTAGCTTTTAAATATATATTAACCACAACATCACTTTTTAATCTTAAATGGCTGATGATGAATGGTCTTTATATCCTAAACTAGCCACTTGCCCGTCAAAAATGACGGCAATAAAAAGTGAAGCATGGCAATTCTGTTTGCCACACAATGGGAGCCTCTCCCCCTCTACTTTACTGGCCTTGTGATGAGCGCCTTTGGCGCTCATCACGGGCCTTGCCATGAGCACTTTCAGTCTCTCCCCCCTCCTCTCACTCCCCTGTGGCTCTTCCCCCTCCTCTCCCTCCCATGTCTCTTTCCACCTCTCCTGTGTCTCTTTCCCCCCTCTCCCCTCTTTGTCTCTTTGCCCCTCTCCCCCTGTGTCTCTTTCCACCCTGTGGCTCTTTCCATCCTGTGTCTCTCCACCCCCTCCCACCCCTGTGTCTCTTTCCCCCCTCTCCCTCTGTGTCTCTTTTCCCCCTCTCCCTCTGTGTCTCTTTCCCCCCTCTCCCTCTGTGTCTCTTTCCCCCCTCTCACTCTGTGTCTCTTCCCCTCCTCTCCCTCTGTGTCTCTTCCCCCTCTCCTTCTGTGTCTCTTCCCCCTCGCTCTATGTCTCTTCCCCCCTCTGTGTCTCTTTCCCCCCTCTCCCACTGTGTCTCTTCCCCTCCTTTCCCTCTGTGTCTCTTCCCCCTCTCCTTCTGTGTCTCTTCCCCCTCCCTCTATGTCTCTTCCCTTCCTGTGTATCTCTTTCCCCCCTCTCCCACAGTGTCTCTTTCCCCCTATCCCTCTTTGTCTCTTCCCTCCCCTCTCCCTCTGTGTCTCTTCCCTCCCCTCTCCCTCTGTGTCTCTTCCCCCCTCTCCCTCTGTATCTCTTTGCCCCTCCCTCTGTTTCTCTTCCTCTGCTTCTCTTTCCCCCTCTCCCTCTGCTTCTCTTTCCCCCTCTCCCTCTGTGTCTCTTTCCCCCCTCTCCCTCTGTGTCTCTTTCCCCCCTCTCCCTCTGTGTCTCTTTCCCCCCTCTCCCTCTGTGTCTCTTCCCCCATCTCCTTCTGTGTCTCTTTCCCCCTCTCCCTCTATGTCTCTTCCCCCCCTCTGTGTCTCTTTCCACCCCCTCTCCCACTGTGTCTCTTCCCCCTCCCTCTATGTCTCTTCCCCCCTCTGTGTCTCTTTACCCTCTCTCCCACTGTGTCTCTTCCCCTCCTCTCCCTCTGTGTCTCTTCCCCCTCTCCTTCTGTGTCTCTTCCCCCTCCCTCTATGTCTCTTCCCCCCCTCTGTGTCTCTTTCCCCCCTCTCCCACTGTGTCTCTTTCCCCCCTCTCCCTCTGTGTCTCTTTCCCCCCTCTCCCTCTGTGTCTCTTCCCCCATCTCCTTCTGTGTCTCTTTCCCCCTCTCCCTCTGTGTCTCTTTCACCTCTCTCACTCTGTGTCTCTTCCCCTCCTCTCCCTCTGTGTGTCTTCCCCCCTCTCCTTCTGTGTCTCTTCCCCCTCCCTCTATGTCTCTTCCCCCCCTCTGTGTCTCTTTCCACCCCCTCTCCCACTGTGTCTCTTCCCCCTCCCTCTATGTCTCTTCCCCCCTCTGTGTCTCTTTACCCTCTCTCCCACTGTGTCTCTTCCCCTCCTCTCCCTCTGTGTCTCTTCCCCCTCTCCTTCTGTGTCTCTTCCCCCTCCCTCTATGTCTCTTCCCCCCCTCCATGTCTCTTTCCCCCCTCTCCCACTGTCTCTTCCCCCTCCCTCTATGTCTCTTCCCCCCCCCCCTCTGTGTCTCTTTACCCTCTCTCCCACTGTGTTTCTTCCCCTCCTCTCCCTCTGTGTCTCTTCCCCCCCTGTCCTTCTGTGTCTCTTCCCCCTCCCTCTATGTCTCTTCCCTTCCTCTTTGTCTCTTTCCCACCTCTCCCACTGTGTCTCTTTCCCCCTCTCTCTCTGTGTCTCTTTCCCCCCCTCTCCCTCTGTGTCTCTTTCCCCCCTCTCCCTCTGTGTCTCTTTCCCCCCTCTCCCTCTGTGTCTCTTCCCCCATCTCCTTCTGTGTCTCTTTCCCCCTCTCCCTCTGTGTCTCTTTCACCTCTCTCACTCTGTGTCTCTTCCCCGCCTCTCCCTTTGTGTCTCTTCCCCCTCTCCTTCTGTGTCTCTTACCCCTCCCTCTATGTCTCTTCCCCCCCTCTGTGTCTCTTCCCCCCCCTCTCCCACTGTGTCTCTTCCCCCTATCTCTATGTCTCTTCCCCCCCTCTGTGTCTCTTTACCCTCTCTCCCACTGTGTCTCTTCCCCTCCTCTCCCTCTGTGTCTCTTCCCCCTCTCCTTCTGTGTCTCTTCCCCCTCCCTCTATGTCTCTTCCCCCCCTCTGTGTCTCTTTCCCCCCTCTCCCACTGTCTCTTCCCCCTCCCTCTATGTCTCCCCCCCCCCCCCCTCTGTGTCTCTTTACCCTCTCTCCCACTGTGTCTCTTCCCCTCCTCTCCCTCTGTGTCTCTTCCCCCCTGTCCTTCTGTGTCTCTTCCACCTCCCTCTATGTCTCTTCCCTTCCTCTTTGTCTCTTTCCCACCTCTCCCACTGTGTCTCTTTCCCCATCTCCCTCTTTGTCTCTTCCCTCCCATCTCCCTCTGTGTCTCTTCCCCCATCTCCCTCTGTGTCTCTTCCCCCTGTGTCTCTTCCCCCCTCTGCCTCTGTGTCTCTTACCCCCTCCCTTTGTGTCTCTTCCCCCTCTCCCTCTTTGTCTCTTCCTCTGTGTCTCTTTCCCCCCTCTCCCTCTGTGTCTCTTTCCCCCTCTCCCTCTGTGTCTCTTTCCCCCCTCTCTCTCTGTGTCTCTCCCCCCTCCCTCTGTGTCTCTTCCCCCATCTCCCTCTGTGTCTCTTCCCCCTCTCTCCCTCTGTGTCTGTTCCCCCCTCTCCCTCCTGTGTCTCTTTCCACTATATATATATATATATATATATATAGTGTGAATATACAAACGGCACTCATATTACGTTTTATGCTACACTCTAATAAATATTAGCAGATACCCACTCCTAATGGTATAACCCTGTGATAAATGGGGCTGGACTGGTAAAATAAAATATACCACTAAGAATCTACATGATAGAAGGGGATGCCAAGTCTTGTTAAAGACAAATCAGACGACCTGCATATAGAGTCATGCTTCCAACTTAAGTGGATGAAGTCTCGCTTGATCCCCTGCTGGGACAAAAAAGTGTGTAAGTTACCCAGGCCATAGGTCCTTGAAAAGTGAACTTAAGTAAACATCAGACTCTGAGTGAAATATCTTTCACCCCTTTAAATAATTAGATTGGCTTAAAAGGCTAAAAAGGCTATAGATGCTTCAAACGAACTAGCGGGCTTGCGGCAATCAACAATTGTCTATATATAAGAAATCCTACAACAAACTCCAGTACGGTACCATCTATATTCCCACATGGCTGATATAGTGGGATGGATTATAAAAATTATAGACAAAAGGAGATGTTATATGTCTTTAATATAAGACAGGTATCCACAAAATAAAACTACCTCATAGAGCCTACTGGGTAAAGCTTTACTAAACTGTTAATATGCCTAAGATATAACTTGTGAAAAGATAAAGGGGGAACATAATCAAGCAGTGGACTCTAAAAGAAATACATCCATTCCCAAAAAAAGAAGTAGAAGAATAAGGGGCAGAAAGAGAAAAGAACAAAATATAGCACCTAAAACAAAGCCAAAAGATAAAAAAGGCGAAATCTCAAAATTTCTCTCATTGCCTTCACCAAGAAATAGGGCGATCCCACCCGGTATGCCTCAAGGAGAAATTACACCAGACCATTCAGTAATTATCTCCCCAGAGAAGACCCCACAAGGTTTAGATGTAAGCAACATATCCCTACAGGGAGAGGAAATACTCAACTGTTCCAAAAAGAAAGAACTCTAAGAATGCTTTCAAGAAAATCTTATAGCCGATCTGACAAAGAAGATAGCAGATAACTCTCTAGCTATAAAGGAAGTAAATCAGAAACTAGTGGCCATTGAAAAGACGTGTGAAAAGTTAACTATGGACACTAATGCCCTACTAAAGTATTCCTTAACCCTAGAGGATAAAATAGAGGATTTAACTAAGAAAATATACAGCATTGAAGATCGGTCTGGGAATAACAACCTCTGTTTGAGAGGTATCCCAGAGTCAGTTCAAGGCCAAAACTTAAGAGTTTTTGTTGTGGACATGTTTCAAAAGTTGCTGCCGGAATATTCAAGGAAAGAGTCAAAAATGTATACGCTGCACATTTAAGAAGGAAATAGTTGGAGCTGCATATGTTATAAAAAATATGATACCCCCTTATGAGAATGTTAAGATCTTTCAAGATCTATCAGCTTATACCCTTGCTAAAAGAAGGGAATATCAAGGGATAAGGCAGGCCTTAAGGCGGGAGGAGATTAAGAATAAGTGGTTATACCTTTGTGGTATTTCAATATTTAAAGACCTGGTATGGTTTAAGGTGGGCTCAGTCCAAGAAGGAATAGAGTTGTTGCAGAAATGGAATTTGGTAACTGATAAGAAAGAATATAACAAACCCAATACGCAAATGAATAATCTGGGGTGGTAAAAAGTATAACAAGAATGCTGGAAGTTTTAATAGTAGACAAAAGGGCCTAATAAGATCCCGACTAGTAAAACAGGGTTTAAGTATAGTTAATAAAAGAATTAGGGTGATACTGGCTGTACTGTATATAACCACCTTAAAAAAAGGGTCAAATATGTATTTTTTTTAATCACAGATAATATAGAGAAACAATTAAGTTGCTAGATGGACACATGTATCACTTGAGTGAAGGCTCTCACTAATAAGTAACACAATGCTGTATCAATTTATATTAATACTAGGTAATTATAAAATTTAAGATATATTACTCAAAACAAGTACAGAGATTAGTGTAATATCATTTCATTATACAAGTTTTTGCTTTTCTCTATTTCCTCACTCAGTATCTTAAGATACAATTATGTTTTTATAACTTAGTTTTTTAGTGCACAATTATCGGAAGGAAGAATTTCGAGGAACTAGTTCTGATTACAGGTTTGATATTGAAACAAAGTACCAAAGTTAGGCCTGGTATAAATAGGAAATATAACTTTCAGAATTTTAAAAACGTCAAAGATCTTGCATCAAATTAAACCGGGTTAGATTGACCCTTTGAAGGATTAAACTGTTAATAAGATGCTGGTAGGCCCTGGAAAATCTTTGTTTGAATTCATATGGGGTGTATTACCAGGTACAACCTAAAGTCAATTAATTATTAAAAGCCCATCTCTCCCAACCACTCCCGATATTTCCAAACATCGGCTTAATTGCCTTGTCAACCAGTAGGATTTTTCTACCCTACCTGTTTTTTTATGTTTATTTAATGTGTTGTACGTTTGCTATGGTAATATGTAAGGTTTCAATGAAAAGGTTGTTAACTCAAGTTGGTAGTGAAAATAAGTTCTCAATGACTGTATGTTTAGGGATAAATTTATTTAGAGGAGCTATGAATATAAAAATAATCTTGCATAATGTGATTGGCCTGAACTCCCGTACAAAAAGAAAAATAGCTTTTTCAAATTTTGTTAAGGCTAAAGCAGACATTATTTGTCTTCATGAGACACACCTAAAAAAAGAATTTATTTTCTATATGACTAATAAGAATTACAGCATGAGAGTAGATTCTTGTTTTAATAAGAAAGTATAATAGATTAAATGTTCAGGAACAACTTGCAATAATCGATCCATATGGCAGGTTTATTATATGGATTGGGCTAGTGAATAATAAACTGATAACTTTAGTAAATGTCTATCTGACTAATAAGGATCAAAATATTTTTTTTTAAAACTACTTAGAAAGATTAAAAAAATTAAGACTGGTCATACCATAATCTGTTGAGACCTTAATATGGCTTTAATACAACTTTAGACAAACAGGGAACCTACAAAATAAAAATTGAAGCCCAAAATATCAGAACATCTAAAGAGTTTCCTGAGCAACTTCTAGCCTCAAATCTATATGATGTCTGGAGGATTTAACATCATCTAGATAGAGAATTTACATTCTTCTTGAATAGGTTTTTATTGTGGTCTAGAATTGACTACATCTTTACAGATTTAGACACTCTAAATGTGGTTAAAAAAATTGATATCAAATTAGTGCCTTGGTCGGATCATTCTATGATTAGCTTATGCTTGGAGGATAGAATGTCTGCAAAAAAGGGGATGGAAAATAGACCCATTGGTGTTCAAGGACCCTGTTTACGTTAAATCTCTGAAGAAAGCTTCATTGGAATTTTTTTAATTAAACAAAGAATCAGTACATTCCCCGGCAACCGTTTGGTGCTGCTATAAGACATATGTTCGTAGTCCATCAGACTAATATAAAGACTCCTGATAAGGATCTTGGAATAAAAATGTATTAAATCGTCAAATAGGGAAAAATGTACAGACACAAGCCGAAAATATATTATGGAAATATCAGCAAAATTACTAAAAAAATGGAGGATCCAAAATAAGATTTTAAAAATCTATGGATGGAAAGACACATTCACATCCCGATAAAATTGAAGAGTTTTTTTTTTTATTTGTATCAAAAATTATACAACCTTGGAGATGACCATTTGTAGGTTAAACTTAGTAGTATAGAGATCAACACATTTTTAGATAAAATTTAAATCCTAAGATTAACAGCAGGTAATCTAAATTTCTTAAATAAGGACATCACAGAAACTGAGATTAAGGAAGTAATAAGCAAGTCAAACAAATCAGCAGGTGTGGATGGTTTTAATCAACTGTTCTATCAGACCCTTTTGCCTGAAATACATTTCCATCTGTGTGATCTTTATAATGAGATAAAAAAAATTGGATAAAATACCATTAGAGTTATTGGAGACTAAGATCATAAATATCCAAAAACAGGGAAAAAATCCTGAGGTGTGTAGAAATTATTGCCCCCTATATCCCTCAGATATAAAGACATGCTCCAAGATACTGGCCAATCGATTGAAGGAAGTAACATCTATCCTAATTCACAAGGACCAAACAGGATTCATAACTGGTCATCAGGCATCAGATAATATGAGGTGCCTAATGAATATAACAAACTTTGTTAAGACTAGAGAGCTCCCCATGTTGATCCTGTCAATGCCTACATAGTTGGTCCAGACTATGAAACTAGGTAATTCTCAATTAACAACGGGACCCAACAGGGCTGTCCCTTGTCTCCCCTGCTGTTCACCTTATTTATAGAACCACTATCTATATAAGAGATTTGTCGGATATAAAAGGAGTGGTCATAGAGAAGGAGGAATATAAATGCATGTCCTTCGCTGATGACTTTGTCTGGACCTTGGCATCTCCAGAGTCATCATGTCCAGAATTACAAGCGATTCTTGATGAACTTGGCTGGGTTTCCTTTTTTAAGGTTAACCTTGCCAAATCAGATGTTTTGGTTAGGGTGTTAGCAGAGTAGACAAGAGACTCCCTGGAAAGGACCTATTCCTTTAACTGGAGATCATTATCTTTAGTTAATTTGTGTGTAAATTTTTTATTTCAAGCTAAAAACATACTGTTGGTCAATTTAAATTAATTAATCCGCTCTGTAAGTCAATGCCCAGTTTTCTGTCCTGTTGCAGTAATCAGTGATACAGCTGAGAGTGGGTGTGGCTTGGCCTGTGTAAGTTATATCTGGGTGCATTTGTATACGTTTCTGTTTGAATCCGCTCTGTAAGTCAGTGCAGAGTTTTCTGTCTGTTGCAGTAATCAGTGTACAGATGAAAGTGGGTGTGGCTTGGCCTGTGTAAGTTATATCTGTGTGCATTTTTATAAGTTTCTGTTTGAATCCACTCTGTAAGTCAGTGCAGAGTTTTCTGTCTGTTGCAATAATCAGAGTACAGGAGAGAGTGGGTGTGGCTTGGCCTGTGTACGTTATATCTGTGTGCATTTGTATAAGTTTCTGTTTGAATCCACTCTGTAAGTCAGTGCAGAGTTTTCTGTATGTTGCAGTAATCAGTGTACAGGTGAGAGTGGGTGTGGCTTGGTCTGTGTAAGTTATATCTGTGTGCATTTGTGTGAGTTTCTCTTTGAGTCCGCTCTGTAAATCAGTGCAGAGTTTTCTGTCTGTTGCAGTAATCAGTGTACAGGTGAAAGTGGGTGTGGCTTGGCCTGTGTATGTTACATCTGTGTGCATTTTTATAAGTTTCTGTTTGAATCCACTCTGTAAGTCAGTGCAGAGTTTTCTGTCTGTTGCAATAATCAGTGTACAGGTGAGAGTGGGTGTGGCTTGGCCTGTGTAAGTTATATCTGTGTGCATTTTGTTGTTTACTGTTGAATCAGTTCTGTGGGGCAGGACAGTGTTTTCTATCCTGTGCTCATTTATCATTGTACAGGTGAGTGGCGGGGTCTATTTTAGCAAGGGAAGGGAGAGCTTGGGAGCTTGCAATCATTTTGAGTGTAAGTGTAGTTGGTGTGAAGGAGATTAAATAAAAGGAGGAAATCCAAAGAAAAGGGGTATTATAAGAAAAAACAGAAAGCAAACGTATATATTGTTTCTGTTTTGTTTGGTTTAAGGTGTGGAAAATAAATCTTTATACAAATACATTGATTTGTTTTCTCACTGTATTTTTGTAACTGATAATCATGAGTCAGTCCAGTGGAAACCTCACTCAGTGTACATCCTGCCAAATGTATGCACTACTGGAACAGATGATCCAGGGTCCATACCTCTGTGACAGGTGTGAGCATGTTGCCTCTCTGGAAGCTCAAATTGAAGATCTGGAGAGGAGAATTGCAACACTTCATGATATTGTCACACTGGAGCGGGAGTTGGTGCTCAGGGAGAACAGATTAGCTGGGCCTAGTATGGAGGGAGGAGCTGGGGCTAGTGAGGATGGCCAGGGAGGTAGCTGGGTTACAGTTAGAAGGGGAATCAGGGGGAACAGGAGGAGGCAGGCCAGTTCTGAGTTGGCAAACACCAACAGATTTGCCAGATTGAGTGAAACTGTTGGGGATGTCCATTCAGGAATGGCAATGCCAGATAGAGCTGTTCCCTCTAACAGCCGGGAGAACAGTTCTACTGGAGGAGAGGGAGGGCAGAATAGGCAGAGCAACAGACATGTTTTGGTGGTAGGGGACTCTATTATTAGGAAGGTAGACAGGGTAATTTGTCACCCAGATCCCAGCAATCGAACAGTTTGCTGTCTCCCGGGTGCTCGGGTTCGGCATGTTGTGGATCGGGTGGATAAATTATTGGGAGGGGCTGGAAATGAACCGGCAGTCTTGGTACACATTGGTACCACTGACAAAGTTAGTGGAAGATGGAGTGTCCTAAAGAATGATTTTAGAGAATTAGGGAATAAGCTTAAAGCAAGGACCTCCAAGGTAGTATTTTCTGAGATACTACCAGTGCCACATGCTAGCCCAGGTAGGCAGAAGGAGCTTAGGGAGGTTAATGCGTGGCTAAAAAAGTGGTGCAGTGCAGAAGGTTTGGGGTTTTTAGAGCACTGGGCTGACTTCTCACTTGGGTACAATCTCTATAGCAGGGATGGATTGCACCTTAATGATGAGGGAGCTTTTCTGCTAGGGGATAGGATGGAACGGCTGGGGGAGTTTTTAAACTTGTAGGTGGGGGGGAGGGACTATATAGAAGTATTGGGGTAAATAGGGTAGAGAGGGAAAGGGATGATTTAGTTACCCATGGGGGAGGAGAAGGGGGGAGGGTTACAATAGAAAGTAGGGAGGTATTAATAGGGACCTCAAATACAGTGGCAAGCACTTCACAACAGCAGAGCCATAGCAACATAAAGGGTATGATTGCTAACGCAAGAAGTTTGCCTGGGAAAATGGATGAGCTAGAAATATTAGCAGTACAAGAAAAATGGGGCTTAATAGGCATTACGGAAACATGGTGGGCTGAATCTCCTGACTGGACTGTTAATATGGATGGTTATAACCTATTTAGGAAAGATAGGGGAAATGGTAAAAGAGGAGGAGGGATCTGTCTTTATGTTAATCCTGAATTTCATCCTATAGTCAGAGAAGATATTTATGCTGGCACTAACGGCATCATTGAATCTTTGTCGGTTGTGCTAAATAGTGGAGGAGCTAATTCTAAACGCATATTGGTGGGAGTATGCTATAAACCCCCAAATATAGCTGAAAGTGAGGAAATACAATTATTGTTACAGATTGGAAATGCAGCCAAGCATGGACAAGTTCTAATAATGGGAGACTTTAATTACCCTGAAATAAACTGGATAAATGAGACCAGCAGCTCAGCTAAGGGGAGCAGGTTCTTGAGTACACTCAGGGATCATTATCTGGCCCAGGTAATACAAGAACCTACTAGAAATGGGGCCATCTTGGATTTAGTCATCACAAGTAATATTGATATAATATCAAATGTAAAAATAGGGGAACCCTTGGGGAACAGTGATCACAACACATTCTCATTTGAGATTGAATACAAAAAACAGAGTTGTAAGGGGCCAACAAAAACTCTAAATTTTAAAAGGGCTAACAACATATAGACTGGCACAAATAACTTACAGGGAAGAATACTGAAAATAAATGGACAACATTCAAATCCTTACTAAATAAACATACTCATCAGCATGTACCATGTGGAAATAAAATGAATAGGAGTAAATCACATCCCATGTGGCTTAACAATGACTTAAAGATCATGATGAGGAAAAATAAATATGCATTTAAATTATACAAGAAGGAGGGAACAGAGGCAGCTTTATGTGACTATAAGGAAATCAACAAGTCCTGCAAAAGGGCTATTAGACTGGCTAAAATAGAAAATGAGAAGTTAGTTGCAATGGAAAGTAAGACCAACCCTCAAATATTTTTTAAATATATTAATGGGAAGAAGGCCAGGAAGGAATCGATAGGACCATTACAATGTGACACAGGCCATCTGATAATTAGTGACCAGGAAAAGGCAGATTAGCTAAATAGGTTCTTTTCGTCGGTTTACACAAGGGATGTACCAGTGGTTGGTACACCGCAACATAATGGGGCTACACTACCTTTACTAAATAATTGGTTAACGCAGGAAGTCATACAAAAGAGTTTGGAGAAAATAAATGTTAATAAAGGCCCAGGTCCTGATGGAATACATCCAAGGGTACTGAGGGAGCTGGGTTCTGTAATAGCCAAACCATTATATCTAATCTTTCAAGACTCACTCACTACAGGGTCTCTAACAGATGACTGGAGAAAAGCAGAGGTGATACCTATATTTAAGAAGGGATCTAGAGCAAATCCGGGGAATTATAGACCAGTGAGCCTCACTTCTGTAGTTGGGAAGCTTTTAGAAGTGTTAATAAGGGACAGAATACAAGAATATGTCTATTTGAACAGGATCATAGGTAGCAGTCAACACGGATTTATGAAGGATAGGT
The DNA here is from genome assembly GCA_027410445.1 of Discoglossus pictus. NCBI lineage: Eukaryota > Metazoa > Chordata > Amphibia > Anura > Alytidae > Discoglossus > Discoglossus pictus. Next base: position 339,357,200 of record CM050167.1, on the reverse strand, counting down.
CGTGTCAGACCAATCTAATTAGTTTTTATGAGGAGGTTAGTAGGAACTTGGATCAGGGCAACTCAGTGGATGTAGTCTTTTTAGATTTTTCAAAGGCATTTGATACAGTGCCTCATGGGAGATTTTTGAGCAAACAAAGGGATACAGGAATTGCAGTAAATATCTGCTCATGGATCGAGAGCTGGCTAAAAGACAGGAAGCAAAGGGTTGTTGTGAATGGAACATACTCCGATTGGTCTAATGTGATAAGTTTCAGTATTAGGTCCTCTCCTTTTTAACATATTTATTAATGACATTGAAGTAGGACTCGAATGTAGTGTCTCCATTTTTGCTGATGACACTAAGTTGTGCAAGGTAATAAAATCAGATAATGATGTACTTTCCCTACAAAAGGATTTGCATAAATTAGAGAAATGGGCGGCTAAATGGCAGATGAGATTTAATACAAATAAATGTAAGGTTATGCATTTGGGAAGGAACTATAGCCAAGCAATCTATAATCTTAATGGAGCAAATCTAGGGGTATCAGATATTGAAAGGGATTTGGGAGTACTAGTGGACAACCACCTAGGAAACAGCGCTCAAAGCCAAGCAGCGGCTGCAAAGGCAATTAAAATATTAGCATGTATATGGAAGGGTATAGAAGCCAGGGAAGAAGATATAATTCTACCACTATACAAATCTCTAGTATGTCCTCATTTGGAATATGGAGTACAATTTTGGGCACCACCTCATAAAAAAGACATTTTAGAGCTGGAAAAAGTACAGAGAAGGGCTACAAAACTAATAAGGGGAATGGAGGGGCTAAGTTATGAAGAAAGACTAACAAAATTAAACTTATTTTAGCTAGAAAAAAGGTGTCTAAGAGGAGATATGATTACGTTATATAAATACATCCAGGGTCAATATAAGGCTTTGTCAAGTGAACTTTTTGCAGCAAGAGATTTTCAACTGACAAGAGGACATCCTTTGAGGTTAGAGGAAAAAAGATTTCACCTTAAACAAAGAAAAGGGTTCTTCACAGTTAGGGTGGTTAAACTGTGGAATTCTCTACCAAAGGAGGTGGTGACAGCGAATTCGATAGACAACTTCAAAAACGGGTTCGATATATTTTTGAATAAAGAGGGCATTCAAGGCTATCCTAGATAACTAGCAAAGGAATATTGATCCAGGGAGAAATTTGATCGCCAGTTTCTGGGGTCAGGAAGGAATTTTGCTTTTTTTCCCCTTATGAGACAATTGGCAAAATTTCAATGTTTTTTTTTTTCTGTTTGCCTTCCTCTGGATCAAATAACAATTAACAAATAATAATAAATAGTCCACATTAAAAAGATCAATAGAGATCTAAAAAGGTTGAACTTGATGGACTAAATCTTTATTCATCCTCCAATACTATACTATTAATAATTATTTAATCAATAATTTAATTAATAACTAATCTGCATATTGCAGATCAGAGGAGATCTTAACAGGTTGAACTTGATGGACTGAAAGTCTTTTTTCAACCTTAATTACTATGTAACTATATAACTATGTAATGAAGGATATCAAGTTGAAATTGGATGAATGGAGATTCTTAAAAGACTCATGGCTAGCTAGAATTTCTTCTGTTAATATGGGTATAATCCCAATGATATCTTACCTTTTGAGGTGTGTACCTGGTAATCTAAAAAGTTACGGTTTTTAGTTACGATGCTCAAGCCATAATTGATGATTTTATATATATGGAGCAAAAACCTAGGATTAAGAGGTTCTTCGCCAGTATGAAATACGAAAAGGGAGGGCTGGCTACCCCATTTATTAGAGATTTATATGAGAAAATTGCATTAGCTCAGGATATTAGCTGGAATAAAGATTATAATGAATCTAGATGGATAACATTAGAAAAAGAGTTAGTGGGAACTACCATTATGCAGACTATTCTATGGTTCTCCAAATATAATCCACCTATCTTTAAAAAGCTGCCTAGCAGTATAAGATCGCCATTAACACTTTGGAATAAGATAAGGGATAAAAAAAGGCCTAGTGAGATATTCCTCCTTAGCTGCCCCAATAGACATAATATGGACACACGAGAATCGATCAATGATAAAGCTCTTAAAAAATAAGGGGGTAGTATATGTTAACAACCTATATAATAGCAATAATCTCTGTTTATGAATTATTAATGAAAAGGGACATATTTTGTCCAGTTGTAACAAAATAGTAGTAGTAGCTACTCTTCCATTTCTTAAGAGCATTGGCATGAAGGGATTTTTCTGATCAATTATACCCTTAAACTGGTGAAGAAGTCAGCTATGAATTCATCCTATACTGAGTTTTTTTTCAAGGTAATCCATAGATGGCATATGCTACCAATTAACATGAAATAATTTAACCCCCCAGGCCGATTGTTTATGCTGGAAAGGCTGTGGCCTATAAGGCACCACCATACACCTGTGGTGGGGATGTGTCAAGATAAGAGATTATTGGACTAAAGTCTGCTTGGAATTTACTAATATGGTGAACAAACAGATTACCTGCACTCCATCCTTGACTTTATTCCATATGAATTTGTATCATCTTTTAATGGGTGACAAACAGTTAATCTCTCATGTTCTTTTGGTGGCAAAATGGCGTATAGTTAAATGCTGGAACAAGCAAAAAGTCCCCACATGGATTGAGTTGAAAAACACTATAGATCATAACAGAGAACTAACGAGGAGCTCAAATATTTTGATGACGATGAATTGTCCTAAATCAATAAACTGTTCAAAATGGGACAAATATTCTAAGTCAGGGGAATTTAACGGTCAGTAACTGAGTAGATTAGTATTCTCTCTCCTTGTTAATCTCCCTTAAAGAGAAATTAGCCTATACCATATGTTATTGAAAAACTATCAGCCTCATTTTACAGTAGTTTTTAGTTAGTGAACTTCTATCCAAAAGCAAGGTCTTCACTAACTTATAACTGTAAAAAAATATGCTAGGTGCTTAAACAGAGCCCTTTTAAATTTGCAAAATCGCTATTTAATAAGGCTATATATTCGGAACCGTTCATGTATGTGTGCACTCCGGTACCTATTGGGTATGGGTTTTGTATGATAAATGTCCTTTTGTATTTTCTTTTTTTTCTTTTGTATATGCTTTGTTTATATGATTGAAAGCAATAAAACAATATATATACATCTTAATCCTGTTAATGTTTTCTTTTATTAAAGCAAGGTTGTATAACTAATAAATGAAAACACATGAAAAACAAAAGTTAATAAAGCTTGTACATCACCTGAGAGTTTGGGTATTCAAATCAACAAATGATCCAAATGAATATTTAATACATAATCAGCTTCTGGATCTTTTTGCCCCTGAATTTTATATTTTCTCCGTCTGGCCTGCCTCAAGTCTAGGGGTCTTAAGGGTTTGATACCAACTGTATGCCATTCCTGCTAACTTACCTCTCAACAGGACAGCCGCCTGCAATGTCCTCCAGTCTTCCAGGGTTCTAGCAATATATAAATTGTCAGATTTTCTAATATCATCCAATCTATTTAAACTGATCCCTTACACCTATCTAAAACCTGTTCCTTCATCTGGAGTATACCATCCATACCTAAGCCGATCTGTTGTGCTGTGTGACTCTAATACCCTCCACTGGGAGCTTCCTACTAGTGACACTATACCACCCACCAGCATCTTAGTGTTTCCTACAAATGCTATAATACCACCTGCAACTGTAAACGTTTCTGAGTGCCTTCTACCATGACTTGGGAGTGATTATAGCACATGTTTTAAAAGTACGTAAGCAACACAACAAAGCCGCAGGGAAAGCAAGTGGGATACTTTGATATAGTAGTAGAGGAATTTGCAGTAAAAAATATAGTTTTCTTTGTCCTTTATCTGTTTCTACAGTAGCTCAGCCCCATGTAACTGATGTCAGCTCCTTTCTAACAATAAGTGTTTGGTTGTCAAAGCCTAAATAAAAAATGATCTCATAAGCCATTTCTAATTTAAGGTTTAATAGAACTTTGCATGATTATTTCCCTCTGCATCACATCATCATACATCAAGATTAAACATCTACAATATACTCATGCCCTTACAGTAATGTGCCATTAGATGCTCCTATTAAGAATTATGCATATGCTTCACAAAGGTGATTCCTGTTAGAGACAAAAGGTTTCAATGAAAACTGTTGATGTGAAACCACTGAAAATTTATATTTAAATTAGTTTAAAATATGAATGTCAAATAAACTTCTGTTTTTCTAAGGGGAAGGTTGTATCAGTTTTAGCAGACCCTTGAGTGGGTTGGGTAATATTGGGGAGCAGCACTGCTGAATTGTGAAATGATGGTAACTACAATTATCAAAGTATATTTTAGTAAAGTGCATTTACTTTAAATAATTAAAATGTAAATGCTTTTTATCAGACTATTAAAATATATTTTAGTTGAGTCATTTGAAGTGACAACACAACTAGATTTAGCACTTGTATGTCTTTTATTTACTCACCTCCCATTATAAACAGTCGCCAGGACAGAGTTTTACATGTACGGTATATATATATATATATATATATATATATACTAGAAAATTGCCCGTCAAAAATGACAGGAATAAAATGTTAAGGCTGGCAATGCTGTTTGCCACCTTGTGTCTCATTTTCCGCCTCCTCTCCCTCCCTTGGGTCTCCTTTTCTGCCTCCTCTCCCTCCCTTGTGTTTTTTTCCACACCTCTCCGTCTCCTGTACCGCCTTTCCCCCTCTTCTTTTCCCTCCCCTGTGTCACCTTTCTCCCCATCTCCCTCCCCCGTGTCTCCTTTCCCCCTCTCTCCTGTTCCTCCTTTCCCCTCTCTCTTTCCCCCATGTCTCCTTTCCCCCTCTCCCTTTTCCTCCTTGTGTTTCCTTTCCCATTATCCCTCCCTTGTGTCTCCTTTCCCCCTGCTCTCCCTCTTTTCTCTCCATTCCCCCTCCTCTCCCTTCCTTGTCTCCATTCCTCCTCCTCTCCCTCCCTTGTGTCTCCTTTCCCCCTCCTCTCTGTCTGTTACCTGGATGTAACTCTTCCAGCAGCACCACACATTTACCGTCTTCTCCTCCTCTTTGGCTCCCGACCGTCGGCCGGAACTACTTTCTGGATCAAGTAGCGCATTGCGCATGCACATTCCGGCTGTGCGATGCACGTCTTGATCCAGAAAGTAGTTACAGTCGAAGGACGGGAGCCGCAGAGGAGGAGACGGTGGTAAATACTGGCCGCAAGCTACTGGCAGGGTTTGGAACCAGGTACGGCCAAACTACTGGCAGGGTTTCCAGGTAAGCTGGGGTGCTGGCTGAGGCAGAGGGGGAGATGAGAGAGAGCCAGAGGGTGAGATGAGAGAGAGGCAGAAGGGGAGATGAGAGAGAGAGGCAGAGGGGGAGATGAGAGAGAGCCAGAGGAGGAGATGAGAGAGAGGCGGTGTGGGAGATGAAAGAGAGGCAGAGGGCATGAGAGAGGCCTAAGACGCACAGGCCTCGCAGTTGCGGCCGTAACAGCTTCAGAGGGGGAGATGAGAGAGAGGCAGATGGGGTTGAAACGGCCAGAGATGCTGACGATGAGCAGCCTAAGACCCGCGGGTTTGTGGTCGACGGCTCGACTCGCTTTGCGAGGCGAGCAGTTGCGGGCCTTTGAGCCGCAAAAGCATTACCAACATCGTAAGGGTTCCGAACAGCCCCGCAGATCCACAACTACAGGGAGTGCAGAATTATTAGGCAAGTTGTATTTTTGAGGATTAATTTTATTATTGAACAACAACCATGTTCTCAATGAACCCAAAAAACTCATTAATATCAAAGTTGAATATTTTTGGAAGTAGTTTTTAGTTTGTTTTTAGTTTTAGCTGTTTTAGGGGGATATCTGTGTGTGCAGGTGACTATTACTGTGCATAATTATTAGGCAACTTAACAAAAAACAAATATATACCCATTTCAATTATTTATTTTTACCAGTGAAACCAATATAACATCTCAACATTCACAAATATACATTTCTGACATTCAAAAACAAAACAAAAACAAATCAGTGACCAATATAGCCACCTTTCTTGGCAAGGACACTCAAAAGCCTGCCATCCATGGATTATGTCAGTGTTTTGATCTGTTCACCATCAACATTGGGTGCAGCAGCAACCACAGCCTCCCAGACACTGTTCACAGAGGTGTACTGTTTTCCCTCCTTGTAAATCTCACATTTGATGATGGACCACAGGTTCTCAATGGGGTTCAGATCAGTTGAACAAGGAGGCCATGTCATTAGATTTTCTTCTTTTATACCCTTTCTTGCCAGCCACGCTGTGGAGTACTTGGACGCGTGTGATGGAGCATTGTCCTGCATGAAAATCATGTTTTTCTTGAAGGATGCAGACTTCTTCCTGTACCACTGCTTGAAGAAGGTGTCTTCCAGGAACTGGCAGTAGGACTGGGAGTTGAGCTTGACTCCATCCTCAACCCGAAAAGGCCCCACAAGCTCATCTTTGATGATACCAGCCCAAACCAGTACTCCACCTCCACCTTGCTGGCGTCTGAGTCGGACTGGAGCTCTCTGCCCTTTACCAATCCAGCCACGGGCCCATCCATCTGGCCCATCAAGACTCACTCTCATTTCATCAGTCCATAAAACAAAAATCAGTCTTGAGATATTTCTTGGCCCAGTCTTGACGTTTCAGCTTGTGTGTCTTGTTCAGTGGTGGTCGTCTTTCAGCCTTTCTTACCTTGGCCATGTCTCTGAGTATTGCACACCTTGTGCTTTTGGGCACTCCAGTGATGTTGCAGCTCTGAAATATGGCCAAACTGGTGGCAAGTGGCATCGTGGCAGCTGCATGCTTGACTTTTCTCAGTTCATGGGCAGTTATTTTGCGCCTTGGTTTTTCCACACGCTTCTTGCGACCCTGTTGACTATTTTGAATTAAACGCTTGATTGTTCGATGATCATGCTTCAGAAGCGTTGCAATTTTAAGAGTGCTGCATCCCTCTGCAAGATATCTCACTATTTTTGACTTTTCTGAGCCTGTCAAGTCCTTCTTTTGACCCATTTTGCAAAGGAAAGGAAGTTGCCTAATAATTATGCACACCTGATATAGGGTGTTGATGTCATTAGACCACACCCCTTCTCATTACAGAGATGCATGTCACCTAATATGCTTAATTGGTAGTAGGCTTTCGAGCCTATACAGCTTGGAGTAAGACAACATGCATAAAGAGGATGATGTGGTCAAAATACTCATTTGCCTAATATTTCTGCACTCCCTGTATTATAGTGAGATATTCACATATCATTCAATTATTGTGGAAAAAATATTTCTGCACTGGAAGACACAGGATATCACACTCTTGTGGTCAGCTGCCAGTGAATAACAAGCAGTATTGTGAACAATGGAGGATGAAAATTACTCTGTCGTTATTATTATTATTATAATTATTACTAATAATAATAATAATATAAATAAAAAAATAAAATTTGCCTTTATTTGTAACATGCCAAAACATTCCATAGTGATATACAGGGGTTAAGTACATAGAAATACAATATTAAACACAAATAGTGGAGGGCTCAATCATTTAGTTTAAAATCTTATGTAAAAAGTGTTTTTATCCCAAAACACCCTACGAGACTGAACATTCACAAACCTACAAAATAAAGGGAGTGGAAAAGGCAGAAACCTGGGCCAAAATAGCTGATAAGGATTAGGGCAGGTCAGGAAGGAGTTTAAAGTTTACTTATGTGGGAAGGTTATCACTTTGTAGAAGAGGTAAGGGATTTGAGTGGTCTGATAATTAAAAAAAAGGTAAGGTTGCAGGAGACAAAGTGATCCAGAAGAGGCAAGGAGATGTGTGGAGGCTTTTCTTCTTAAAGAGATTGTTGCTGGAGACAGAGTGAGTCAGAAGAAGCCATTGGATGTATGGAGGCCTCTCTTCTTAAAGGGATGGTTGCAGTTCTGATCACTGCCATTCAGCAACAACTGAGGCACAAAAAGTTATCAAATGTTAAAACTTCTGTATTGCTAAACTTCTTCCCTTTGTGATCACAAAGATTTGCAGCCTTATCCAGGCCCTACATATCTTACATTCTGTTAACCTATGACTATCCTGGTTAGTCTCTTGGATCTCGCTCTAAAAGATTCGAACTTACTGAGTAGAAAGAAGTCAGAAGATCCAAACATTACAGTTAGAACAGGCCTCAAGAGGTTGAAGGTGCCTGCACAGCTCCAGCTTTCCTGGTAGTCCACCACACTAAGAAAAAGGAGTGAGGATAACTGTGTACCTTTAAGCAAACTGTATACCTTTTTATCAGATATGGCAACCACATACCAGAATAAGTTGGAGCTTTATAAATCAATTATAATAATACATGATAATCTCAAATGCACTAAATATTATTTCTGCTAATAGATACAGTGCAAAATGAGTTCACACTATATTAATAACAATTATTTTGACTTGTTTAGTCAAGCAGATGTATATAGTCTTGTCCAAGGATAACATAAAGTAGGGCAGACAACTGTTTTATAATTATCCAAATAAAGGGAAGGTTCTCTATTTAGATTTAGTGCAGAATGCATAAAACAGCACTTGGATATTAAATTATTTCTCTCCATGTGTAAAATGTAATGTTTATGAAGAAAATTATTACATCTGAAGCAATTGTGAAAAACAATAATAATGATTGGGTCTGCTGAGCTTTATCTGATGACATCCTGCAGGCCAAAACATTAATGTTCCTATCCTTCAATTTGTGAAATGTGACTGTTTGCTATGACTATAATTTTGTTATTTGTTATATAACATCTGAACAATACTTCGATGATAGTGAGTAGACAACACGGCATAGCAGCTGAAAAACATTTTCATTATTTTTTTTACTGCAAACCAAAGCTTTCCATCCAGCCTTTCCAGTAATTGTATTTGACACGGAAGATGAGTTGAAATGAAATGTTTATAAAATTTGTCTTAGCTCACATTTACTGTGCAATGAACTGTACTGTGAAGCTATATGGATGAAATGTGTGCATGATATTGTGAACGGGGTTTGAATCCCAAAGGGCATTCTTGCCAAAATGTTATATTGTTCTTTGTAGTTCATTTTGCTTATAAATTCTATAAACAACCCTGCAAACATTGTCAGATGTATTTTTTAAGATATTATTTTGTAAATTGTCCTTAGAGTGCACATTATAATTATTTTCAAGGAGCCTTAAAATAAATAAAAAAACATAAGTGTTTTTTTTTATTTATCCTTGCAGTGGTGTAGAGACATAATGTATCCTTTTGATAATCCTATCATGTTTCTAGGGCTGTCATCAGAATAATTGGGACCAGGTCTAAAAAAACAAACGTTCCTCCCAAGTTTCCAGGTACAGTATATATAAAATGAGATAATAATGGAACATTTGAAAGAACCTTAACTATTGTATCACAACACTACATGTTATAATATACTAGCTACTTGCCGATCAAAAATGACGGGAGTTAAATTGTAAGTCTGGCAATGCTGTTTGCCACGCAATGTGAGGCTTTTGCTCCTCTGAGCACCTTTGGCACTCATCGTGATCCTCTCCCCCCATGTACTTCAAATTTCCTGCTTTGCACTGATCGTCTTCGCTGCTCATCACGATCACCCGCTGAGCGCCTTTGTCGCTCATAGTGGGGCTTGCAATGAGCGGTATTGGTGCTCATTGCAAGCTTTTCCTCCTGCCTACTGTACGGGCTGTTCATTGCAGTTTTCACTAACCTGCAAGTTTTTTGCTTGGGAATGCCATGTGTCTCTTTCCACCATCTGCACATGACCCTTCCCTGTGTCTTTCTCCTCTGTGTGTCTGCTGAATGTTTGCGTGTTAGGCGCTGAGTGCCATTGATTTTATATTCAAAGACCCGCATGCCTGGCGTTGTTGGTGTAAGTGTTACTGTCTTCGCCGCCGTGTATATTCTAAGTCCCGCGTGTCTTGCTCTGTTCAGCCTCATTTTAATCCAGTTTAAGAATTTTTAGGTTTTCCGTCCTCGCTTAGCCGAGAGACGTCTCAAATGGGCTTGCAACCTCACTCCCAGGCTTCCTGGCTCTCCCCCTGTGCTGTGTGTGCGTGTGCTATTATTTTTGTTAAATTATTTTGCTTGTTTTTCGGGTTTTTAGAGTTACAGCTTGGTTTGCAGTTGTGACCCCCATAGTCACGTGCCTCAACTCCTCGCCTCGTGAAACTGATCGCCACCTAAGTCCCGCGTGCCTCAACTGCTTGCCTCGCAGTGCAATGAGTGCCTTCGGCGCTCATTGCAGCCTAAGCCTTACGTGCCTCACTTCACGAGACTCGCAGTGCAATCAGCACCTTTGGGGGGTTTGCATCCATGTGAAAAACTGCTTGCCGCCTAAGTCCTGCATGCCTCAACTGCTCACCTCGCTTTGCAAGGCCTGCAGTGCAAGGAGCGCATTCGGCGATCATTGCAGCCTAAGTCCCGTGTGCCTCAACTGCTCCCCTTGCTTCGTGAGGCTTGCAGTGCAATGAGCATCATCAGCGCTCATTGCAGCCTAAGCCGTGCGTGCGTCGAAGGCTCGCCTTGCTTCACGACGGACGCAAAAGCATGACCTACATTGCAAATGTTACACACATTGACAACTATATATGTGATATACAGTCATGCACTTATAGTTAAGGTCCTCTCAAATGTTAGTATAAATATCACAACCCTATACAAAATTAAGCAATAAGATATTACTTTTTTACTGTAAATAACGCCGCCATTAAAATGGGTGAGCACATTACCTTGTAGAACACAAGTAGACAAAAGAAATATACTAGAGGAAAACTCTTAGACAGGCATAGCAAGAAAGATTAGGCCTATAACCTTGGTAGCCCTCCTTCCTGGAAAGCTTTCTTTCTTTCCTGGAAATCTCCCAAATCTGGCTTGTTCCTGTAATAGACAGAAGGAAACAGAGATCCTCAATACTGTAGTTATTTGTGAATTTTTGTGAATAGCCCACCAACAAACTATTTTTTTCTAGAAAGTGGTGAATTACCCCTGCCATAAAAACAGTATAGGGTTTGCAGTATACCCTAAAGTCTAATAAACAAAGACCCTATTTCATACATTCATATGACAATTTATAGGCTGTAACAGATAGAGTAATCTGGTGGTGTTATTTAGAATATTAAAGTATTATCCTCTCAAATGCTACATTATTTACTCATTTTTCATGAGCTTATAACTTTGATTTATGTCGATTTATGTTGAATCTGGGTTGATGACATGTTGTTTTTCCCATAGGAATTTTTGTTCAATTGTATGAAAAAAATGGTTGAATATATTTGTTTGAAAGTTGGCAATGTAATCGTAATCTAAAAAGTCTCACTTCCGTTTATGGCATTTTTTAGATTGCCTCAGCTGTTTTTGAGGTATAATTTACATTTGTTGTAAAATACATTCATGGGGCATTCCAATCTTTTGTTTCAGGCACTTAAGGTGCAAGCTATACCATTTCTTAGTAACCTATCAATTACATTACCTCTAAATTTTAGCTTTGCACGAATGCCCCTCTGGATAAGTTAAAATGAGCTATGCTATCAAGTTACTTTGACCTGTCACATACAAATTTCCAATCACTTTTAACGGAGCTTCATGCAAGTAACATACTGTGCGTAAGCCCTTTTTTCCCAGAACTTACACATTCTGAACACCACCCGTTGAGGCAGAAAACTATATCTTAAAAGGATTCAAGAGTAAGACCTGAGTCTTAAAACAGTATAAAACCACAACTGAGTCAGATATAAGGCTTGATTTCTTATATCCAAAACAATTAAGGGGTTAATAAGTGCACACTAAACACTATACATATTTGGGGATCTCATCAAACTACCCCAGTACTGCTACCCCTATGACCCCAGTGATCCACAGCATTCCCCATTTACAGTAAGTAAATGGGGGAACTCTGGGGATTCCCCCATCCCACCCTGGAGGGAAACCCTGTGGATTCCCTCCCCCCATGCACAGAAGGAACCAACAGGATTTCCTCCATGAGTAACCATCAATCCCCACTAATATTAATAACCATGGGGCTGTATTTAGGTATGATACCACAACCACCATGGGGGTCAATATAGATGATGGTTTACTGAACTTAACTCCTAATGTGCCACGGTGGCCCTCAACTAAAATAAAATGTATTACACTATTCAAAATAAATAAAAATATAAAAACTACAAAAAATAAAGAAAACCTAAATGAAAAATAAATAAATCACTCAATTATAAAAATAAAAAAAATACATTACAATAAACAAAAAAATATGACTGTAAATAAAACAATAATTACAGTAACATAAAAAATAATTAAAATTAAATAAAAAAAATATATAGAATAAAAAAATAACCCTGTACATAAAAATATATACTTACCTATCCTTACTGCCCATCCAGCGATGATCATCGATGCCCTTGTCCTTATTCTTCTGCCCTGGATCAAGCCAGTGATCTGTGTTAATTGAAGAATTGTGTCACCTTATATCTTGATAGAAGCCATGGCATCCAAATCTTCTGGGTCCACCTAAAAAGCCTGACGCTCTATAAAAACAAATGTATTACCTAACAGAGTGCCTCCTTTGAGGAGCTTCCATACAACAAATGTCTTTTGCCAGACTTTTGTGGCTTAAATACAAATGGTTTATGTGTTCTGATAAGCTGAAATATGTGTCACTTATACTTCAGCCAATCAGAGTAGATTTTGAGATGTTACCCTGCTTTTTCACGTTGGAAATTTATTTTCACGAATCAGAATGCTCAGATGAATGGACCTTGAGAATTTTCAAAGACCCCCATGGTAATTAGGGTAAACTTATTTACCCTCTGTGGCATGGGTTTAATGATTAGACCCCCATTGTCATTGTTTTTATTTGGGATCGTTTTGGCGTGGGGAGGGAATACCCAGGGGTTCACTTCACGACATGGGAGGATCAAATCTCAGGATGTTGCTTGGGCTTCTAGGCTGGAAAAATACCACGCGATTATTTCAACCCCTTCCCTGCCATGGGAATGGTTTATGTAGATGGATGGAGAGAGGGGTCTATGTTTTAAGCAGCTCAATGTCTCCTGCATCAGGGAAGCTGTGAAACAGCTCTAATGCGTGGTCCCTATTTAATGGTGATGATTTTAACATTTTGGATTGGAAAGGATATGTAGTTTGTGCAAGAAAAGCTCCCACAGTAGCTGGAGCCTTTTTTTGCAGCTAGATATCCACTTGGAACAGGCCTTTATTTTTCAGGTTTCCCTCAAGAATGACATATACAGCCATAATGTCTCGCCCAGGAAACGATTAGCGCGCGTCTAATCAGGCTAAAAGCGGCCAGCAGCCAGGAACTCAGGAGCACAGGTCGAGCTTGAGACAAGATATGATAACGCCTGATCCTGTTACAACCGCACAAGTATCATACTGCTGGTTTGCTGTTTTAAGGATTAAAGTAGGGACGAGGGAAGGAGCGTACACCTAAGAATCAAGTTATGCAAGGTGCTGCATGGAGAGAGTAAGAGGGAGGCAGTGTCAGCAGTGTGCATCGCCGAGAGTGAATACCCGCTGAGACGATGGAGATGCCTGCTTTTGAGGATACAAAAGACCAAATTGTGTCAGGTACCAGTTAGCCTTTCCCTCTAACCTGTATGAAAGGAAGAAAACTCCCAGTGAGCTCCAGTGAGTAAGTTTAGTTTTGGTTGGGAAAATTAAATGTTAGTCCCAAACACAGAAAGTTGTGCCGTAACTGGATGAGAAATTGATGGACATTGATGCTTTTAAGAGCTTCGTGGGAACGTAATAATATATGAGAACCAAGCAGTAAAAGAACTATGGGAGATTAGTACCTGCTGACTTTATGTATATAGTCTTCTGAGGGGTTACTCCGGTGAGCTCTGGCAAATTGTGCTCCTATTTTCATCAGTGAAGATTTTTTAGGGATCTCAGGTACCTCTTGGTTCTTATTAACATAAAGTGTTGGGGTGTCCTAAAGGTGCTATGTCAGTCTGCTGAAAAAAGTTTAGAGAACACAGATACATCTCGCCTTTTGACTCTTGATTCCATTTTACTACAAGATTGTGTGGGGTGCTGATTCAGTATCCTGATAAGGTCGATAAGAGGGTCTGCTGTTAAGCTCCAGGGATTTGCTACAGTTAAGACATATAATGAAAATCAAGAGATCAGTTACTCCCCCAATTATTCAATTGTACTTGAGTTCTCTAGAAAACGTTTTTGTAGTAGAATTTTAAAAAAAATGCTCCTCTAGATATAAAGGGATAACCTGATCTTTATGTTTATGACTTTTTGCTTGAGGAAGTGACCTCAATTCTTGCTTTCTCAAAAAAAAACTAGACAGTATAACGTGATTCTTCTTGTTATTGAGGGGTTACATGTGAATGCTGCTGGTGGATATGAATATTTACAATATATATGGTGATACCTTGTGTATTTTCTTTGATTCAGTTTCGTTATATTTTCTGAGAACCCTTGTAAGAAGTTAATTAAATAAAACTGAGAGTAGAAGGAAGAAAGTAGTAGAAAGACAAAGAGATAAGTGCAGAAGAGGTTAAGGGAAGGAAAAGGGAAAAATGAGAAATAAAGATAATCTCCCCAATAAAAGTAAGGGCAAAGATAAAAAGAATGTATCTAAGGCAGAAAACATTTTTTCGCCCACAACTAAAACTTTAGCAATAGATAAAAGTCAAATAGATGGTTCCATGGCTTCAAATTTAGAGACATGCCTGATTCAGTTTCTTAAAGAGATTTTAGCAATTGTGTAGCTAAATTCCTAATGAATATTCTAAAACATGAATTTGTTACAGAAGAGGTTATTGATTCAGTATTTAGAATCTCTTTACATAGAAATATTAATAAAATAGCTACAAGAGATGTTATTGTTAAAATTCACCATTTGGCCTTTAAAGAAAATCTTATGAAAATCATTTTTGACACAAAAGTGTTCCAAAATCCCAATGAAAAGCTTAAAACATTTTCAGATATTTAAGAAGACGTTCTAGACAAGCGCAGAGAATTTAGTGAAATTACTAGAACTTTGAGGGACAACGCAATCTTATAATCTCATATAATAATCAGTAGTATTTCATAAACTCATGTGAGGAGGGACAATGATTTTTGACTCAAAGGCGGATAAATTCAAAAGAATGTAGAGTAGACAAAGATAATCAGACTCTCTTGACCACCCTGGAATGGCAAACAGTTAGAAAATAAATTAAATGCATAATGGTGTTGAAAAGAGAGATAATAATAGAAGGGAAAGGGATAGGTCCTTTTCCCCTTTAGAGCTAATTTCTTATTTATTTATTTTTTTGTTCGGGGAAAAAATGAATATACATGGTGACAGTTTTATATTTCTGAATGTAATTGAGATATGTTAGATAGAAATATACCAAATGTATGATTATGGTGCACTTAGTCACTTAAAGGTTATGTGCAAGAATATTAAAAGACACAGAAAGAAAATGTGAAGCTTGTAATGAATCACTATTTTATCTTAGGATTGTAAGATTATGTATTTAAGGGGGTAAAGGGTTTGTTTATAACAACAGGTGGAAAAATTGTAAAAGCAATATTTTGTTTTGTTGAATTGCTATCCATTTATATATATTTAATTTACATCCATAAGGTCCTTTATTTTCATATTAATAAAGGGAGATGGATTTAGCCCATGGATCTTGTTGAGGGATATATTCAAAAATCCAATACAAGATACCCTTATAACCAATTTTCTGTTTGTTGCTTGCCTGATTGTTATCAAGTTATGAAATATGACTTGTTTCTGAACAACTTCCTTCTTGAGTGGGGTTTAGGGAAAAGTATATCCATGAGATCTACCCTTACATGATGTTTTTGAAAAAATCCTAGAGTTTCACATAAACTTTTCTTCTTTTATTGTACACTTATAAAAAACAGTAATCCATTAAATTTCAAAGATTTACAAATAGGCTGAGAAAGATATGTCTTCATTCAGACCAGCCGGTCTTAATGATCCTAACATGCCGATCCATCTACATTCAGCCTGCAGGAGTCTTGTTCTTTTATCTCCTAATCTGATATTCAATATCCTAATCTGATATTCATATGTGAAATTCCAAGCAGTCCATACTACCCTGGTGGTGCAAATAAATGTGTTTGGAGACAAGTGTGTCAATTTGATTTCTGACAGATGGCACATATTCGAGGATCCTTCTCCTCAGTTGTCTGTCTGTCTTGCCAACATATAGTTTTCTGCATTGACAGATGATGACATAGACTACTGATGTTGATATAACGGAAGACTTAAGCAAATACTTTTTTTCTGGTCAACGGATGTATAAACATTTTTCTGATTTTATAAACTTGCATGCTTTGCATTTCCCACATTGGTAGAGGCCCTTTGTTTGCCTTAACCAGCTTGTCTCTTGCTTCTGAGTAAATAGGCTGTGTGTAAGTCTATCTCTTAAGCTCTAGCCTCTTCTAAATGTTACAGTGGCTTTGTTTGGTAATACTTTATTCAAGACTGGATCATCATACAAAATTTTTTGCCAATACCTATTCATGACATTACATATTTCTTGGTTGTTTGTTCCATTTGTCATGATGCATCTAATTTGTGGGTCTTTCTTCTCGTTCTCTTTTTTGTTGTTGACATACATGAGTCACTGTCTATCTTTGCTTAAAGCATTCTTATATGCTTGCTTCAAGATTCTGTTTGGATATCCACAATTTTTGAACAGTTCTCTAAAGGCATCCGCCTGTTTCTTAAACTCAGCATCCTTGTCACAGTTCCTCCCGACACGAATGTACTGCCCGGTAGGTATCCCTCGCTTCAGTGGAAACGATAATTTTTCACTGTATCTTTTCTAAAGATAGATGTGTGTAGATATCCATCTAAATCTTTTTTGATGTGTGGATCTAAGAATTCCAAATCATGTTTTTTGATTGTTTATGTAAATTTAAGGCCCATTGAATTTCTGTTTAGAATTTTAACAAACAAATCAAATTCCAACTCAGTGCCCGACCAGAGGATAAGGACGTTGTCTATAAACCTCTGCCACAACAGAACGTGGGTGGTGAAATGATCTAACTCTTCTGAGAATACTTCAGTCTGTTCCCAGAATCCAAGATATAGATTTGCGTAGTTAGGGGCACAAGTAGTGCCCTTTGCTGTGACCCTAACCTCCCTATACCACCTCCTGTGGAAGATAAAGTAGTTCTTCATTAAAATGAACTCAAGCAGGGTCACAAGTATATCGCTCCACTCTCTCTGTTTTTTTCCCTTTGTAAACAGCTGCCTGACGTCTATGGTCACCAAGTACGCTGTCTTCGGGATACTGAGGTTATCAAGATGCTTCAACACATCTGCTGTATCTTTGAGAAAGGAAGGCAAAACAATTACCAAATCCTTTAGGCTGTTATCAACCAATTTGCTTATTTGCTCAGTTAAGTTTCCATTATCCGATACAATTGGCATTCCAGGTATGGGCACTACCTTCTTATGAACTTTTGGCAACGCATAGAATGTTGTTGCAACCGGACTATTTGGTAGTAAATAATTTAGGTTCTTTGTGGTGATCAATTTTTTATCTTTAGCTAGAGTTAATAATATGTCTCAATTCCTTGGAATACTCTATCGTCGGATTTCTGGATAGAACTTCATATGTTTCAGGGTTACTCAGGATTGAAAGGCACATTTTTAAGTACTCAGTTGTCACCAATCTATTGCCCTATAATTGTGGTTGTTCTGTTTAAAAAAAAAATGTAGCCCTTTTTTTCTTTACTATCTTAGTTATCCTATGATTTACATTTTTTTTTTACATATATGAGGATAACTCCTATAGACCTTTACAATATCTAAGATATAATTTACTATCTGAGTCATTTACACTTATGTACCACCATTTCTTATTGGAGGTCATTATAATGTTGGCCCGAACTTCAATATAAATTTTTTTCTTTTGATATATTTTGGTATCAGATTCACTGGCACAACTCTGATACCATCTGTCTGCACACTCACTGGGCTCACTGGTATTGTCTGTCATTGCATGTGCATGTTTATTTATTTATATTTTGGGCACTGTATTTTTCCAGTATATCTATTGGGCTTAGGCCCATCCTAATTTAAAGGGTTGTCTAGTCATGGGACACATCACCACTGTTTATGGTATCATGCCAAATTTTGTTTCATCATACATGATCATACATTGTATGTGTCACATTATAGCACTTTAGGTCTTGAGGAAGCCCATAGTGTCTAAAATGGTAGGCTATTTTAGTGTTTTTAATAGTCAAATGTAGTATGCCTGTTGGCAACTAGTAATAAAGGTAATCCTACTTTTTTCTCTTTATTTTTTGATTCATTTAATTAAATTATCAGGTGTCACTCGCCATCTTTATAAATTATTTTTAACAGTATTTATACTTATTTTTGGTTTAATTAAATAATTTATTTTTCATTAAAACATTTTTTCCATATCGGAGAGTCTAAGAATACCCTCTCTAGAATACCCATGGCATCTTCCAATGGGGCCAGATGGGACCCCCAAAACTCCAATTAGAAGCTCAAAAGGCATTTGAGAATGAAGGACTGGTTGAAAATTACGAACCAAGCACTGATCTATCTACATCCTTAAGAAATGTGCAAAAAACATGGAAGCGTCAAATTAGGATGATATAGAAGATTACAAGTCTGGAGAACTATATAAAAAATAAAATTGTCCCAAGGGGACTGAGAATCCAGCTAATTCCGGCGGCCCATTTAATAGAACCTAAATTTGTACAAGATTGGTTAGATATTACGATCAAAAGTTTGTTAGACCTAATGTCCCTCATTCTGGTAAAAGAGAAATCCAACTTAGAGGTGCTCAACAAAAGGTCAAAGAGTTCTGTAAGTTCAAAGAATTGCCAGAATTCGAGAAAACCAATCAAAAACTGGATGAAAATATTGAAAAACTTAAAAATAGAACTGTTAGAAAACATAATAAATTAATGAGAGACAAACAAGATTTTAGAAACAATAGAACGTACAAAGTTGAGCCATTCAGGATGCAATCAGATCAGACTGATGAGGATTCATCGGAATATGCTGAACATAAGGATTCCTGAACATTATCATGTGGAAATTTGTTGACAAGCATGCAAGAAAAGCCCCCAGCAGGAGTATTTACAAGGTCATTCTTGGGTGGCACATACAAGAATGATATTTTAGGCAGGGAGCGAGGCCTAAATTCAGGAAGGTCGAAAAGGGGCAGGATCAGTGGAAGAGAGCAAGCAAAAAGAGGGCAAAATAATTAATTGCATCTGTTCTGTGAACAGTATGTGTGTTGTGTACTTGTGCAGTGATTAGTGGGCAGCTGAGAGGGTGTGTGGTTTTGCCTCTGTAAAGCTATATCAGTATGTGACTTTTTGTGGTTGGCTTGCATCTGTTCTGTGATTCTCCTTAACAGTAAGTGTGTTGTGTACTTGTGCAGTGATTAGTGGGCAGCTGAGAAGGGGTGTGATTTTGCCTGTGTAAAGGTATATCAGTGTGTGGCTTTTTGTGGTCTGATTGCATCTGTTCTGGGATTACTCCTGAACAGTAATTGTGTTGTGTGCTTGTGCGGTGATTAGTGGGCAGCTGAGAGGGGGTGGTGGTTTTGCCTGTGTAAAGCTATATAAGCTATATCAGTGTGTGACTTTTGTGGTCTGCTTGATCTGTTCTGTGATTTCTCCTGATCAGTAAGTGTATTGTGTACTTGTGTAAATTATGAGTTCCCAAATGCACTGGATCTACAATGTCTATCCCCAGTGCATTATAGAAACACACAAGACTCTATTTGGACTTTTGTAGCAACAAATTACAGAAAAAAACAAAAAATCTTTATTATAGAAAAAACAGTAAACTGTAATCAAAAAAGTAATAGGGTAACTCGACTTAATAAGTTGTCTTAAGGGACAAGGTGTACTAAGAAATAAAAAAAAATCACTATTACCTTATAGTAGTAAAGGGATAGGGTATTGTACACCAGCAAGTGGGAATGCCTACCCCCACAGCCTGCAACTCCGTTCCCGACGCGCGTTTCCCCGTCGTTAGTATTTCGGATTCATCAAGGGACCATTATTGAGAAGAAATTGCAGGTTTTTAAAGGGTACCGCGATTCGCGGCACGCAGTGACGTCACCGCGCTCACGCCTACGTCGCGACGTCGTTGCGTACCACGTGATCACGTTTCTCGCGAGACCAACGGGTCTAGATCGCGAGTGTTCTGGTCATTTTTTCTTTAAGGAAAACATAGAGATCCACCTTTTCAAGTAATACCAGCAACTGTAAGCCGCCATCTGCCTTCTCAACTGGACAGGTGCTGGTTTAATTTAGATATTACACTTTAACGTGGGGCACTAACGTTATTACTAAGGGGCAACTTATATAGCCTTAACCCCTATTTAACCAGCCTGCTATTGATATACTATATACAGTATATCTTTTATATTTACATACACCTTATTGTACATACACTAATTCATATGTTTTTTCTATAATAAAGATTTTTTGTTTTTTTTCTGTAATTTGTTGCTACAAAAGTCCAAATAGAGTCTTGTGTGTTTCTATAGTGCACTGGGGATAGACATTGTAGATCCAGTGCATTTGGGAACTCATAATTTACATTATATTTACTCTATTTCATTTATAGGGCTGTTGTTTCATTTTCTTCATATTGTGTACTTGTGCAGTGCTTAGTGGTGAAGCTGTGTGGTTTTTTTCCTGAGTAAAGGTATATCAGTGTGTGACTTTTTATGGTCTGCTTGCATCTGTTCTGTGATTTCTCCTGAACAGTAAGAGTGTGTGTACTTGTGCAGTGAGTAGTGGGCAGGTGAGTAGAAATAACCTAATAAAAACAGGGGAAGGTGCGAACACTTTTAACATAAGGGCAGTTCTAGTATAAGTGTAGGAGTTTAAATATAAGTAGGGAGTGTAAAGGGGAGCACATTGTAGTGCTTTATACATTTTTTTACCCACTGTAATTATGAGTCAGTCCAGTGCCAACCTCACTCAGTGTACATCCTGTCATATGTATGTACTACTGGAACAGATGATCCAGGGTCCATACCTCTGTGACAGGTGTGAACATGCTGCCTATCTTGAAACTCAAGTTGGAGAACTGGAGAGGAGAATTGCAGCATTTAGTGTTATTGCTCCACTGGAAAGGTGTTTGGTGCTGACGGAGCACAGTTTAGCTGGGCCTAGCACAGAGGGTGGAGCTGGGGCTAGTAAGGATGTCCAGGGAGGTAGCTGGGTTACAGTTACAAGGGGAAGCAAAGGGGAACAGAAGCAGGATGGAGGCCAATTCTGAGTTGGCAAGCACCAACAGATTTGCCAGATTGAGAGAAACTGTTGGGGGTGTCCATTCAGGAATGTCAATGCCAGATAGAGCTGTTCCCTCTAACAGCCGGGAGAACAGTTCTACTGGAGGAGTGGGAGGGCAGAATAGTCAGAGCAACAGGCAGGTTCTGGTGGTTGGAGACTCTATTATTAGGAAGGTAGAAAGGGTGATGTGTCACCCAGATCCCGGCAATCCAACAGTTTGTTGTCTCCCAAGTGCTCGGGTTCGGCATGTTGTGGATCGGGTAGACAAATTATTGGGAGGGGTTGGAAATGAACCGGCGGTCTTGGTACATATTAGTACCAATGACAAAGTTAGTGGAAGATGGAGTGTCCTAAAGAATGATTTTATAGAACTAGGTAATAAGCTGAAGGCAAGGACCTCCAAGATAGTATTTTCTGAGTTACTACCAGTGACACGTGCTAGCCCAGGAGCTAAGGTAAAGTTAACGAGTGGCTAAAAATGTGTGCACTAAGAAGGGGTTTGGGTTTTTAAAGCACTGAGCTGACTTCTCACTTGGGTACAATCTCTATAGTAGTGATGGATTGCACCTTAATGATGAGGGAGCTTTTATGCTAGGGGATAGGATGGAAGAACAGCTGGGGGAGTTTTAAAACTAGTAGGTGGGGGGAAGGGATGAGATAGAAGTAATGGGATAGTAAGTGTAGAGGGGGTAAGGAAATTATTAACTAGTCATGGGGGAGGAGCTGGGGGGAGGGTTCGAACAGTCAATAAGGAGATATTGCTAAGTAACTCAAGTACAGTGACAGGCACTTCAGAATTACAGACTCACAATATAAGGTGTATGCTTGCTAATGCCAGAAGCTTGCCAGGAAAAATGGGAGAGTTAGAATTATTAGCAGTCAATGAGAAATGGGATTTATTAGGCTTTAGTGAAACGTGGTGGAATGAATCTCATGACTGGACTTTTAATCTGTATGGTTATAACCTATTTAGGAAAGATAGAGACAATGGTAAAAGAGTAGCAGGGATCTGTCTGTATGTTAACCCTGAATTTAAGCCTTTAGTTAGAGAAGATATTTATGGTGGAACTAGCGGTAATGTTTAATGTTTGTGGGTAGAGTTAAATAGCGGAGGAGCAAATTCTAAAATAATATTATTAGGAGTATGCTATAAACCACCAAATATAATTGAAAGTGAGGATATGTAATTTTTGTTACGAATTGGAAATGCATCTAAGCATGGTCAAGTTCTATAATGGGAGATTTTAATTATCTGAAATATGTTGAAATAGGGCAAACTTTGGGAAACAGTGATCACAACACAGTCTCATTTGAGATTGAATTAAAAAAACATAACTATAAGGGGCTAACGAAAACTCTTAATTTCAAAAGGGCAGATTTTAAAGGTCTAAGGGCAGTGATTAAAACGTATAGACTGAACTAAGAACTGACAGGTAAAAATACTGAACATAAGTGGACAACTAAATAAAGAAACTTATCACCATACACCATGTGGAAATAAAAGTAGGAGTAAATCACAACCCATGTGGCTTAGCAATGAAGTAAAGATGAAGATGAGGAGTAAAAAACAAGCATTTAAATTATACAAACAAGAGGGAACAGAGACTGCTTTACGCAAGTACAAGTAAATAAACAGGGCTTGCAAAAGGGCTATAAAACTGGCTAAAATCGAAAATGAAAAGTTAGTTGCAAAAGAGAGTAAGACTAATCCTAAAATATTTTTTAAATATTTAATGGGAAGAAGGCCAGGAAGGAAGCTATAGGAACATCACAATGTGACACAGGCCGTCTGATAATTAGTGACCAGTAAAAGGCAGATGAGCTATATAGGTTATTTTCTTTGGTATACAAGAGGTACAAGTGGTTGGGGCTACACTACCTTCACCAAATAACTGGTTAACGCAGGAAGAAATCCAAAAGAGGTTGGAAAAAATAAATGTTAATAAAGCCCCAGGTCCTGATGGAATACATCCAAGGGTACTGAGGGAACTGGGCTCTGTAATAGCAAAACCATTATATCTAATTTTTCAAGATTCATTAAACACAGGGTCTCTACCAGATGACTGGAGAAAGGCAGAGGTGATACCTATACTTAAGAAGGGAGCAAGAGCAAATCCGGGGAATTATAGACCAGTGAATCTCACTTTGGTAGTGAAAAAGCTTTTAGAAGGGTTAATAAGGGATAATATACAGGAATATGTCTATTCAAACAGGATTATAAGTAGGAGTCAACACAGATTTATGAAGGATAGGTCTTCTCAAACAAATCTAATTAGTTTCTATGAGGAGGTTAGTAGGAACTTGGATCAAGGCAACTCAGTGGATGTAGTCTATTTGGATGTTGCAAAGGTTTTTGATACAGTGCCACATGGGAGACTATTGAGCAAACTAAGGGATACAGGAATTGCCATAAATATTTGCTTATGCATTGAGAGCTGGCTAAAAGACAGGAAGCAAAAGGTTGTTGTAATTGGAACATACTGCAATTGGACTAATGTGGTAAGTGGGATTCCTCACGGCTCAGTATTAGGTCCCCTCCTTTTTAACATATTTATTAATGACTTGAAAGTGGGATTGGAGAGTGGTGTCTCCATTTGGGCTGAAATTATGTACTTTTACTCCAAAAGGGATTTGCATAAATTAGAGGAATGGACATCTAAATGGCAGATGAGTTTTAATACGAATAAATGTAAAGTTATGCATCTGGGAAGGAAAAATAGCCATGCAATTTATAATCTTAATGGAGCAAATCTAGGGGTATCAGGTATTGAAAGGGATTTGAGAGTACTTGTGGACAACCGTCTAGGTAACAGTGCTCAATGCCAAGCAGGATCTGCAATGCCAAGTAAAATATTAGCATGTATTAACAAGGGTATAGAAGCAAGGAAAGCAAATATAATTCTCCCACTATACAAATCCCTAGTACGCCCTCATTTGGAATATGGGGTACAATTTTGGACTCCACTGCATAAAAAGGACATTTTAGAGCTGAAAAAGGTACAGAGAAGGGCAACAAAGCTAATAAAGGGAATGGAGGGTCTAAGTTATGAAGAAAAGACTAAGAAAATTAAACTTATTTACTCTAGAAAAAATGCATTGAAGAGGGGATATAATTACCTTATATAAATATACCTAGGGTCAATACAAGGCTTTGTCAAGGGATCTTTTTGTGCCAAGAGGTTTTCAACTGACAAGGGGACATCCTTTGAGATCAGAAAGATTTCACCTTAAAGAAAGAAAAGTGTTCTTCATGGTAAGGGTGGTTAACCTGTGGAATTCGCTACCAAAGGAGGTGGTGACAGCGGATTCGATAGATAACTTTAAAAATTGGATTGGATATATTTTTTAAATAAAAAGGGCAATAAGGGCTAACCTGGATAAATAGAGAGGGAGTATTGATCCAGGGATGAATTTGATCGCCAGTATCTGGGTCAGGAAGGAATTTTTCATTTTTTTTTTCTGTTGAGACAATTGGCAAAGTTTCACTGGGTTTTTTTTTTTCTGTTTGCCTTCCTCTGGATCAATTAACAATAAATCTGCGTATTGCAGATCAGAGGAGATCTAAAAAGGTTGAACTTGATGGACTAAAGTATTTTTTCAACCTATATTAATATGTAAATATGTAACTAAGATGCCCAAACATGCCCTTCGATTAAAAGGCCCCTTACCCCATCAAACAACATCAATGAGAACCAACTATTGATTCATAACCCCAATGTCCTAGATGCCTTGGTTCTGAGAGAAAGCGTAATAAACATTACAAAAACAAGATGCCATTATAATGAGCTAATAATGAACGTTAAACCTATGGAGAACACATGCAGTAATACTAAAGACTTGATAAATGAAAAATCACCAAAAAGGGAAGAAAGAGGGCAAGTATTGAACTTATCCAAGTTTGAATTAAAACCCGAACATTTACAGGTCCTAAGGAAAGGGCTCTCTTTTGTACCTTCAAAGAGTTCCAATTTATTTTACAACATCAAGGACCTACGCCTCTTTGTGAGGAAGCTTGTGTTCAAAAAACACTACACTGATAAAGAAAGCAAATATATGGAGTCTCTGGGGCTACTACATGATGACTACAAAGCCTGGTTGAATATATGCAGGAGAAGGATAGTACGGTAATAACAACGGACAGTAACATCCAGCAATCGTTAACAGAAGTAAATTTACTCCTGAAATAAAAAGATATAACAACATTGAAATGTTCCTGAACTTGGTCTCAAAGGATCTTGAAAGTATGGAATTGAGATGTAAGAAAACTTATAAGTATCCAACTAATCTCTCAAGAGGTGAGTACAAAGCATTACAAGAATTGGAAAGAAGCCAATTAGAAATTAAACAAGCTGACAAGGGCAGAAATATTGTACTTATGGAAAAAACTGAGTACTTAAAGATGTACCTTTCCATCGTGAGTAACCCTGAAACATATGAAGTTCTATCCAGAAATCCGACGATAGAGTACTCCAAGGAATTGAGACATACATTAACTCAAGCTAGAGATAAGAAGTTGATTACCACAAAGAACCTGAATTATTTACTACCAAATAGTCCAGTTGCAGCAACATTCTATGCACTGCCAAAAGTGCATAAGAAGTTAGTGCCCATACCTGGAAGGCCAATCGTATAGGCTAATGGAAACTTGACTGAGCGAATAAGTAAATTGGTTGATAACAACCTAAATGATTTGGTAATTGCTTTGCCTTCCTTTCTCAAAGATACAGCAGATGTGTTGAAGCATCTTGATAACCTCAGTATCCTGAAGACAGCGTACTTGGCGACCATAGATGTCGAGCAGCTGTACAACCGGATCCCACATGATCTTGGTCTATAGGCTGTACGCCACTTCCTAAATACAAAGGGGGAAGACCAGAGAGGGTGGAACGATCTACTTGTGACCCTGCCTGAGTTCATTTTAACAAAGAACTACTTTATCTAACAGAGGTGGTATAGGCAGGTTAGGGGCACAGCAATGGGCACTGCTTGTGCCCCTAACTACGCAAATCTATAGCTTGGATTATGGGAACAGACTAAAGTGTTCTCAGAAGAACTAGATCATTTCACCACCCACGTTCTGTCGTGGCAGAGGATTATAGACGACGTCCTTATCCTCTAGTCAGGCACTGATTTGGAATTTGATTTGTTTGTTAAAAGGCTAAACAGAAATTCAATGGGCCTTAAATTTACATTATAAAACATGATTTGGAATACCTAGATCTACATAGTTACATAGTTACATAGTTACATAGTATTTAAGGTTGAAAAAAGACTTTCAGTCCATCAAGTTCAACCTTTTAAGATCTCCTCTAATCTGCAACATGCAGATTAACTATAAATTAATTAGTTGTATAAAAAAAAAAAATCAATTCCCTCCTGTTCCCAGACAGCGGCGACCGGACTTCTCCTTGGATCAATACTGCCTCTCTAATTATCCATGATAACCCTGAATTCCCTTTTAAATTAGAAATAAATCCAGTCCCCTTTTAAAGTTATCTATCGAATCCGCTGTCACCACCTCCTCTGGTAGAGAATTCCACAGATTAACCACCCTTACTGTTAAGAACCTATTTTCTTTCTTTAAGGTGGAATCTTTTTACTTCTAACCTCAAGGGATGTCCTCTTGTCAGTTGAAAACCTCTTGGCACAAAAAGCTCCCTTGACAAATCTTTATACTGACCCTGGATGTATTTATATAAGGTAATCATATCTCCTCTTAGACGCCTTTTTTCTAGAGAAAATAAGTTTAATTTGGTTATTCTTTCTTCATAACTTAGCCCCTCCATTCCCCTTCTTAGTTTTGTTGCCCTCCTCTGTACCTTTTCCAGCTCTAAAATTTCCTTTTTATAAAGTGGTGACCAAAATTGTACTCCATATTCCAAATGAGGGCGTACTAGAGATTTGTATAGTGGCAGAATTATATTTGCTTCCCTAGCTTCTATACCCTTCTTAATACATGCTAATATTTTATTTGCCTTTGCAGCTGCTGCTTGGCTTTGAGCACTGTTACCTAGGTGGTTGTCCACAAGCACTCCCAAATCCCTTTCAATATCCGATACACCTAGATTTGCTCCATTAAGATTATAAATTGCATGGCTATTTTTTCTTCCCAGATGCATAACTTTACATTTATTCGTATTAAATCTCATCTGCCATTTAGATGCCCATTCCTCAATTTTATGTAAATCCCTTTGGAGGGAAAGCACATCACTATCTGATTTAATTACCTTGCACAACTTTGTGTCATCAGCGAAAATGGAGACACCACACTCAATCCTACCTCTAAGTCATTAATAAATATGTTAAAAAGGAGAGGACCTAATACTGAACCCTGAGGAACCCCACTTACCACATTAGTCCAATCGGAGTACGTTCCATTTACAACCCTTTGCTTCCTGTCTTTTAGCCAGCTCTCAATCCATGAGCAGATATTTACTGCAACTCCTGTATCTCTTAGTTTGCACAATAGTCTCCCATGTGGCACTGTATCAAAAGCCTTTGCAAAATCCAAAAAGACTACATCCACTGAGTTGCCTTGATCCAGGTTCCTACTAACCTCATAGAAACTAATTAGATTTGTTTGACATGACCTATCACTCATCAATCCATGTTTACTCCTACTTATAATCCTGTTCAAATAGACATATTATTGTATATTATCCCTTATTAACCATTCTAAAAGCTTCCCCACTACAGAAGTGAGGCTCACTGGTCTATAATTCCCTGGATTTGCTCTTGCTCCCGTTTTAAATATAGGTATCACATCAGCTTTTCTCCAGTCATCTGGGAGAGACCCTGTGTTGAGTGAATCTTGAAAAATTAAATATAATGGTTTGGCTATTAGAGAACCCAGTTCCCTTAGTACCCTTGGATGTATTCCATCAGGACCCAGGGCTTTAATAACATTTATTTTTTCCAACCTCTTTTGGATTACTTCCTGTGTTAACCAATTATTTGGCAAAGGTAGTGTAGCCCCATTATGTTGCCGTGTCCCAACCACTGGTACCTCCCTTGTGTATACCGAAGAAAATAACCTATTTAGCTCATCTGCCTTTTCTTGGTCACTAATTATCAGACGGCCTGTGTCACATTGTAATGTTCCTATAGCTTCCTTCCTCGCCTTCTTCCCATTAATATACTTAAAAAATATTTTAGGGTTAGTCTTACTCTCTTTTGCAATTAATTTTTCCTTTTCTATTTTAGCCAGTCTAATCGCCCTTTTGCAAGCCTTGTTGATTTCCTTGTATTCCTGTAAAGCAGTCTCTGTCCCCTCTTGTTTGTATAATTTAAACATCAAAAAAGATCTAGATGGATATCTACATACATCTATCTTCAGAAAAGATACAGAGACAAATTCTCTTTTGACTTGGGCAAGTCAGCATTCACTTTCACTGAAGCGAGGGATACCTACCGGGTAGTACATTTATGTCAGGAGGAACTGTGACATGGATGCTGAGTTTAAGAATCAAGGGGATGGCCTTAGAGAACCCTTAAAAAATCGAAGATATCCAAACAGAACCTTGAAGCAAGCATATAAGAATGCTTTAAGCAAAGATAGACAGCAATTCTTGTATGTCAACAACAAAAAAGGGAATGACAAAAAAGACCCACAAATTAGATGCATCATGACATATGGAACAAACAACTAAGAAATACGTAACGTCATAAATAGGTATTGGCAACATTTTTTGTATGATGATCCAGTCTTAAAGTATTATCAAACAAAACCACTGTAACATTTAGAAGAGGCTAGAGCTTAAAGAGATAGACTTACACACAGCCTATTTACTCAGAAGCAAGAGACAAGCTGGTTAAGGCAAACAAAGAGCCTCTACCAATGTGGGAAATGCAAAGCATGCAGTTTTATAAAATCAGAAAAAATGTTTATACATCCGTTGACCGGGAAAAAAGTATTTGCTTAAGTCTTTCTTTAATTGCTAATCAACATCAGTAGTCTGTGTCATTGTCTGTCAATGCAAAAACTGTATGTTGGCAAGACAGACAGAAAACTGAGGAGAAGGATCCTCAAACATGTAGCATCCGTCCGAAATCAAATTGACACACCTGTCTCCAAACCCATTCGCTTGCACCACCAGGGCAGTATGGACTGGTTGGAATTTCACGTGGTGGATAACATCATATTGAATATTAGAGGAGGAGATAAAAGAACAAGTCTCCCGCAGGCTGAATGTAGATGGATCTACATGTTAGGATCATTAAGCCCGGCTGGTCTGAATGAAGACAATTTTACGTGAAACTCTAGGATTTTTTCTAAAATCATGTAAGGGTAGATCTCATGGATATACTTTTCCCCAAACCCCACTCAAGAAGGCAGTTATTCGGAAACAAGTCATATTTCATAACTTGATAACAATCAGGCAAGCAACAGTCAGAAAATTGGTTATAAGGGTATCTTGTATTTGATTTTTTAATATGTCCTAGAGCTTATATCCCTCAACAAGATCCATAGTCAAAATCCATCTCCCTTTATTAATATGAAAATAAAGGACCTTATGTAAATACAAGTTCTTACTTCTTGAAAACACTTGTACATCTTATTATAATTTTGTTTTCAAAAGTTCTTGCCTCTTAGAACCCTTGTTCATTCTATCATAACTTTGATTTTGATTTTTTATATTTTCTGAAAAGGTTTATATATCACCATAGCGTATAGATTAAACACAATCTCGGACTATTGATATTTAATGTTTTCCCTATGCTAGGGGTGCTCCTTATTTAGATTTCTATAATCCGTCCATGTTTATTGGTGTTCACTGATTACCATTGTTTCCATCTTTTTTTCCACATGGGCATCTGTATAGATGTTTTTGAACGCTATTTGTCTCCAATCCTCTGTAAAATACAATTCTCTAAGTATGTTTAGCTCTCCATGTAATATACTGGCAGGAAATGAAACACAAATACACCAATAGTGTGGAATTTTGGCTTTTTGATTATAAGACGAATTATTAAGTCTGCCTCTTTAATTATGTACAAGGAAGTGAAGGAATGTTCCGATCCCGACCTTCTAATGACAGAAGTGAAGCACATAGCGTCCCAGCGTGATCGTACGGCATAACGTCATTCTGTTTAGAGGAGGAATATATCTCATAAAAAGCCTACGAAGGGCATCACAATTTGTAGCGATCCTTGATAAAGTTACTGTAGTAACAAAACCGGTTGTGTTGGGGCTACTAAACAATGCTTTGGCAACCACTACTGGCTAGCAGAGCACAGGCTGTACAGGTATTGTCCTATTCATTATTTTTTTTTTTTTTTTTATGGATTAGCCACTTGTTGATATTATTGATTTTTTGCCTTGGTGTTGTGCAAATCACGAGGCTCCCTTGATAGGGTAGGCACTGCGCTCATGTAGAGTTTGTCAGCTTATGGTGCAGTATCTGACTATAGCCTGTGAAACTTCAACACATAATAAACACCCAAATGTATTTTGTATATTTGGCTTAAATAATATATAAGGACATTCACCTCTGCGGCTCTGCAGCACCAATATATTGCCCTATAATTGTGGTTGTTCTGTTTTTAATTTATTTGTTAGCTCTTTTTTTCCTTACTATAGTTATCCTATGATTTACGTTTTTTTGACATATATGACGATAACTCCTATAGACGTCTACAATATCTCTGATAGAATTTACTATCTGAGTCATTTACACTTATGTACCACCATTTGTTCTTGGAGGTTATTATAATGTTGAACCGAACTTAAATATATATAGTTTTTCTTCTGATATATTTTGGTATCAGATTCACTGGCACAATTCTGATACCATCTCTCTGAGCACTCACTGGGCTGGTATTGCCTGTCATTGCATGTGCATGTTTATTTATTTATTTATATTTTCGGCATTGTATTTTTCCAGTATATCTATTGGGCTTAGGCCCATCTTAATTTAAAGGTTTGTCTAGTCATGGGACACATCACCACTGTTTGTGGTATCATGCCAGATTTTGTTTCTGGTGGAGCACCCACATGATCATACATTGTATGTGTCACATTATAGCACTTTAGGTCTTGAGGAAGCCCATAGTGTCTAAAATGGTAGGCTATTTTAGTGTTTTTAATAAATTTTGCCGATCAGTTATCGGGGAATACCTAAAAGATTTGTTTAATGAAGTCAAGGAGCTTGGCAGTGCCCTGGAAGAATTTCTTACAAAATCTATTGTAACTATTCCAAAGTAACGGATTATAATGATTTTAGACCCATATCTTTGCTAAATACAGATCTGAAACTGTACTCGGAAATTTATCCTCAAGACTGAGTCTTATTATTGGAAAATTAATCAAAGTAGATCAAACCGTTTTTTTATCCGGAAGGCATGGTACAGATAACTCCCGAAAATGTATTAATTTAATCGATCACGCAACTCAGTTCAATATTCCCACCCTATTTCTTTCTTTAGATGCTGAAAAAGCATTTGATCGAGTAGGGTGGGAATATATGAAGATTACATTAGAAAGTTTTGGATTAGGAGACTTTGGCAATTTGGCCATTGGAGCCTTATACTCAAAGCCGGAAGCTTCAATTGTTGGTATGGGCTTTGGATCTAATAAATATGTGATCAAGAATGGTATGAGACATTGAGATTATAAATTGTGAGGGTGGTACCGGAAATGGACAGTCCATAGGCGCGAAAATGAGCCTGTGGTAGGAGGGTCAGGAAGTCATGCACAGAAGCGCTGCAAGGATATACGTCTACCAGACATACTAAACTGCGTATGCTGGCCGTGTCTGAACCTTACAAAAGAGGCAACCTGACTGGAAGGCTGAAGACGCAGCATAGGCAGAAGGAAGCTAGCTGGAATCATATAGGGAACGGTGCGTAAGCGTGAGTGTGGCTGGTACAAGCCAGGATAGGCGAAAAGAGGCAAAAAAAGATGATTCTCCATCGAGAGGGCTCTGACTGAAAACGCTGATGGCGGGACCATGCTTTGAAAGAAGCTAAGAAGGTATGTCAGTGTAATTAAAATGGGACATACAGACTGGGGAAAACATTAAGCCACAGCGATATTATAAGTACAGACCTCTTATAAATCGTATAAATCAAGATGTATAAGATACTATTTGGAATGAAAGCAAGAGATATATGACACAGCAATAAGAACTATATCTCCCATAAACAGTGATAGGATTATACAGTCTGGATGCCATTACTAGAAACGCAGCCACACTCTCTGTCACTCTCTACCATGTAAAGCAATCCCCCTGTGTGAAAGATGGGGCAAAAGTTAAATGTCCCATAAATAGAGACGGAGGACATAGTCTGGGCACCATCACCAGAAGAGCACCCACACTTCCAGCTACTCTCTGCCATGAAGAGCTATCACTTGTAATTCCCCTGTAAAGACAGAGGCTAAAAGCCGGAAAGACTATAAAGAATATAAAACCATCCCCTCTTATGTGTTTGGTCAGAACTCTATAGGGGGAAGTATACTGGTGAATAAAAGCACAGTAACAAAATATAATATATGTTATATATGTATAAAGCCGAGAAAGCAAGATTTATAAAGCTTTGAAGGAGAGTGATTTCCTCTAAATACCCCTGAGTGAGAGACGGGTGATAAAGCTCAAGAATATCAGATAGTTTCATTCATTCGACAAATAGAATACCCAGGGGGGAGGAAGACTGATACAATAATATGAAAAATGAAGATTAATCTTCTAAAAATCATTTGAGAGACAAATTACAAGGGGATGAAGAGCAAGTATATAGGACAAAGTGATATATCCATGAGAAAAGGACCAATTTAAAGATCACTGATCATAGATCATTGATCAGAACAATCTGAAATAATTGTCCAAGGGAAGCAACTCCCTGATTCAAGACGGGATATAAAGCCTGGGAAATACACCAAGGCATAGACCAATGATAAATCAAGGTATCAAGTATAAGGTGGAGAAAAATGAAGAGCAAAATGGCTAATAGAAAAACCACAGCAACTTCTAAGCTTAAAAGTAAGGGGGAAAAAAATCAAACCCCAGATCTGCAACTTCCCCCCCAAAAAAACAAATCAACTCCCCTAGAAACACCTCAGGCAGGACTATTCTCACAGTCATCAATAGAAGGGGAGAAGAATCTCATGAAGAACTTCTGACATATACCAAAATGAAGGACCTGTTAAATGACTTCCAAATAAAAATTACATTAGAGCTAACAAAACAGATGGCGGATAATACAAAAACCATCAAAGAAAACACCATAAGAATAAATGAAAATGAGTTGAAATGTGATAAGCTAATATCTGACAACAATATTCTCTTAAATGCCATACAAAAGCTGGAAAATAGAATAGAAGATCTTACCAATAAAATCATTTACATGGAGAACAGATCAAAGAAGAAGAATTTGGGAATAAGAGGAATTGAAGAAAAAATACCAGATAAAGAGCTGAAGAAATTTGTAGAGGAGATGCTAAGCAAACTAATTCCCCAATTTCCTAAGGAAGACTCAAAAATCAAAATGGTATATAGAATTCCTCTACCTAGGGGCTTGAACAAAGTGTTATCAAGGGACGTTATTGTCAAAATCCATAATTTACCATTTAAAGACGCCATACTACAAGCTATCTATAAAAAAAAAATCTTTTTGTATGATGATCCAGTCTTAAAGTATTATCAAACAAAACCACTGTAACATTTAGAAGAGGCTAGAGCTTAAAGAGATAGACTTACACACAGCCTATTTACTCAGAAGCAAGAGACAAGCTGGTTAAGGCAAACAAAGAGCCTCTACCAATGTGGGAATTGCAAAGCATGCAGTTTTATAAAATCAGAAAAAATGTTTATACATCCGTTGACCGGGAAAAAAGTATTTGCTTAAGTCTTTCTTTAATTGCTAATCAACATCAGTAGTCTGTGTCATTGTCTGTCAATGCAAAAACTGTATGTTGGCAAGACAGACAGAAAACTGAGGAGAAGGATCCTCAAACATGTAGCATCCGTCCGAAATCAAATTGACACACCTGTCTCCAAACCCATTCGCTTGCACCACCAGGGCAGTATGGACTGGTTGGAATTTCACGTGGTGGATAACATCATATTGAATATTAGAGGAGGAGATAAAAGAACAAGTCTCCCGCAGGCTGAATGTAGATGGATCTACATGTTAGGATCATTAAGCCCGGCTGGTCTGAATGAAGACAATTTTACGTGAAACTCTAGGATTTTTTCTAAAATCATGTAAGGGTAGATCTCATGGATATACTTTTCCCCAAACCCCACTCAAGAAGGCAGTTATTCGGAAACAAGTCATATTTCATAACTTGATAACAATCAGGCAAGCAACAGTCAGAAAATTGGTTATAAGGGTATCTTGTATTTGATTTTTTAATATATCCTAGAGCTTATATCCCTCAACAAGATCCATAGTCAAAATCCATCTCCCTTTATTAATATGAAAATAAAGGACCTTATGTAAATACAAGTTCTTACTTCTTGAAAACACTTGTACATCTTATTATAATTTTGTTTTCAAAAGTTCTTGCCTCTTAGAACCCTTGTTCATTCTATCATAACTTTGATTTTGATTTTTTATATTTTCTGAAAAGGTTTATATATCACCATAGCGTATAGATTAAACACAATCTCGGACTATTGATATTTAATGTTTTCCCTATGCTAGGGGTGCTCCTTATTTAGATTTCTATAATCCGTCCATGTTTATTGGTGTTCACTGATTACCATTGTTTCCATCTTTTTTTCCACATGGGCATCTGTATAGATGTTTTTGAACGCTATTTGTCTCCAATCCTCTGTAAAATACAATTCTCTAAGTATGTTTAGCTCTCCATGTAATATACTGGCAGGAAATGAAACACAAATACACCAATAGTGTGGAATTTTGGCTTTTTGATTATAAGACGAATTATTAAGTCTGCCTCTTTAATTATGTACAAGGAAGTGAAGGAATGTTCCGATCCCGACCTTCTAATGACAGAAGTGAAGCACATAGCGTCCCAGCGTGATCGTACGGCATAACGTCATTCTGTTTAGAGGAGGAATATATCTCATAAAAAGCCTACGAAGGGCATCACAATTTATAGCGATCCTTGATAAAGTTACTGTAGTAACAAAACCGGTTGTGTTGGGGCTACTAAACAATGCTTTGGCAACCACTACTGGCTAGCAGAGCACAGGCTGTACAGGTATTGTCCTATTCATTATTTTTTTTATTTTTTTTATGGATTAGCCACTTGTTGATATTATTGATTTTTTGCCTTGGTGTTGTGCAAATCACGAGGCTCCCTTGATAGGGTAGGCACTGCGCTCATGTAGAGTTTGTCAGCTTATGGTGCAGTATCTGACTATAGCCTGTGAAACTTCAACACATAATAAACACCCAAATGTATTTTGTATATTTGGCTTAAATAATATATAAGGACATTCACCTCTGCGGCTCTGCAGCACCAATATATTGCCCTATAATTGTGGTTGTTCTGTTTTTAATTTATTTGTTAGCTCTTTTTTTCCTTACTATAGTTATCCTATGATTTACGTTTTTT
Organism: Discoglossus pictus; assembly: GCA_027410445.1. Taxonomy (NCBI): domain Eukaryota; kingdom Metazoa; phylum Chordata; class Amphibia; order Anura; family Alytidae; genus Discoglossus; species Discoglossus pictus. Next base: position 339,321,344 of record CM050167.1, on the reverse strand, counting down.
TTGACATATATGACGATAACTCCTATAGACGTCTACAATATCTCTGATAGAATTTACTATCTGAGTCATTTACACTTATGTACCACCATTTGTTCTTGGAGGTTATTATAATGTTGAACCGAACTTAAATATATATAGTTTTTCTTCTGATATATTTTGGTATCAGATTCACTGGCACAATTCTGATACCATCTCTCTGAGCACTCACTGGGCTGGTATTGCCTGTCATTGCATGTGCATGTTTATTTATTTATTTATATTTTCGGCATTGTATTTTTCCAGTATATCTATTGGGCTTAGGCCCATCTTAATTTAAAGGTTTGTCTAGTCATGGGACACATCACCACTGTTTGTGGTATCATGCCAGATTTTGTTTCTGGTGGAGCACCCACATGATCATACATTGTATGTGTCACATTATAGCACTTTAGGTCTTGAGGAAGCCCATAGTGTCTAAAATGGTAGGCTATTTTAGTGTTTTTAATAAATTTTGCCGATCAGTTATCGGGGAATACCTAAAAGATTTGTTTAATGAAGTCAAGGAGCTTGGCAGTGCCCTGGAAGAATTTCTTACAAAATCTATTGTAACTATTCCAAAGTAACGGATTATAATGATTTTAGACCCATATCTTTGCTAAATACAGATCTGAAACTGTACTCGGAAATTTATCCTCAAGACTGAGTCTTATTATTGGAAAATTAATCAAAGTAGATCAAACCGTTTTTTTATCCGGAAGGCATGGTACAGATAACTCCCGAAAATGTATTAATTTAATCGATCACGCAACTCAGTTCAATATTCCCACCCTATTTCTTTCTTTAGATGCTGAAAAAGCATTTGATCGAGTAGGGTGGGAATATATGAAGATTACATTAGAAAGTTTTGGATTAGGAGACTTTGGCAATTTGGCCATTGGAGCCTTATACTCAAAGCCGGAAGCTTCAATTGTTGGTATGGGCTTTGGATCTAATAAATATGTGATCAAGAATGGTATGAGACATTGAGATTATAAATTGTGAGGGTGGTACCGGAAATGGACAGTCCATAGGCGCGAAAATGAGCCTGTGGTAGGAGGGTCAGGAAGTCATGCACAGAAGCGCTGCAAGGATATACGTCTACCAGACATACTAAACTGCGTATGCTGGCCGTGTCTGAACCTTACAAAAGAGGCAACCTGACTGGAAGGCTGAAGACGCAGCATAGGCAGAAGGAAGCTAGCTGGAATCATATAGGGAACGGTGCGTAAGCGTGAGTGTGGCTGGTACAAGCCAGGATAGGCGAAAAGAGGCAAAAAAAGATGATTCTCCATCGAGAGGGCTCTGACTGAAAACGCTGATGGCGGGACCATGCTTTGAAAGAAGCTAAGAAGGTATGTCAGTGTAATTAAAACGGGACATACAGACTGGGGAAAACATTAAGCCACAGCGATATTATAAGTACAGACCTCTTATAAATCGTATAAATCAAGATGTATAAGATACTATTTGGAATGAAAGCAAGAGATATATGACACAGCAATAAGAACTATATCTCCCATAAACAGTGATAGGATTATACAGTCTGGATGCCATTACTAGAAACGCAGCCACACTCTCTGTCACTCTCTACCATGTAAAGCAATCCCCCTGTGTGAAAGATGGGGCAAAAGTTAAATCTCCCATAAATAGAGACGGAGGACATAGTCTGGGCACCATCACCAGAAGAGCACCCACACTTCCAGCTACTCTCTGCCATGAAGAGCTATCACTTGTAATTCCCCTGTAAAGACAGAGGCTAAAAGCCGGAAAGACTATAAAGAATATAAAACCATCCCCTCTTATGTGTTTGGTCAGAACTCTATAGGGGGAAGTATACTGGTGAATAAAAGCACAGTAACAAAATATAATATATGTTATATATGTATAAAGCCGAGAAAGCAAGATTTATAAAGCTTTGAAGGAGAGTGATTTCCTCTAAATACCCCTGAGTGAGAGACGGGTGATAAAGCTCAAGAATATCAGATAGTTTCATTCATTCGACAAATAGAATACCCAGGGGGGAGGAAGACTGATACAATAATATGAAAAATGAAGATTAATCTTCTAAAAATCATTTGAGAGACAAATTACAAGGGGATGAAGAGCAAGTATATAGGACAAAGTGATATATCCATGAGAAAAGGACCAATTTAAAGATCACTGATCATAGATCATTGATCAGAACAATCTGAAATAATTGTCCAAGGGAAGCAACTCCCTGATTCAAGACGGGATATAAAGCCTGGGAAATACACCAAGGCATAGACCAATGATAAATCAAGGTATCAAGTATAAGGTGGAGAAAAATGAAGAGCAAAATGGCTAATAGAAAAACCACAGCAACTTCTAAGCTTAAAAGTAAGGGGGAAAAAAATCAAACCCCAGATCTGCAACTTCCCCCCCCAAAAAAACAAATCAACTCCCCTAGAAACACCTCAGGCAGGACTATTCTCACAGTCATCAATAGAAGGGGAGAAGAATCTCATGAAGAACTTCTGACATATACCAAAATGAAGGACCTGTTAAATGACTTCCAAATAAAAATTACATTAGAGCTAACAAAACAGATGGCGGATAATACAAAAACCATCAAAGAAAACACCATAAGAATAAATGAAAATGAGTTGAAATGTGATAAGCTAATATCTGACAACAATATTCTCTTAAATGCCATACAAAAGCTGGAAAATAGAATAGAAGATCTTACCAATAAAATCATTTACATGGAGAACAGATCAAAGAAGAAGAAAAAATACCAGATAAAGAGCTGAAGAAATTTGTAGAGGAGATGCTAAGCAAACTAATTCCCCAATTTCCTAAGGAAGACTCAAAAATCAAAATGGTATATAGAATTCCTCTACCTAGGGGCTTGAACAAAGTGTTATCAAGGGACGTTATTGTCAAAATCCATTTTTTACCATTTAAAGACGCCATACTACAAGCTATCTATAAAAAAAAAATCTTTCGATTTTTCCTATGAAAAATTAAAATTCTTCCAAGATTTGTCATCACAGACATTAATAAAAAGGAAAGAATACTCATCTATAACATCTAGCTTGAGAAGAGAAGGAATTATATACAGATGGAAATTTCCTCACGGCATCTCAATATTGAAAGATGCAAGTTGGTATAAAGTGGATTCATTGAAAGAAGGACAATCCTTATTATACAAGTGGAATATTGAAATGGATTCGTCGACATATAAAGAAACAACTCCAAAACTGTCACTTAAAAAAGCTGAATGGACTTTAAAAAATTGATTTCTATTCTTATTCTTTTTCTTTAAATATTTATTTTTTTGCACTAAAAACTAGCTAAAGACACAATTTACACATAAGTAGCTTTAACAAATTTAAATATAAGAACATCAATAATATATAATGAAGTGCACTGGTAGAATAATGGAATTATAATATATTTCCAGATTTGAGAGGAATATGAGTCTCTATATCTAAATACTGGAAAGGTCACAAATAGAATGTATACAAAATTTAAGAAAATATAGAACTAGTCTTGAATCACATATCATAAAATCACAATAGGAAATACATTTTTAGGGGAATAAAGATTTATAAAAATAGCACAATAGCACTTTATAGATAGGAGGGGACAAATAGAGGATATAAGACTCACAAAGGTGAGGGGAAAAGAAAATATATTCATTTTTTTTTTTTTAATATATAGAACACTTTATATATAGAATGAACTTTTTACAAAAATATTTGAAATTTAGTTATCAAATATTGATTTTTCACTATAAAATAATCAATTTATGTCTATAAAGCTCAATGGTAAGAATAAGAATAAGACAGTGAAACAATGAAATAATTTAAATAGAACTATATAGATGAATGATTAAGATGATGGAAAGCCTATATTATTTCTCTTCCGCTGAGTTTAAGCTTAGTAATATGTAGATATGTAGATTGCTATGATTCCATCTTTTTTGCGTACATAAGACAATTTATATTTGATATTGGTAAAGAATATATTTGCGGTGTATGAAAATTATGTATTGGAATAGCATGACCTCCTGACCAATTTTTGATGTTTTATCTCCTAACATTTCCTAATATTGGCATAAATGCCCTAAACCCAAGATGGACATAAAGTTAAGTCCAATTCAGAGTATGTTTGTTAGCTGTTTGAGTCAGAGTATGTTTGGATCTCCCAAAAATAATAGTAGGCTGAGAGAAGAATGGTAAAAGGATATGAAAGAAGAATATGTAGGGAGAAAGCCCCAATGTTTAAAAATATCAACCATAACAAAGAAAAAAATAGATATAGAATAAAAATAAAATCAAGGGAAGTAGAAAGAAGAAATATTGGAGCTTAAATGATCACGATATTAACCCATAATGTAAATGGATTAAATTCCCCTTCTAAAAGGAATATAGCCTTTAAGGAATATAGAAAAATGAAAGCAGATATACTGCTTTTACAGGAAACACATTGGAATAAAGAAGTACTGGAATATATGGGTAATAAAAAATACAATTTTAGGGTAGATTCCACATTCAATAAAAAATCTAGAGGAGTATCCATACTATTTAGCCATGAGTTAAAAATAATAGAGGAGACCAGAATTATAGACCCCTTAGGGAGATATATAATCTGGGGTGGCCAGATTAATGACAAGTTTATGACCATAGTCAACTTATATTTTCCAAATACTAATCAGATTAGCTTTTTAAAAAAGATCCTTAAAGAACTAACGAAATTTAGAAAAGGGAAGATGATTATAGGAGGGGATTTCAATATGATAATGGACCCCATTAATGATAGGGTAGGAAAATCTAATACAAAAACAATAAATCAAATTAGTAAGATATCGAAAGAATGTAATAAAGACATGAGTGAATATGATTTATTAGATTGCTGGAGAATACTCCATCCACATGAAAAAGACTACTCTCATTTCTCTAATCGTCATAAATCATATTCAAGATTGGATTACTTTTTTGTGGATATAAAGACTCTAAGATCAATAAAGAACATCGATTTAATAATGACCCCATGGTCGGATCATTCATTTTATCATTAGTTATAGAAGATATAAAAGATAACTATTACACAAAAAATAAATGGAGGATCGATCCAATAATTTTTAAGAAAGATGAAATATTAGAATCCCTAAAGAAAGAAACGAGAGAATTCTTTATAACCAATAAAAATACGGTTAAGTCAAATGTTACTTTATGGTGTGCATATAAATCTGTAATAAAAGGTCAATTAATCTCTAAAATGGCCAACATTAGGAAAGAAAGAGGTAAACCTTTAAGAGTGCTATACATAGAGCTGAATAATCAGCAAAAAAGAAATAAACTATGCCCGAGCAAGGAAGGAACAACTATAATTACCAAACTAAATAATCAAATAAATAAGGTCTTGCAAAGTCAGGCAGACTCTATGATGTGGAGAATCCAACAGACCCACTTCCTATTGGCGAATAAAACAAGCAAATATCTAGCGCAAAAACGTAAGAAGCAAACCAATCAAAGAAAGATATTAAGCCTTAAGGGACCAGATAATAAAATCTATACTCACCCAGATAAAATAGGAGCAATTATTATAGAATTTTATAAATCATTATATAATATAGAATACAAGACAAACTCAAGCAGGGATGAAATAAATACATTTTTGGACAAAACAATTCTCCCTACTATTGATACTGAGGACTGTAATTATCTAGACAAAGACATAACCCTTGAGGAAATAGATGAAGTAATAAAAAAGGCTAATTCTAACAAAGCCACAGGACCCAATGGATTTGACCATTTATTTTATAAGTTCCTTGGGAAGGAAATTAGAATAGGTCTTTTAGACATGTTTAATGAAATTAAAAACTCAGGGAAAATAGAAGCGGAAATGGTTGAAGCAAAAATCATAAATATATTAAAACCAGGGAAAAACCCAGAGGACATTACAAGTTATAGACCAATTTCTCTTATAAATATAGATTTAAAAATATATGCAAAAATAATAGCCAATAGGCTTAATAAAATATTGCCCAAATTAATACATTTGGACCAATCTGGCTTTGTCCAAGGACGTCAGGCATCAGATAACACCAGAAGGCTAGTGGACCTGATGTTTCAAGCTAAAAAAACGGGAGTTCCCACACTGATCCTGTCCCTAGATGCAGAAAAAGCATTTGACAGGGTCAGTTGGGAATTCATAGAAGCAGTGTTAAAAAAGGTTGGATTGGCCAATTTTGTATCTAAAACAATTAAGGCCCTCTATGAAAAATCATTGGCATATATAACAGGACCAAATTTTCAATCAGAGACATTTAGAATTTCTAACGGGACTCGTCAAGGATGTCCTCTTTCTCCATTATTATTTTTACTCTTTATAGAACCACTGGCTTCAAGGATTAGATGCCACAATAAAATCAGAGGCATAAAAATAGGAGCAATAGAATATAAAGTCATGTTATTTGCTGATGATATTATAGTTACCCTAACAGACCCAGTTGAATCATGTAATAATCTGATGGAACTACTGACTGATTTTGGGAAAGTCTCATATTTCAAAATAAATCAATTAAACTCTGATATAATCCATAGAGGCTTACATTTTGAAGATATAAATAAACTAAATAATCTTTACACCTTTAATTGGCACTTAAAAAGTATAGTCCATCTAGGTATAAGATTTAAGTTTCTTAATGAGAAAATAATAGAAGACAATATACCAGACTTACCAAAAGAAATCAGACTATTACTCTATGAGTGGCGAAATATAAGACTTTCATGGTTAGGTCGAATAGCTACTGTCAAAATGAGAATAATCCCTAAATTAACATACCTATTTAGATGTATTCCAGAAATAGTGCCAGTCCATATTATTAAAAACATTCAGAAAACAATAGACAGTTTCATTTACTTAGATAAACCAACATACATACAGTATAACAGTAGGATCATATTTTAACCATAATAATTAAATAACCATAAAACAGGGTAAAACAGTGATGGGTTCCGTTACACACCTCCCCCGTGACCATAAGCCGGCATACACGGTCTGATCCCAACGGATCGGCCTGGGGATGTCCGGACAAAAGTATTTGTTGGTCAATTCTCTAGTTTGACAACCCATCAGCAGTACTACAATTCACCTTTACTCACATTTCAAGAACAAAACAAACGCACACTTCATACAGCATTCACAGCAATAAACATTTCAAGGAGAGGGAAAATACATTTTATAAACAGGTTTTACGGAGGCCTCTGTACTGGAGACAATGGGGAAAGTAAGCCAATTATCCAGGGATAGAGGCAGACTCCATTGAGCACATGATTGCAAAAAAACATAAACCACTTTAAAATACATAAAGTCACCTTTTACACATAACACACAGACATTTTATCCCCAGATAGCTGGGATCTGAGCACACAAAACTACCGAATATCGCTCAGATCCTATTCACACAGTTCAATTGCCAGGTAGCTAAAGTCTTTCCCATGGTCTTTCATTATATGAATGGGCTCCATGGCATAGCTATCTGGGGTATCACCGCTCCCACAGGGCAAGTACCGAATGACCCCCCTGTATTTAAAGGGCCAGAATGAGGGATATACACTCTGGTATGGCCGAATACTGTTTTTAAAGGGCAATATGTCCCAGGGCCATAGTCGCAGGGCAGGAGGCTGGCAATAAGTCCTCTCCAGGACAAAGTGGCAAAAGGCACTTCGTCACCCATCTCCCCTTTGGGGGGAAGTCTAGCCAGGCAACTGGATATTTCACTGTGGTGATGGGGCAACACGCTGAGGGGACTTGAGGGGCAGAGGCCAGCGGCACACTGCCCTGATGCCAGCTCTTCTGCTGGTATAACCTGCAGGACATTCTGCTCTGTACAAGGGACAAAGGGAGGGCAGAGGCCGACTGCACTCTGCCCCGCTGTCAGCTCTTCTGCTGGGGTACTTGGGACATATTCCAGCTCAGTAGCCAGGGAAAGGTGGGGGTCAGTGGGGGTTAACATTTCCTCTGTTAACCCTGGGGCACATTAGGAGTTAGCTGGGGAGGGGAATTTGTACTTATCCCCTCCTCCGGTTGTCCCAGTGAGGGTAGTTGGGGCTCTGGACAGGTTGTCCAGCATCCCGGGAGGTCAGGCACAGAGACCACGGTCCCATCTGCGCCGTCTGGGAGATTAGTGTCTCCCCTTGTTAGGGTAAGTTGCCGCTGGGTGGAGAGGGCGACACCTTCAGCTCCCTGGGGTTCACACTGCCGCTGGGGGGGAAGGACGACACCTTCGGCCCCCTGGGGTACACACTGCCACTGGGGAGGAAGGACGGCACCTTCTGATCCCTGGGGTACACACTGTCGCTGGGGGGGAAGGACGACACCTTCTGCTCCCTGGAATACACACTGCCGCTGGGGGGGGAAGGACGACACCTTCGGCCCCCTGGGATACACACTGCCACTGGGGGGGAAGGACGACACCTTCGGCCCCCTGGGGTACACACTGCCACTGGGGGGGAAGGACAACACCTTCGGCTCCCTGGGATACACACTGCCGCTGGGGGGGAAGGACGACATCTTCTGCTCCCTGGGATACACACTGCCGCTGGGGGGGAAGGACGACACCTCCGCCCCCCTGGGGTACACACTGCCGCTGGGGAGGAAGGACAACACCTTCTGCTCCCTGGGGTACACACTGCCGCTGGGGGGGAAGGACGACACCTTCGGCCCCCTGGGGTACACACTGCCGCTGGGGGGGAAGGACGACACCTTCGGCTCCTTGTAGGGCCGGTAGAGAGACCTCGGTCCCATCTCTACCTGCCATCTGGAGGTCATCCCAGGACCAGTCAATGAGGTCTGGTTCTGCTTGTCGGGTCGGTTGGGGCTGCACGAAGCTGAGCAGGTGTTGGTAGTCCTGCTCCCTCTCCCACTCTCTTGTTACCAGGTGGGTCATGTCTTTGCTCACCTCGCCTTCGTCAACCCAGACATACATGCCATTTCGGTAGTCGTAGATGTCCCAAAACCTAGACCCCTCCGTGCTGCCAAGATCAATGTCGTCCTCCAAGGCATCCCATAATAAACCCGGGCCATCATAATCATCCCCCTCCGGTAAGTCGTGTTCCGCCGTCCTGGGGGTAAGTCGAACGGTATGCCACCAGAGGGCCTGGTATGCGTTGTCTAGCCAGATCTCTCGCCATACCAGGGTCTCTAGTCTTGTCACCCACTCATCCAGGGGCTGCTCTCCCAATAGATACATCCGCATCGCCACACGCTTCTGTAGCCGCTGCTCATCACTGGGGAGACTCTCACCTCGCCGCCATTGGGCATCTTCCAGGGCACCATACCAGAGTTCCTTTCTGTCTGCATCCTCCTCCTCATCATGGAACGCTGTCCGAAAACTAGCCGGTTCCATCCTGCAGAATGGTGTCTCCTGTAGCTGTCCTTCTGACCGTGGGAACAATTCTGCCACTTGCCACCAAATGTAACGGAGTTGGAACACAAATTCAATATCTCCGCTGGTATACGGTAAAATATCCAAGAAGCACTACAGTCTCACCATCCCCAACCTCCCATATTGGACGACACTCAATTGGGAGTCAAATAATACTGTCTTTATTTTGTTGTACAGAAATATATATACACATCTCTTCCCACAGGCAATACACATCCCCCATAGTTGGCCACACAATACACATAGCGAGACACTAGGTGTGGACACACCTCCCTGAGGCTACCTGGCTACTTTGATACAATCAGACATTGATCAGATTATACTTCTTTGTTCTTATGACTGATAATGAAAACACTTTATACAATAGACTTCCTTATCTTATGAGGAGTCTCTGTAATAGGATTATCTATTATGCCAAGGTCTGCAATAGTCTGGGCTAATATTCTGCAGAGCATAAACCAACATACATACAGTATAACAGTAGGATCATATTTTAACCATAATAATTAAATAACCAGGGTAAAACAGTAATGGGTTCCGTTACAATATGTATTCAGTAAAACTATTTGTAAAGGCTCTCCATTTTGTTTAGATCGCTGCTTACTGCCACGGGTGTAATTCAGCCAGTGGATTCCCAATTTGTGAACTTATTGAAGTTCAACCTTCTCTTTTTTTTTTTGGTTGGTCGGTTGTTGTGATGGAGAATGTTTAACCGGCATTGAATGAATGGGTAATAATTGTGATTTGTGCAAATGTTGTAATAGGTAGAAGGTTCTCGGGGGGAGGGGGGGGGGGAGAATTACGAGCTTTGGTGGAATGGGTCTTAAACCTAAAGTCATGAGGATCCATACAGACAAAGATAAAGAAGGTACATTGAGAATTTGTAGTCAGAATGTCCAGGGCTTAAATTTGGGGGTTAAAAGACAGATGGTATACAGATCGTTTGGATCTGGTTTAGCTGATGTGGTTTGTCTTCAGGAGACCCACTGGCAGACAGGCAAGATCCCCTACTTTAAAATGAAAAACATAGGTCTCACTCTTAATTCTACTTATAAGAAAAAAGCTAGGGGAGTCTCGATACTCTTTAACCAAAAATTGATCTTGGTTGAAGAAATTTCCATAGTAGACCCAAATGGTCGTTATATAATCTGGGGAGGTTTAATAAATAGTGAAAAAATCACGATTGTAAATATATATGCCCCCAATCAAAAGCAAATTAGCTTTCTTAATCGAGTATTCAATTTGGTAAGGCGATATAGCTTGGGAGTACTCATCGTTTGTGGGGATTTTAATTTATGTCTGGACGCCGATCTAGACAGGAAATGCCACAAAGGAATAATTTTAGACCCCCATGCAAAACAAAAAACTATTCTTTTTCACAACATTTTAAGGAAATATCAATTATACGATTCTCAGGAAAGAGACTACTCCTTTTATTCTCACCGACATGATACGCATGTTAGATTGGACTATATACTTGTTAATAGTGAAACTTTAAAAAGAGTGATCAAAACAGAAATTGGACCAATATTGTGGTCAGACCACGGTATGGTCTCCATAAACATATCAACAACCCAAATAGGAACAGCTAGACAGCCGTGGAAACTAAATATTTCTTTACTTCAGGACTCCCAAATAAAAGATCTTTAAAAAAAAAGAACTGAATAACTTTTTCAAAATAAACAACTTGTCTGTTTCATCTAAAGCCATAATTTGGACTGCCCATAAAGCCTCTATAAGGGGCCACTTGATTGATAGTTGGCAGGCCATGAAAAAAAAACTTAGAGGTCGACCTTTACGGGACCTATACATTGACTTGACAAATTTAAATAGGTCCAAGAAAAACAGTTCAGATGATAAGACTTTAAAGAGAATGAAATTAATAAGATCCCAGATTAAAAAAATAGAACAGGAACTGTTAGATAAATCCCTATGGTCACTGCAGCCACGACTGTATCATATGGGAAATAAATCAGGCCGACTTCTAGCTAATAAACTGAAGAGCAAAACATCAAGTAAAAGAATAGATACTTTAAAATATAAAAATAAGACTCTGACAAAGCCTAATGATATAGGAAATGCATTTGGTCTCTTTTATCAAGACCTTTATAATCTGAGTGATGATAAAAAATGTATTAAACCATCTAAAGAAGAGATACTTAAATTTCTGGATAATATTGACCTACCAAGAGTTTCTGAGGACGACCTTGCTACTCTAAATAAAGAAATAACTGATAAAGAAATGGTACTGGAAGACCCGCTGTCTTCCCTGAAATCCCTGTTCCAACTGATAGATGAATACATTAAAGTATCAAACTTTAAGCTTAACCTCAGCAAATCAGAAGCCATGCCTATTAATATTTCCTACGAAACTTTATTAAAATTAAAGTACCGATTCCGTTTCAAATGGCAAAATTCTGTGAAACATTTGGGAATAATACTGGCAACAGATTTGAAACAGACAATAATAACTAACTACAAACAAGTTTATAAAAATGTTATTGCGAAAATTAATACCTGGTCAGGCTTGAATATTTCTTGGTCCGGGAGACTTATTGCCATAAAAATGGTAATACTACCTAAAATTACCTACATCCTACGTAATATTCCTTCCCGAATTCCAACATATTTGTTAAACCGACTACAAAATAAAATCGATAATTTCATTCATAAGGGGAAAAAAATAAGAATAAAAAAATCGAGAATGGGAGGAAAATTTAAACATGGAGGCTTGGCTTATCCATCACTTAAAGAATATCAGGAAGCCACATTAGCGGCAAATATGGTGGAATGGCTAGAACCCACAAATGTTAACAACTGGGTCCAAATTGAACAAGAGTTATCAGGTTTAAATAGCATTAAAATTCTCTTATTCCAAAAGAAGATCAATCTTAATTATATGAAACAGGGCGAAACTATAGTTAGAGCAAACGGGAATATATGGAACAAATTGAATTCTAAATATGATCTGATTCCCTTCCCCTCGCCTATTACCCCGTTATTGGATCTAGCAATATATATTGAATCGCCTATTTTAGGGAGGATAGCTAAAGCAGGTTTTCACCTGCTGATGGATCTGTTCCCAGGAAACATATTTTCATTGGAGAACATAAAATGAAAAGCCCCTCAATTAAAGATCTCCTGGTTAGAATTTTTTATGTTGGAAAAAGCCCTGAAGAAGTCAGAGTTTTACTTGACCATACCAAGAGATTTAACCAAATTCGAAAAATTGATTAGGGTAGAATCTAAAAAGCAACTTATATCTAAGTGTTATGAAATCATTAGAAGGCCACAAATGCAGAAATCCAAGAGTATGCAAGATTGGGAGGGAGACTTGGAGTCTAACTGGACCATAGAAGATTGGCATAGATCTTATGCGATCACGGATAGATTTGTTAAAAATCCCTCCTATAGAGAACTCCACTTTAAAATCTGTAATAGGTGGCACTACACGCCGGATAAGATGGCAATGATTAACGGGCAAGATCATGTGAAATATTGTTGGCGTAATTGTGGTCGGATAGGTCCCCCTCTGCATATTTGGTGGCAATGCCCATATATCCAAAAATGTTGGGCCGAAGTTTTCGTCCATCTGACAAAGATATGTGGGGTAGAGCTAAGCCCAGATCCAGAAATAATACTATTACACATTTTTCCTTCATTGTCCTTAAAAGTGAAAGCTCTTATGTTGCAGGTTTTGATGGTCGCAAAATCATTGATAGCGTCCAAGTGGAAACAGAAATACATTCCGTCTTGGAATGAGGTTAAAAACAAAAGTAGATAAAAATCGCCTGCTTGAATTAAACTTTAAAGACTTGGGAGTTATAAAAGTAAAAAAAAAACAGCCTCTCGTGGTCTTTATGGGATAAGTACTGCCCTAGAATGTAATTGATGAAGCTATTGTTCTTACCCAGGATTTTCTGGCTACCTCTTCTCACCACACCCCCTCACGCTCCCGCTCTCCCGCCTGACCTGAAGCCATGAATGGAAGAAGTGTGAATGGAAGTGTGTTAAGTCTGAATTAAAATGTTAAAATAGCAGTTCCTGTTATCACCATGAAGCTATCAAGACCCTATTGAAAATTTTAATTATATAATGAATTCAATGGAGCAAAAGATCAAAAGGGGATGGAAGGCTTTAAAAAAGAAAAAAGGATAGGCAAAAGGAAGGAATAGTAAGAAGTTAAAAAAAGTAAACGCCGGAATTCCTTTTCTTGACATTGTTAACCTGAATGATGTTATGTACAGTATTACTATGTTTTCGTTTGTAACATTATTGCTATTTTTGTAAAAAATAAATTTTTTAAAGATAAATAAAAAATATATATATATATATACCATGATTATGTACAGTTAAACTGAGCAACTGATTTATTGATGACAGTACAGCCCATTTATACAAAACATCACCCAACCAAAACAAGACACAATCTCTGATGGCATTCCCCTTGATTACCTCCTGCTGGCAAGGAGCCATGCTGACTGCAATCCCTAAGCCTTCCGTTTTTCTCAGCTTTCCTAGGGGTATTCAGTCAGAACAATGGTTGTGACAGCTTGTCTGACTGCCCTTTCCTTTACTGACCATCCATTGTTCTCTGGCATCTGCAAGCCCTTCCTCTGATCTTACTGAAACCCTAAATATTCTGTAACATGTGAACCCCTTCCCCAGGGAACACATAATATACTTTATTAAAAACAGTGGTAACAATCTGACATTTTGAGACTAAAAATAATGGGTACTATTCACACACCAATAATTACATATAAAACAGATTAATAAATATTTTCACATTTATATGCCAATATCTACAGACTTATAAAGACTAATACATTTCAAATACACAACAGGTAAGAGTATTAACAACATGGCTGTCATAGTCCGCATTTCCCGGCTGGTAGGACACCTTCCTCAAGGCACCCTGAGTGTCACACCTCCCGTCTATGAGTGTTAGCATAGGCAAAGCTTTCCCATAGACGACTGTTGTATTAGTTCTATTAAGGTTTACATTAGGGTTTTAAACTGGTAAGGGCTGAAAAAAGCGATTTTCACAAGGGTCCCTCTGGCCCCCAGAGTCCAGTTGTGACACTTTATGTCACTTAAAATCCTTGTATGGTAGAGAAAAATTAGCAACATATTGAATACAGCATAAAAAGTTATATTAGGATCACAGAGTTTTTCCATGTGTGACAAAAAACAGTGTTATCATTTGCTATCCACCTCTGACAAATTGTCGCCATTACACACCAGTGAATATATCTTTAAACAATTTTATATTTCAACATTTTATATTTTGTTAACTTAAATATAAATTCACTCAACTCTGGCTATGTTTGCCATTAGAGGCAAGCAAATATACTGATATATCATAAAAAAAAATGTAATTCCATTATTATAAATTAACATTCATTCACCATGAGCCCCATTAAATTCCAATCCCGTATGTGCAACGTGAGACCCATAACTGCTGTGGGCTAAAAATTTGGCCCAGTTACAGAGCCGTTAAATTAGAACATGCTGCGAGTTACGGGCTTGAGATGCAAACCTGTAAACCATTTGCTGATGTTGTTGGATGCGTGGCCGTGAATGTGAACAATTAGTCAAACCCTTAGTTACAGGTTTAGATGGAGCCAATGGAAACAGAGATCGTCATCATTGCATCACAGAAAAATGGAGGTTGGATTTCAGCGTCTTATTGGGTTCAATTACGAGTTACGATCGGACCCACATTCCAGATATAATGCAATATTGATGAAGCCATAAATATGATCACCGGCATTGATATAACATGGAAATCAAACATGAAATAAAGTATTTTTTGGGGTTGATTTGCGAGCTTGAGAATGCTGTGCTATTAGTTCTAAGACCTAACATCACTTTCCCTGTTAATAAATGTACAGTATTGTGTGTATATGTGCATTTAAAGTGCTGCGGATTGGACTTTACACCCTTTGCAGGTCCTCTCTAGTGCTCATTGGCTTCTTGGCTCCATTTGCGGGTTACGAGCCTAACCGCCAGTTGCAATTTAATAGCATAATTGGAAATGTAACAGTTAGGGGTTTGACAGATAAAAGGATTTGCGGTCTCGCAAGGCAAATTCTGATGCCCCTATTCCGCAAGTCGTCGGCAGGTTGATTTACGAGGCCAATTTAACAGCCGTAAGTCTTGCGGGCTATGTTACGAGCTACGGTTTCACATGTTAGGGGAATTTAATGTTGCTCCATAACAGGCAGGCAAAGGTATCTGTCATGACTGACTTATGGGGCCAGGATGGGAGACCTATGAACTGTCACCACTGACTCAATCTGTGAGTCAGTGCAGTGTTTTCTGTCCTGTGGGCTGTAATCATTCTGCAGGTGAGTAGGCAGGGTCTATTTTAACAAGGGAGATTGCAAACATTTCTAATGAAAATGTAGTTAGTGTGTAAGTGTGGGAGATTGAATAAAAGGAGGGAGTTCAAAGAAAATAGGTATTATAAGAAAGAATAAAAAACAAAAAAATACATTTTTTTTTTGTGTTTGGGTTAAGGTGCAGAAAATCAACTTTTATACAAATACATTGATTTGTGTTCTCACTGTATTTCTGTAACTGGTAATCATGAGTACATCCTGACACATGTATGCACTGCTGGAACAGATGATCCAGGGTACATACCTCTGTGAGAGGTGTGAGCATGTTGTGTCTCAGGAAGCTCAAATTGGAGAACTGGAGATGAGAATTGAAGCACTTACTGATATTGCTCCACCGGAAAGGGAGCACAGTTTAGCTGGGCCTAGCATGGAGGGTGGAGATGGGGCTAGTTAGCATGTCCAGGGAAGTAGTGGGGTTACAGTTAGAAGGGTAAGCAGGGGGAACAGGAGCAGGAAGCAGGCCAAAACACACATTTGCCAGATTGATTGAAACTGTTGGGGATGTCCATTCAGTAATGGCAATGCCAGATAGAGCTATTCCCTCTAACAGATGGGAGAACAGTTCCACTGGAGGGGGGGGGGCAGCATAGGAAGGGCAAGATAAAGGTTTTGGGGGGAGGGGACCAATAATCAAACAATCTGCTGTCTCCCAGGTGCTGGGGTTCGGCATGTTGTGGATCGGGTAGATAAATTATTGGGAGGGGCTGGAAATGAACCGGCAGTCTTGGTACATACTGGTACCAATGACAAAGTAAGTTGAAGATGGAGTGTCCAAAAGAATGTATTTTAAAGAACTAGGGAATATGCTTAAAGCAAGAACCTCCAAGGTAGTGTTTTCCAAGATACTACGAGTGCCATGTGCTAGCCCAGGTAGACAGAAGGAACTTAGGGAGGTTAATGCATGGCTAAAAAAGTGGTGCACTAAGAAGGGGTTTGGGTTTTTAGAGCACTGGGCTGACTTCTCACTTGTGTACAATTTCTATAGCAGTGATGGATTGCACCTTAATGATGAGGGAGCCGCTGTGCTAGGGGGAAGGATAGTAGAAAGGCTGGAGGAGTTTTTAAACTAGTAGGTGGGAGGAGGGACTAGATAGAAGTATTGGGGTAGAAAGGGTAGAGGGGAAAGGGATGAATTATCAACTCATGGGGGAGGAGTAGGGGGAAGGGTAGGAAGGTATTACTAGGTGACTCAAATACAGTGACAAGCACTTCACAACGGCAGAGCCAAAGCAACATAAAGCGTATGCTTGCTAATGCAAGAAGTTTGCTTGGGAAAATGGTCGAGCTAGAATTATTAGCGGGACTTAATAGGCATTACTAAAACTTGGTGTGATGAATCTCATGACTGGACAGTTAATTTGGATGGTTATCATTTATTTAGGAAATATAGGAGTATTGGTAGAAGAGGAGGAGGGATTTGTCGGTATGTTAAGCCTGGTTTTAAACCTGTAGTCAGAAAAGATAATAATGGTGGAACTAGCGACAACATTGAATCTTTGTGAGTTAAATAGTGGAGGAGCTCATTCTAAATGCATAATGGTAGGAATATGCTATAAACCCCCAAATATAATTGAGGGTGATGAACTGCAACTATTGCTGCAGATAGATAATGCAGCTAAGCATGGGCAAGTTCTAATAATGGGAGATTTTAACTACCCCAAAATAAAATGTATAAATGAGACCAGCAATTCAGCTAAGGGAGCAGGTTCTTGAGTACACTCAGGAATCATTATCTGGCCCAGGTTATACAAGAACCTACTAGAACTGGATCTTGGATTTAGTCATCACAAGTAATATTGATATAATATCAACTGTTAAAATAGGGGAACACTTGGGGAGCAGTGATCACAATACAGTCTCATTTGAGATTGAATACAAAAATCAGAGTTGTAAGGTGCCAACAAAAACTCTAAATTGTTAAAGGGCTAACTTTAATGGGCTAAGGACAGCAATACAACGTATAGACTGGGATAAAGAACTTACAGGGAAAAATACTGAAAATAAATGGACAACATTCAAATCCTTACTAAATATACATACACATCGGTATGTACCATGTGGAAATAAAATGAATAAGAGTAAATCACATCCCATGTGGCTTAACTTAAAGATCATGATAAGAAAACAAAACATGCATTTAAATTATACAACAAGGAGGGACCAGTGACAGCTTTATGTGAATATAAGGAAATAAACAAGGCTTGCAAAAGGGCTATTTACACTGGCTAAAATAGGAAATGAGAAGTCAGTTGCAAGGGAGAGTAAGACTAACCCTAAAATATTTTTTAAATATATTAATGGGAAGAATGCGAGAAAGGAAGCTATAGAAACATTACAATGTGACACAGGCCATCTGATAATTAGTGACCAGGAATAGGCAGATGAGCTAAATAGGTTATTTTCTTCGGTATATACAAGGGAGGTACCAGTGGTTGGGACACTGCCACAAAATGGTTAACGCAGGAAGAAATCCAAAAGAGGTTGGAAAATATAAATGTTAACAATACTAACATCAATAGGTCAACTTTGTATAAATTAGTATTTTAAACCATTACAGAATGTTTCTTAACATGCAACCTGTAGTTTAAATAATGTTAAAGCACATAGGTATTGAATCCAGAGGAAGGCAAACAGTAAAGCCCCCCATTGAAGCTTAGCGAATTATATCAAAGAGGGGAAAAAAATAATTCCTTCCTGACCCCAGTAACTGGTGATCGGATTATACATTTACATTTTTAACAAATGATTATGCTGCTACTGACCTTTCAAATCTTGTAAAATACAATGTTAACAATGCAAACATTAACGTAAGTTAAAAACATTAAGAATAAAATTATTAAAAAATATAGTGATCTTGAATATTGAATCCAGACGAGGCAAACCAAAAAAAAAAACAGTGAATTTTTGTCCATTGTTTGTCAATGGGCAAAAAAAATTAATTCCTTTCAGACCCCATTAACTGGCGATCGGATTAGTTCCTGGATCAATACTCTTTATTTCATGAAACATTTAAATTTTGCAACAAATGATGATCGTGCTACTAACATTAAACCTTAATTACATAGAATGAAGCAACTTTTCAGTCCTTTGAAAATAGAATTTTAACATTTCAAACACAAACTTAAGGTATTAAAATGGAAACCGTAAAGCTAACAAAATGCAAGGTTTTAACTATTTTATGGGGCCAATCCCAGCAAAAGTGACTTCCAATACATTCCATTTTTTTTTGTTTTGTCTGTCCAAGTGGTTCCCTTTAGCAGACTTGTAATTTTGTCTATAGGATATAACCACGGTTTATTTTTGTTTTTACTTCTTTTTTTTAATAAAGTTACCTAACTGAAACAGTGGTCCTCTAAAAAGAGACTGCCAGACATCAAAGTCTGTCCGTGGGGTATAACCACTGTTCTCTATGTTTTTTGCCATCTTATAGAGTTTCCTTAGCGAAATAGTGGTCCTCTAAAAAGAGCCTGAGTGACATAAAATTGCGTCCTCGAAATAAAACCACTGTTCTCTATATTTTTTGTGAATTTGACGTAGATATAAGTTCACTGTTGCTTATTGAATTGGGTTTTTTGTGGTTTAGTTGCAGTTTGGTTTTGTTTGTAATTGATTTTACAGTACTTCATAGTAGACAATGTTTTTTTGTAAAAATTCGTCCATCAACTAATAAATCACCCCGACTTTGGTTGTTTTCAATATAAACTTTTATTTCCTCTGGATTCTTGCAACTGGAAAATGCAATATACAGTTGGCCATGGGCAAATACTGTTTCTTCTAAAAAGATTCCAATGGATTTAAAAGTTTGTCCTTGTGATTTATTAATGGTCATGGCAAATGCCATGATGATGGGAAATTGTCTTCTCTAAAGAACAAAAGTCAAGCTACTTTCACTTGGTGCCAAATCTATTCTTGGTATGAAAACTCTTTCACCTTTTATGTGTACCATTGAGAATTTCTGCATTTATGAAATGATCTTTTAATTCTTGGACAATTAATCTGGTACCATTACATAGTCCTTTTTTTGGGTTCATATTTCGCAGTAACATGACAATTGCACCTTTTTTAGCTGCAAAATATGTGGTGGCATTCCAGATGGAGTTAATGAATTAATACATTCTGGTGAAAAGTTTGTCTGAGTTTCTTTGTCATCACCAAGTACACAATCTGCACTGTGATAATTTTTTGCAATTCATCTATTAGTTTTGATATTTCATTATTCAGAAGCAATGCATCTTCATTTTTTGAAGTTAATATTACTTTTGTTGCAAGCTCTGCATAATCATCATTACTTATTGTATTTTGGAATATAGCCGATGTAATGTCCTGTTTGCAAATCATATGAGATGGAATTTCCACGGTATCATCGGGTAAATTCTGAATTTGTTCTGTTTTTATTTCTCCAATTTTGATGAGCCACTCATTGAATTCATTTTGTCCCTGTGATCTCATATTTTGTTCTAATTTGAGATGAGGAAAGAGTTTCCATAGTGTACTTGACTTCATACATGTTTTTACAATGTCTGTGCGATTTCCATGGACAACAACAGGTAATGTTTGTCTAAAATCTCCACCCAACAACATGACCTTTCCACCAAATGGCAAATCCTTATCCATGACTTCACGTAAAAAATGTCAATGCATTGTAGAGCATGGCATGACATCATTGTAGCTTCATCGATTTTTTTTTTGCTTGTAAATGTGTCATTCTTATATCCGACACTGATGTTTCCAGAATAGGATTGTTTCAAATGGCAGTGCTATTTCACCTTGTGTGCGAAAAAAACTCATCAATAAATTAAATAGATATGTTTTTCCTGATCAACCACGTCCATCTAGATAGAAATAACGCTCTTTGAGTAAGTCATCCTCTAGTGCTCGTTTTATGGCGTTAAATGCTTGCAATTGTAAGGTATTTAAAGTTGCAAGTCTTTCTTGTGTTATTTGGTTTTGAAGCTGAATATCATAGTCTTCAAAGTTTATTTCATCTATGAGTCCTGTATCTGGCAGATTAAAATTTGCAAAATTTAATCCATGAGAGAGAAAGACCTCTTGAATTTCAATTAATGCTTTTAATTCTGCAATAGTCTCATTGTATCGTTGCAAAAAGTCTTATGCATTTGGAGCATTTGAGAAGATGCAAATGAATGCAAATTGTTCTCTCATATGTCGTGGCATTTGACACAGTGCAAGTTCTTCTATACATCTTTGCCATTCTGTATCATCAACCAGGAAGTTTCTGTGCAACTAAATGAAATGTGTCATAAACTGTGTCATTAACAGTTCTTAACTGTTCAAAACTTTGTGCACCAGGAACATTTAAAAGGAATAAACGTAAGCAGAAATGTTCAAGGTCTCTTGGACTTAGAGTGTATATTCTAGTTATAATTTTATTTCCACGTCTTTTTTTTCCCTGCCATAATTCATTAACAAAAACATAATGGTAGGGAATGTCAATATAAAACAATTCCCTTGCCTCCAAGTCAGTACAATTTAATTGAAACCACGCAGTTAGTGTAGTTAGCGAATGCTCACTTTGTGCCAAAGCATTTTTTTCATTTCCAACATTGAAATAAACTAAGTTTCTTTGGGGCAAATGTACAGCTAATCGATATACTGCATGTGAGCGGTCATGCATTTCAAATTTGAGAGGACGCCACATTGCTTATGGCGCACTTACATAGCGAGCATCTACATGAGATGCAAGTTCATCATGTAATAACTCAGTTTGTTCTGGATTTTCTGCACTTTTTACCACTACAGTAGCTGCATCATAGCCTTTGTATATATATTTGAAGACATATTTAATGTTTTTTTTAGAAGTGCAAGCTTCCACATTAATGTGTGCATTATACTTCATGAGTAAATGTGGATTATATGGCACCACATATATGTTATCCACTTTTTTGCCATCAATAATGGCAGTTTGGCCTTCTCTTCTTGTTTATATTTGATGAAATTTAAATTATTTGCCTCAACTTGCAAATATGAATCAATGATCCATTGTTGTGTTAGTTTTTAACCACATAATGGCAGTTTGAGCCACTTTAAATTCAAGCATGGAAATGTTATTTCTAACACGTACTTTTGAATTTTGGTAACTCTCGAGTGTTAATTTGGGTTGCCAACCTGCTTCCCCATGTGGAAAACGTATGGGATATGTCATTGGATCTAAATTTGTACTTAAGATACTTATGTTGATAAAACGTTGCTCCTCATTTCTGGGATATATTCTAATATCCCTTTGACATGGTGGTTCTCCCTCATCATTTTGAAAGACCATTGCAACCTCATTTCATGTTGGTAAGTTGTAATGGCGTTTATCAGTATGGCGATCTTGTTTAAGAACCATATTGACTTTTGAGACTGCTAACTGATGTAATTGTGCATGAATTATTTGTTCTTGTTCTATTTTTGACAATTTTTTATAGGCTTGAGTGTACTTTTTGGGCCATAATTTTATCAAGCTATATAAACACAATGGGCAAGCATTTTTATTTTCTGGAAGCTGCATACGTTGTTCAACAGCTTCCATAGTATCTAGGACATATAGTTGAGCAAATTTTCTTTGCTCCCCTTCTTCTGGATGTAAATGAGAAGTACAATGGTAAATTTGTCCTTGTACTTTGAAACAGTAAGGGCCATGTCCTGGCACATTAGCAGCTAATGTTGCACCCATAGATGCAAAGGATATGGCACTATTTTAGGATCTTCTGTTTGTTTTGAAATGTTGGTAGTTAGGGAAAGAAGGCTCTGTCATAATACTTTTTCGATATGCTGGGAATTGTTGTCTTTCTGGAAGTCTTACCTTGCCTTTTTGACAGCAACTAACGAACTGGCCATCTCTGGGTTTTTCCTGTTGGAAATGATAAGCCCCACAAAACTGACAGACAATATTCATATTACCACAATGATGAACCTCTACTGCCAAAGATTTGTTGATCTACATGTTCTAAATGCTTTTGTTTTTTAGTAGCCTTCTTGGGCTTTGATGTTGGTTTGTCAGCTGCTAATCTTTTGCTTGCAAGTCTCTCCCGTTATTTTTGTTGTCGAATTTCCTTCTGCTCCAGCGTCTGATGATCTGCCCATGTTCTTTGACGTTCTCTAGTTTGACGTCTTTTCTTTTCTTGTTTCTTGTCAGTACCTGCCATATTAATCTGTCAATAAAAGTAGTGTATTAGTACTTTTTCTCCTTTGTTTATTGATTTGTTTTTTTTCTCATATCCTGTTTTGTGTGCACCACTGTTTGCATTATGAGGTTAGATGTATCAGATTAGTTAGGTTACAGTGTATGTTGTGAAAGGCGCACAGCAAATATGATAGTTCCTTCTATTTTGTATATGAGAACAGCATTTCTTTTGTTATCATGTTTTGTTTGTGGCAGTGTTGTTATTATGTGTTTAATTGTTTTTTTTGTGCGCTACTGTTGTCATTAGGTGTTTGGCGTATGGAGTTGGGCTTAGATGGTTTTGCACCAGAAATATGATATATCCTTCCATTTTGTATATATTAAGAGCATTGTCGTTTTCTGTTTTGTGTGTGGCACTGTTGTTATAAGGGTTTAGGGTAGGACTTATTTAGTTTTTTCTTCCTATCCTGTTTTGCATGCTCCAATGTTGTTAATTGGGGTATACGGTTATGGGGCTATGTTAGAGTGTTAGTTAGCGTGCAGTACGTTTGTACGAAGGCAAACACAAAACAGGATAGGTACACCTATTTGATATGTGTAAACAGCAGTGTTTTTTTTTTTTTTTACTTGTAATACTGTACCTCTTTTCTTCAAATGTGTTGAGTTAAAATTGCTGTCGAGATGATGATAGTCTTCAGGCAGTGTCTGTTGAGAATTAAAGAGAGAGAGATGGAAATGTTAAAATAACATGTAATTTATTTTTTTAAGTCAGAGCATATAAAGCAGGATTTATTCTTCAATGTTGTACTGTATGTATTCACAGAGGTTTAGTTTATGAAGTTAGCCTTATAGATTGGTGCATATAAAACAGGATAGATCTTTGCATTTATTATGTTTTAAGAATATTTATTGTATTATTCTGGTTTGTGGGCACCACTGTTGTCATTATAGTTTTAGGTTATGGGGTTAGGCTTAGAGGTTGCAGCATAGAAACAGGATATCTTATTTAATTTAGTATGTGTTAACAACATTTGTTGTGGTATCCTGTTTTGTGTGCCCCACAGTTGGCATTAGAAGTTTGGGTTATGGCATAAAGCTTAGAGGTTGCTGCACAGAAAACAGGATTTTTTTGTAGTTTTTATATGTGTTAACAATATTGATAGCAGTATAATGTTTTGTGCGCACCCCATTTGGCATTAGATTTTTTGATTGTGGGGTTAGTCTTATAGGTTGTGGCATAGAAAACCGAATATATTTTTCATTTATATCTGTTAACCACATTTGTTGTAGTATCCTATTTTGTGTGCAGCAGTATTGGCATTATGGATTTATGAAATATTTTTGTTTTTGTTTTACTTGTAATACTGTACTTCTTTTGTTTCAATGTGTTCTGTTGAAATTGCTGTAGCGATGATGAGAGTCTTCAGACAGGGTCTGTTGCGAATTAAAGAGAGAGATGGGAATGTTAAAATAACATTATCAATATACCGTATTGGTCCGAATATAAGCCACACCTTTTTTCGGATTTTTGAGCTTGCGAGTTAAGGGTGCGGCTTATATTCGCGACCGTAAAAAAATCATTGCCGATTTGCAAACTTTGCTTCTATTCGCAAATGCAAAATTACTGCCGATATGCGCGATTGCGAGTTAAGGGTGCCGATTTTAGTGCACTAGACTGCGGTATTGAATAGCGATTTACGGTTTTAGTGATTCTAATGTCCTGTAAAGCCTGTAACCTGCAAAAAAAGCCTGTTTCTTGCAATGGCTGATCACTTTGAGAGTTTTTTTTCTATCCAATTTTAAGGGTGCGGCTTATATGTGAGTACTATCTTTTTTCTAATTTTTCCCCTTGAACTTTACGGGTGCGGCTTATATGCGGGTGCGGCTTATATTCGGACCAATACGGTATTTTTTTTGCACTGAGAGCATAGAAAAAGGAAATATATATTTCCATTTTATATGTATTCATAGAGGTTTAGCTTATTGGGTTAGGCTTAGAGAGTGGTTTATATAAATAGGATAGATCCTTTCACTTATTATGTTTTCATAATATTTGTTGTATTATTCTGGTTTGTGTGCACCACTGTTGTCATTATAGATTTAGGTTATGGGGTTTGGCTTAAAGGTTGGTGCTCCCAAAACAGGATGTATTGTTTGATTTAGTATGTGTTAACAACATTTGTTGTAGTATCCTGTTTTGTGTGCATCACAGTTGATATTAGAGGTTTAGGTTATGGGGTTAGGCTTAGAGGTTGGTGCACAGAAAAGCGTATTTATTGTTCGATTTTATATGTGTTAACCATATTTGTAACAGTATAGTGTTTTGTGCACACCACAGTTCACATTAGAGGTTTAGGTTATGGGGTTAGTGTTTGAGTTTGATGCACAGAAAACAGGATATATCCTTATATTTTATATGTGTTAACAATATTTTTTGTAGTATCCTGTTTTGTGTATGCCACTGTTGAGATGATGTGTTATGGTTGTGGGGTTAGGCTTATAGGTTGTGGCATAGTAAACATAATATATTTTTAATTTTACATCTGTTACCAAAATTTGTTGTAGTATCCTGTTTCGTGTGTGCCACTATTGTCATTTTGGATTTATTTATTTTTGTTTTTTGTTTTGTGATATTCTTTTTGTGTGTGTGTGAGTGTTAGCATTAGGGTTGTAGGTTCTGGTGCTACGCTTAGAGGGTTATTTATGTTGCAATGCATTTTGACATTGGCGCACACCATACAGGATAGATTATTTTTTTTGTTTTTACTTGTTATACTGTACCTGTTCTGTAGAATTATTAGTTGTGTGACAGAGGGTCCCCTGCTGCCAATGTTCCTGCGACCCGCTTTAGGCAGTGTCTGTTGAAAAAGATAGACAGAAATGCAAATGTTGAAATATGACAATATTCGTAGTAGTTTACTGTTTTGTGTGCATGACAGTTGGCATTACAGATTTAGGTTATGGGGTTAGGCTTTGTGTTTGGGGCATAGAAAACAGGATATATTCTTGTATTTTATATGTGTTAACAACATTTGTTGTACTATCCTGTTACGTGTGCGCCACTGTTGGCATTATGGAGTTAAGATATATATTTTTTATTTGATTTGTAATATTCTGTTTTGTGTGCGTCACCTTTAGCATTAGGGTTGTAGGTTATGGGGTTAGGCTTAGAGGGTTAGTTATGTTGCAGTACATTTTGACAATGGCACACACCAAAAAGGATAGATTTTTTTTTTTCACTTCTTTTACTTTACCTGTTGTATTCAATTATTAGTTGTATAAATGACAGAGGGTCCCCTGCTGGCAATCTTCCTGCGACACTCTTCAGGGAGTGTCTGTTGAAAAAGATAGAGAGAAATTGAAATGTTGAAATATTAGAAAAAAAATCTTTTTTTTTTGAGTCAGTGATATTTTTTTTTGTAAGAAATTTAGTTTTATACATTACCTGTTGATTTTAATTTCTTGTCTGTAAATTGTTGCAGATTTCACAGTCCGTGTTAAACCGTGCAGTGCTGCAAATTATTCAGTGACACTGTTCCGGCAGAGTCTGTTGAAAATGATTTTAAAAAAAGCAAATTGTGAAATGCAGTGTAAAAAATGTGAATATCTATTTTTTTTCTAAAAGCATAAATTAGATTTTAAAAGATATGCTAATAAAAGCTATGTTGTTGTATAAATGTCTCCTTTCTTCTTCCTTTGAAATATCTAGCATTTTAGCCCACGTAAAAATGTATCTGTGTTTGAAATTTTACTATACATGAATAATGACGTCTAATTTCTGTAGTATTTTTTATTTTATTAATTGATATTAATGAATGTTCAAACTTTGGATATATTTGAAATGATACTGTATATGAATAACATTGTCCTTTGCAATCAATTTTTTTTTTTAATTCTTAATGTAATAATTATAATATATTAATTAATTAATTATAAATTACCTATTTTCAGTAATTTGCAGATTTTAAACTTCTAAAGTGATAATGAAGTTGCTTCAGAAGTAACGCCACCAGTGAAATGTCCAGTCACACTGTTCATCACCTGAGGAGAAATGTAGACTTTTCTGGAAAGTTTGCAGTATTTATAGACTTGGAGCTGAAGTAGAAACTGCTAGAACGCAATACGCATGCGCTATTTTCATTCCATCCATTAATTTGCGTTCCAGCCGCCATTTTGCGCAAGTTACTTATTTCTTGCATGTAAAATGTCCGCGATTTTGTTACGGAGTGCATGATGTGTGTTACGTGCCAAATGAAGTGATATTGAGTTTGAGTAAGTGTTCCCGAGTAGGTGTTGTAATTTTACGTGCTTAGCCTCGTTTTCGTTTTTTTTGTCCGCCATTTTTTCTCTCGCTTAGGCGATTTTCCAATCTGGAAATGGATCAAATCCAAGTTAAATTCGCAACCAACCCTACTGACAGACATCCTGCCTTTCCCCCCGTGGTGTGTGTGATAATTTAAAATGTTTTTTTTTTTTTTTTGTATTTTGTGTTATTTTGTGTTTTTGGATCGGCGCGGTTCGGCCATTAAGTTCGTATTTATTAGACCTCGTACGCATTTTTCTTTTTTAAAACTGCTACGGGTCTCGCAATGTGAATTGGATAATGAATGTTTTTGTTAAAGTGTAGTCCCGCGGCTCGTAGATTTATGTTGAACTATAGTCCCGCAGGTCATAGGGATGAGCGCCTAAGGCACTCATCTCCAATATTAACTCTTTTAATTGTCATATATGGAATAACAATATAACAATGTGTAAATTTTTCAGGAATACATATTGTAAACCATAACATAAACGTTTGTAACATGCAACTTGTATTTGAAACAATCTTCAACCTTTTTTTTTTAACAATACTAACATTTTGAATTGATAGTTATTCATGAATAACAGACAGCTATGTAAATAACTACTTTCATCAATGATATGCTTTGTAACATTCATTTTATTTTAAACACTTGTTAAACTAGATTGGCATTTAATCCAGAGGAAGGCAAACCATAAAACCCCCCATTGAAACTTGGCCAATTGTATCAAAGAGGGAAAAAAATAAATTTGTTCCTGACCCCATTAACTAGTGATTGGATTACTCCCTGAATCAATACTCTCTATTTAAATTATACAGTTCAATGAATTATCAAATGATGAAACTTGTCGCAACATAAATCCTTGACTATATACAATATACAATAAACTAACTTTCCACAACTTTGAAAATACAATGTTAACATGTGAAATAGTAACATGAAACAATAACATTTAACCTTCAAATTAAAGAAAATGCCACCTAATAGTTTTGTGGGGCCAATCATGTAAAAAGGTAACTTATAACACATTCCAATCTGTATAACCACTGTTTACTGTTGTTTTTTTGTTTGTTCTTGTTGTACTTTGTGCAAATGGCACATAGAGTTTCCTAAGTGAAATAGTGGTCCCCTAATTAAAGAGTCCGAGAGAGCTAACATTTTGTCCTGGAAGTAAAACCACTGTTATCTATGTTTTTTTGGCCATTGTATAGGGTATCTTATTGAAATAGTGGTCCTCTAAAATCAGTCCGAGTAACATAAAATGTTGTCGAAATGAAACCACTGTCCTCTATATTTACAGCACCTCATAGTACACAATGTTTTTTGTAAAAACGCATCCATCTTCCAATAAATCACCCTGACTTTGGTTTTCTTCAACATGTACTTTAATTTCCTCTGGATTATTGCATCTTGAAAATGCCACATATAGTTGACCATGTGCAAACACAGGTTCCTTCAACAAAAATACCCACAGACTTAAAAGTTTGTCCTTGGTATTTATTGATGGTCATAGCAAATGCCATGATAATAGGAAATTGTCTCCTTTGAAGGACAAAAGGCAAACCACTCTCACTTGGAGCCAAATCAATTCTCGGTATAAGAACTGGTTCGCCTTTATGGGTACCACTCATAATTTCTGCATGTATGAAATGATTTTTTAAATCCTTTACAATTAATCTGGTCCCATTACAAAGTCCTTTTTTTGGGATTCAAATTTCTCAATAGCATGACAATTGCCCCTTTTTTAAGTTGCAAAACATGTGGTGGCATTCCAGAGGGAGTTAAAGAATGAATAAATTCCATACTAAAGTTTGCTTCATTATCTTTGTCATCAGCCAGAACAGAATCTGCACTGTAATAGTTTTTTTGGGGAGCATTGATTAATTTTAATATTTTGTTGTTTAGATTCAAGGCATCTATATTTTTGGATGTCAATATGATTTTGCTTTCAATGTCTGAGTAATCCTCGTCATTGATGGTATTGAGGAAGAATGTCAAAATTAGTGGTTCTTTTGAAATAATTTCTGGTGGAATTTGTACAGCATCATCAGGTAAATTATTTATTTTTGGCTGTTTTCCTTCTCCAATCTGAATGAGCCAATCATTGAATTGATTTTGGCCTTCAGATCTCATATTTACTTCTAATTTAAGGTGTGTAAATATTTTCCACAGCTAACTTCTTTTTATACACATTTAGACAATGTCAGTCCAATTGCCATGTGGCACCACAGGTAATGTTTGCCTGAAATCTTCTCCATACAACATCACCTTTCCACCAAATCATTAGCCATAACTTATTTTAATAAACGATCAATACATTGCAGGGCATGACATGACATCATAGTTGCCTCATCTATTATAATTAATTTACCCTTGTGCAGTTTTTTGGCTTGTAATGAATTCATTCGAATATCCGACACTGATGCTTCCAGAATGGGAACTGACAGATTAAATCCTCTATGCACAGTTCTACCGCCTTCTAACAAAATTGCGGCAATTACAGTGGTAGCAAATGACAGTGCTATTTGACCCTGTGCTGGAATGCAACTTATCAACAAATTATATAGATAAGATTTTCCTGATCCACCAGGGCCATCCAGATAGAAAAACGCTCTTTGAGCATGTCTTCTTGTATTGCATTTGTGATGGCGTTAAATGCTTCCAATTGCAATGCATTTAAAGTTCCAATTTTTTCTTGTGTTTTTTTGGTATTCAATGTCAGTGTCATACTCATCAAAGTTAATTTAATCTATAATTCCTGGATCAGGCAGATTAAAATTTTCACAATTTAATCCATGACAAAGAAAAATGTCCTGAATTTCCAATAAAGCTTTCAATTGTGCAATGGTCTCATTGTAACGTTTCAAGAAATCTTCACACATATGTATTTTAAATGTTTCCCACAAAGTTAATGCATCTGGTACATTGCAAAATATATAAATGTAAGCACATTGTTTTCTCATTTGCTTTGGCATTTGACATAGTGCTGCTTCCTCGAGACATCTCTCCCATTCTGTATCATCTGCCAGAAAGTTTTGATATCTTGCAGATAACTGGAAAGTCTCATAAACTATGTCTTTGACTGTGCATAAATGTTCATAACTTTGTGCACCGGGAACATGTAAAAGGAGTAATCTTAAACTGAAACGTTCAATGTCTCGTGGACTGACGGTATATATTCTTGGGATAATTTTATAATTATGTTTCTTTCGTTGTCTCCATTCACCATTTACGAATACATAGTGATTTGGAATGTCAATGTATAAAAATTGTCTGGCCTGAGTGTCCTGACAATTTAATTGAAACCAAGCAGTAAGCGTTGTTGCTCTATGTTCACTTTGTGCTAAAGCATTTCTTTCATTGCCTGCAGTGAAGCAAACAAATTGACTTTGTGGCAATGGACAGCTAATTGATACACAGCTTATGACTAATCATGCATCTCAAATTTGAGAAGATGCCACATTGCTTCTGGAGCAATTACATAGTGAGCATCTAAATAATAAGAAAGTTCATCATGTAAAATGGAATTGTCTTTTTCATTTTGTGCACCTTGCACAACAACAGTTGCTGCATCATATCTTTTATATATATATATATATATATATATTTATAGACATATTTTGATATGATATGGGCATTGTACTTCATCAGCAAATGTGGATTGTATGGAACCACATATCTATTATCAACCTTTTGGCCACGCATAATAGCTGTTTGTCCTTCTCTTCTTTTATACAGAAGTTATCCATCACGATTCTGCATTTGAAATTGTTTTGGAAACTTTTTTATGCATTTTTTATTTTCCATACATGGTGAATTTGGATTGTTCTCTCCACATGGACCATGTATCATTCTATGAGTTACAATCTCATAAAGTTTTGAATGTTTCTCTGGATGTGCCAGTTCAGCAGTGATTACTGAATCCACTCTGCCGTATTCAATTTATCTTTTTCTTGCAAGATTAAAAGTATATGTGCATGTGGCAAGCCTCTTTTTTTAAATTCAATTGTATAAACAAAAGCCGCACATTTTCCAAATAAGTCTGCTTTAGTTATATCATGAATTAGTAATTTAAGTTTTATTTTGAATACTCTTGCCACCAAATCTGGTCAGTCGGAAGTAGTTTGTCCAAGTAGTAAATTTTCTTTGATCTCTGGTCATTGTGGATTACATGTAAATGTAATGAATAAATATGGTTTGCCAAATTTAGTGACAATAGCCATGGCATCATTGTATCTTTCTCGCATATTGCGAGGAGATCCTTGGAAAGAGAATGGCAAAATCATTGCTCGTCCAGCAGGAATGTCTCTGTTTGCAGCCAATTCAGGGACATAATCCATCAATCCACAATATTGTTCTACTCAAAGTTTGTTTTGTTGAAATTTGACAAAATTTAGATTATTTGCTTCGACTTGCAGATAGGAATCAATAATCAATTGTTGTGTGAGTTTACCCACACATAAAATAGGATTTTGATCCCACACAGCAGTTTGTGCCACTTTATATTCCAGCATGGAAATATTGTTTCTAACACGAACTTGACTATTGGGATAACTTTGCAACTGTCATTTTTGTTGCCATCCTGGCTCCCCATTTGGAAAGAAAATGGGATATGTCATAGAATCCAAATTACTGCTTAAAATATTTATGTTTATAAAAGGTTGTTCTTCATTGTGTGGATATATTCTAATATCCCACTCAACTGGTGGTTCCCCATCAGCATTATTAAATACCATGGCAACCTCATTTGCTGTTGGTAAATTAGACCATCTTTGATCAGTATGGCGATCACTTTTGAGAACCATATTTACTCTTGGCATTGGCAATTGATGTCTTTGTGCATGGGCCAGTTGTTCTTTTTTAATCTCAGTTGATTTTTTGTATGCTTTACCAAATGGGTTGTTGGCCATAATGTTATCAAGCTGTTCAAAGACTATGGGTAAGCATTGTTTATTTTCAGGAAGCATCATTCGTTGTTCAACAGCTTCCATTGTAGCAAGTACGGT